>LPNX010983658.1:378075-400656 GCA_001517045.1 Pseudotsuga menziesii | reverse complement strand
GTTGTTGAGAGACTCCATAATGTTCAAAAACGGGATGACCATGAATCCAAACTCTTCGCACCTCCGCAATAGAAGGGCATTTATAAGTAAGGTGGTCTCACTCACAAAGCTTACAAGGAAACTTGAGCTTGTGTTTTGAACGGGTAGACTTGTCAACAGTGTCAACATGACTCGCAGTGGTTGACGAATTGTCTCCAGTGTGAAGTACAGAGGCTAAGAGACTGCCCTCAGTGTTCCTGGCAGAGGCTGAGAGACTGGGTCCAACATGACTTGTAGAGGTTGGACGGGCACCATTAACGTGAACAACAGAGGTTGAATGGTTAGGATCAACATGCTTTGCAGCAGTTGAGTGTGTTCCCCCAGCGTGAACAACAGAGGCTGGGTGGACGGATCCAACATGAACAACAGAGGTTGGATGGGGAGGTTCAACTTGAACACCAGAGGTTGAACGAGTGCACTCAATGTGAACACCAGAGGCTAAGTGACCGTATCCGACATGACCTGAAAAGGTTGGAAGGATCCCACCAGCTTGATCACTAGAGGATGGATGGATAGCTCCAACATGAACAACAGAGGTTGGATAGGAAGGTTCAACTTGAAAACCAGAGGTTGAACGGGTGCACTCAACGTGAACACCAGAGGCTGGATGGATGGATCCAACTTGAACAACAGAGGTTGGATAGGAAGGTTCAACTTGAAAACCAGAGGTTGAACGGGTGCACTCAACGTGAACACCAAAGGTTGAGTGACTAGATCCAACATGACCTGCAGAGGTTGGATGGGTGCCCCCAGCCTGAACAACCGAGGCTGGGAGGTGAGGTTCAACTTGACTTGCAAAGGTTGAACGGGTGCCCCCTTGCTTATGTGCTTTCTTCCTATTCCTCCTTCTTTTACTCCTTTTAGACTGCCGGTTACTAGTATCAGTACTTTCACCGCATGAGGTGGAAGGAGGAGGAGAACTAACTACAGGTGAAGGGGAGACAGTGTTTTGATGCTCTTGATATAAAGAGCTCACTTGAGAAGCATCAAGAGCATTCAGGACAGTTGGAGTGGAAAACAACCACACCGGTAGCCCTAGGGTGAATCCCGGAAGATTCAAGGTGGCCATCAAGGGAACACCAACATTCCCTGTGAGAGGAATAGGACAAGGAGCTCCCATCATGGGGATCTCTTGGTTAGTGTTCAAAGGGGTGTTAGCCATAGATTCAAAACAAGAGACAAAGTCTGAGGTGGATGGTCAACCAAAATTACAAAGCAGACACCTAAAATCCTACTAAGCACATACAAACCACACAACACTCACTAAAAATTCCTAAAGCCCAAACAGACAAACAAGTATAAGATGTACTTTCGATGAGAAAGCTAATAGACAGTTACTTGGTGTCCTTGAGGTGGTTCTCAGGCACAAGCGGAGGAATCACCCACCACCCTCCTGCACTTTCCACAAGGGTTACCTTCCAAGCCCATCCAAGGTCAACCAGAAATAACCTTCCGGTTTACCTGTGTATGAACCCTAGATGTCAAGAGACTAAAGGCTACCTTGGAAATACCAACAGTCTGGGGGGACAGTCGCAAGCCAGACTCATACACATGGGCAGGGTAGCTGAGCCCGAATCTTTGTCTAGGACAGAATCCCTAGATGCGCAAAAGTCATGAGTTACGCTTTGACAAGGATTCAGAGGGTTATCTCCTCTGTCCAAGCCTCCTCGTGCTTAACTCCCGTTTGAGAGGAGCTTCCCAGATACAGTGATAGAATCAAGGATTTACCTAGTGATAGGCCAACTACGTCTGAAATTTAACACTTGTGGGGAGTTGAAACTCCTTAACCCACAAGTCTAGCCTAAGCTAGTTGGTGTATGACCCTATAAAATAAAACTTACTAGTAATTTTTAAAATTATATCGTTTATTTTATGGGTTGTTTCTTACTCAGAGGGTAAATGGCATGAAACTGATGTGGTGTTTTGACTCAAAAAATGAAACAAAATGACTAAGCAAAGAGAAATGAAATGCAAAAAAGAAAATAGCTATTCTCTTTATATTTCTTTCTCGAATAGAAGACTTGAAAGCCAAAAGATCAAATCTTTTTATATTTTTCCAAAAACAACGATATGCTATGCAATCTAGACTAAAAACCTAATCTACATGCATATAAAGCAAACATGTGTTTTTGTATTTTTCTTTTATAAATGCAAAAGAAAAATCAGCCTATCAACTAATGCAAGCAAGTACTGAAAGCAAAGCAAATAGACAACTACTATACACCCCAAAAACAAACCCTAGGTCTCCCTAAAGTTGAATATAAACCTCTCTTGAAAGGAAGGCTCACAAAGATAGACAAGACAACAGCTTTGGAATGAAGAGACTGAGCAATAAGACTGACATAGACAAAGGTCAAGAGGTCCCAAGTATCAATCTAAACCTACAAACAAAGGCTGCTCAGTACCTTGTCCAACAAGGTCAAGCCAAAGAAGGAGGTAGGAGGGGACAAGCAGCAAAAACAAGTATAGGTTCTTTTTAATTTTCTTTTATAAATGCAAAAGCAAAACTACCTACAAACTAAAAGCATGCAGATAATAAGAACAAAGCAAAAGGAGCTTTGCTATACAACCACCAAACAAACTCTAGAATGCCCTAAAGTCAGTATAAACCCTACTTGGAAAGAAGGCTTGCATAAAAGACAAGTCCACTATTTTGGCATGGTGAAGTTAACCAACAAAACAAGAAAGAAACCAGCACCAACAAGCTTCTGAAATAAAACAAAGACCACTAACAGAGGCTGATCAGAAACATAGGCCAAAAATCAAACCAAGCAAAGGAGATGGGGGAAAGAGCAAAGAACAAACCCTAATGCTATAAAAAGGCTTACCACATAGATAGAGAACAAGGAAAAAGGATGACACTAACTCCCTAGAGTCATTCACCTGCAGAGGACCCTAAAAGACCTACCCAAAACACCTTCAAACAGAAGAAAAATCACAAAAGAGGAAAAAACACTGTTTAAAGGGGCATTCGCGACTGTCTATAAGTGAAACCCGCGAATGATTCGCGACTGTTCAGTACAGCAACCCGTGAATGCAAGCAAGTATTCGTGACTGTTCAGAAGAGCAATTCACGAATGGGTGGAAAAATTCCCCAAAAGGGTCAAAAACCACCTTAAGAAGGCAGGGGAAGTGTGCTATCAGATTGATAAGGTGTTCCTAAGTGGCAAGAAGGACCTGAAACCATGCAAAAAGCTGAAATAAATCAAGATAAAAACCCCAAATAGACAAGGCTATCCCCAGCAGAGTCGCCAGTTCTGTTGTAAAGGAAAATGTCCTATGGCTAGGGTTTAAGAGGCCATCAACGTACTGGGGTTGAAAGAGAGATGCACAATGTTCAGCAAGTATATATAAACAAGATGAGAGATGAGAAAGATCCACACCTGATAAATTGAAGGCTGGTCCAAGCTTTCTCTTCAATCCTCTTCTTGCTCCTCTCGCTCCAAGAGACCTACAAAAAAAGTTATACCTTCCTCAAGCCATTATGACCACATATAAGACAATGATAATCAAATGAATATGAAACAATGATCTGAATAACATTATAATATGATCATAAACAGAGATTTAATCACACATTGAACAAAGATTTGGGAAGAAGAAGGACAACACATCTTTATTAATCATGAAAACAAGAACAAATATACCTTCACTTCAATTTGGGCACCTGACGAAACCTTGATCTAGTTCTGCTGCTTCTCTTCTCCAAAGAACTCAGCCTCCAAGCTCTGCAACACAAGGGAAAGACCTCCAGGGAAAAGGTGTGGGAAAAGAGAGCTCCAATTCCTCCAGCATAACAATGCATAAATTCCAAGTCCCTTCTCATGGACCTCCCTACCTCTATTTATATGATAAAGAAGAGTTAGGGGCGAAGCGAAAGTGGTTACAACTGAAGAAGTCAGTTGGAAAACTACCCAAACTAATCCAAAAGGCGTGTTTTTATGTTTAAATGTTAAGAAACACATTCGCGACTATAAAGGAGGACAACCCGCAAATATATGCATTTGCGACTTGTAATATACGAGACTCGCGAATGATTCGCGACTTGCATATAAGGAGAGTCACGAATACACAAAAAAACACATTTTTAAGGTATTTCTGGGCATTTTCAGACTTTGGTGTCTTCTAGAAAGTTTTAGCTAACTGAAATAATTTTCCAATGGTGTAGAAATGAGGTCAAACGGAGTTATATAACTCAAGATATGGGTCCTCCAAGATAGGTGTTTTTTCAGTGACTTTCATGAAGTGCTGACATGCAACGAAATCATGGGAAAGTGGTCACAAGTAGAGATGTGTCATTTTGAGCTATAACACTAGCATACTATCCATCTCATCCCATACCTATCTTGAATAAACTCAAAATATTAACCAAATGGCTTATTGTTTCCTCCTCCTTACAATCTTTACATCTGCTAGGCCCTTGCTTGTTTTTATTTTAGAGAAATTTCCACATTAGGACCTTGTTCATTAGACCTAGGAACTTAAAAATTATTTCTTAACAAGAAGGCCTGATCTTCCGTTGTGGTTTCCACCACTTTCACTGTCATTAGGCCATCAAATGACAAAAATAGTTTTGTAGCCTTATATAGGGGTATAAATACCAGGGATGGATTCTTTTACCAAACCAATTCATCCTCTACCTTCTTAATGAAGTCATGAATCACTTTCATTTTTTTTAATAAACATTCCTTAACTCTCCTTCAACACCATCCAAGCGTAGGAGATTTGATTTCTTCCACTGTTGATGCCATGTAGATGAGAATTCCAACGAGGCTACCTGAGTTAAGTTAAAGACGCCCTTCCCTTGAAGGGAATGAATTAAGTTTTCAAGAAGTTATAATCTTCTCTACTTTCAACCGAAGGATTAGCTCCTACCCTTACTCGTTCTCAATTATTAACCTTCTAGACCATCCAATTCCCCAAAACAGGGAAGGGTAGGACAATGGTCTTCCAACATATTGATGCATTATGAGTATTCTTTGAAGGTCTTCTAACGTGTTCTTCTATTAAATTAGGCTTAATGTACTTTTGAAGGATAGCGTGACTCCACAAACCCTTATTTGATATGAACCTCCATATGCACTTCATTGCTAGAGCCTTCCAACAAGTTTTTTTCCTTTGTTTTGATTTGCCATGTGATTGGATGGATACCCTCATTCTCTTTTTTACCTGATCACAAAAAGCTAAAGCTGGTCTTCCTTATTTTTTTCCAACACCCCTTTAGGAATAAAGGCCAAGGAATGCTAGTAAATTGGAATTCGTTCCAGAATTGACTTGACCAACACTTGAACCAAGAAACCAAGTTAATATGCAATGGTACAAGATAGTGATGTTATAGGTTCTTATTACTTCAAATGTGGTATGAATAATCAATTCAAAGCAGAATTTCTAGATGATTAATAAGATAGACATCAAATTCATGGGCCACCCACAAGTGAAACCTACATTACTTTCTAATGCAGACATATAGAAGCAACACATTCTAAGATACCTATATGTTGAAGACCCATGAAGATATATAATAATGCAAATGCATTCGAGACAACTTTATGAAATTGTAATATTATTTTAATCATTGAAACCTAATAAACCCGCCACATATAGAAGATCAAAATATATGTTTAAAACACATATATTCCTATGAAACACCTTTTCAACAACTCGAACTTCACCTTGAAAAATCAAAATGACCATGATGGACATACCCAATGCAGGGTATTCTAAGTTTTTTTTAATGAAAAAATTCAAAAGTATATTGAATCCATGAATCTCCAAACCCCTCTTCTTTGATTAGTAACCTTGTTTGCTCATGTTGTAATTTCATCTCCCAAATATAGATTTCATAATTATGCCTCATTTTTTGCATTTATCCCTATATCCATGTTGCAATACACATGTATCCATAATGATGTACAAATTGGGTTTTCAAAAACATTATCCAACCCGAACATACCCATTGCAAAATATTCTAAGGTTTTCTAATGAAAAATATCAAAAGTATATGGAATCCCTAAGTCTCCAAACCCCCTCCTCTTTGATTAGTAACCTTGTTTCCTCATGTTGTAATTTGATCTCCCAAATCTAGATTTCATCATTATGCCTCCTGTTTTTCATTAATCCCTCGATCCTTGTTGCAAGCCATATGTATCCATAATGATGTCCAAATTTTGTTTTCAAAAATGTTATCCAACCCATGGTTCCCCTTTCCCATTTGATCCATTGTATCGATTGTCTTTATTGTAATTTGATCTCTCCATTCCCTACTATAAGTCATTTATTATCATCATTACACCCCCTTATCCACCTTGATCACCTAACCCAATGTTGCCAGCCATTTATGAATCCCTTTGTTGTAAATTTTGTAAGTGGTCAACCTCCACCATTATGTCGAAGATCATCACTTTGTTGTAACTTGTAAATGGTCAACCTCCACCATTATGTGGAACATCATCACGAAGTTGGATCCCAACCTATACCAATAATAATTCATAAAAGAAACACTACTCTTTTTTCCACTTCATCACATCTAATTTTTTTTCCATTTTTCTTACTTTAAACGTTTTATTATACCTTATAGTGCAACTGCTAATTATTATGTCCTTGACATTAATTGACTTCCTGTTTTGAAATTTTTTATTGGGCTCAAGTTTTGAAATTTTTTATTGGGCTCAAGTTATAGCACAGTTAAAATATTGTTTATTTATTAGTAATTTCTGAAAAATGTATTTTACTGCCAATTTTATTGCCTGCATACCATGACGTTGGTATGGGTTTTGGTACCTAAGGTGGGAAAACAATATTTAGCATGTTGTAGAGCATTTAATGCGGCTACTGCAGCATACTAAATATTGCTTGCCAGGTCCCTAAGGTGCGGTGGATCTACTAGGTAAGCATCGACAATGGTGTCCATGTGCGGTATGGTGTTTGGAGGTGCTGTAAGGTCTTTGTAGGTGGTGTTAATCTCCTTGCAGGTGGTGTTAATCGAGATATGATTCAGTTGGGTAAGCATGGTACTAGGTGTGGTATTAAATAATGATAAAAATTATTTAGCTTGCTGTAGGTTATTTAATGCAGTTGCAAGATGTATGTTAACTATTGGATTTAAATTTTTTTGAGATCTAAGGGCTAGTATGAATGTTGCAACCGTATTAAATAGTCGGCAACACACTAAATATTGTCTTTTCTTAGAACAAACTTGGCCCACCTGAACAACAATAGAAAACTGAGATTGCTTATCATTTATAGAAACAATGGAGAATAAAAAGTTCTAGAAGATAGAAGCGAACTTTATAAGTTGTGGAGTTTTAAATTTGAATGTGTGATATTCTAACAACAACAGAAACCTGAACTTGTTTATCATTTACAGAAAAAATGAAAAATAAAAAGTTTGAGAAGATAGAAGCAATCTTTGTAAGTTGTGGCATTTTAAATATGAATGTGTGATTTTCTTTGGTTTTTGGTTGTCTTTGACAGTATAGATAATGTAGAGTGTCTTTTGTTTATTTATTTATTTTTTTTTGTCTCGCTCTGCTGGGCAAGGAAAGATGAATCATGTAGCGTCATATTCTTCATGTAGTGTAAGTGTTTGTCTTCGAGTCTAAAAAAATGGAATGAATTGAGTTCAAAATTTGGGTTATGTAGTTTCTGCCTTCTAATTGTGGTATTGGAGTAATTTGTTATGAGGGTTTCTACTGTTTTGCAGCTAGATTGCGTAGTGAGCTAATTTCATGTTGGGGAGGTTTTTTTAAAAGAAGTTGTGAGAATGTGCTATTTTCAAGGGTAGCTTTGTGCATCGGTCTAACAGTGTTGCTTTTCAAGTTTTAAGTGGATTGTAGGTGGGGTTTTCTGTATTTTGTGGGAAAAAAAATGTTGTGAGTGGTCTGTCTATCTATGCTTACAAGCGACAGACAGCTTTCATCCTTGAACCAATGCAAAATTTCTACAATCTGTCTATGGTTAAGAGCCACAGAGTGCTTTCATCCTTGAACCAATGTAGAATTTCTGCAATCTGTCTATCTTTAGGAGCCATAGACTGCTTTCATCCTTGAACCAATGCATAATTTCTACAAAGAATTTGAATGTTGAGAATAAAATAATTGTTAGAATGTGCATGAGTTGAACTTCATTAATGTTTAGTACAAGGATTTCTCCATATGACCATGATAGTGTAAGGTTTGTGGTTACACCAAAACCTGCAGATGTTGGTGAACATTTGAAACCCAACACAAGGCCCTATCACCAGGAGTGGTGGTTAGTCGACTTGTTTTATATTTCCAGAGGTGCGGCGGTTATTCCATGTGGAGGTTGTATCGATACTCCAACACTCGCCTCCAATTGAGCTCGAGGGAATTGAACTTGAAACCTATGCTCTGATACCATGTAAGGTTTGTCGTTACACCAAAATCTGCACCGTCACTCCTAGTGAAATGTTCATCAACATCTGCAGGTTTTGGTGTAGATCATAGATCATCACCAACTAGTTGTGATTTCAGAATTCACAAAGTTGCTGATACAATTGCTTTAATGTTGTTAGGTTTATGGATGAGATAAATTAAGCAATGCAGAATAAAAGTAAGTTGGAAAGTTTGAATCCAGAACAAAAAGAAGCACTTGCTTTAAGTCCTACAGCACTTGCTTTAAGTCCTACGGCACTTGCTTTAAGTCCTACGCTGAGTTGGTAGTCGAAGACATGAGATTCTTAAAACTAACCTACTTGCAATATCAGATTGAATATTTCTTTCCCATATCAGACGAAAAATTGAAGAAGCACAAGGATGACATCACAATGGAAATTAAGAACCATACCTTTGGTCGAAAAATTGAAGAAGCTCAAGGATGACATCGCAATGGAAATTAAGAACGATACCTTTGGTCGAGATTCGTCTCCTTTGGTGTGTTCGTTAGAGTTAGGTTTTCTTGATGACGATGCTTCAATTTTAAATTTTATTTCATATGGATGAAGACATACAAAGGAAATTCATTTTAGTCCATCCAGATCATAAATTTCTCCATGATTTATGTGTACATAGCACAACAATTCCATAAGATCAAAATGACTTCAATTCCTAATATCATGGATGATGCAATGCTATGGGATCCACAATAGAACATTGATATTAGATATGGAGATTTAGCTGGTAAATTGTATGTAAGTAGATCAACAAATGCAGATAACGCATCTATCCCCAGGATTTTATGGAATTTTTTAACCATTGCGAACCGTAAGTCGCTCAGTACTCTATCTATCAACATAATTTAACACTGGAAGTCAAAGTGTAATTCCCTGGTTTATTTTGACATTGTCTTTATCAGTGGTGTACTGTACTGGTTGTTGTGATGGATTCTGAGACTTGCTGATTGACAAAAAAAAATTGCAGTGGCATGTCTTTGGTTGAGAATTCTGGTGATTTATTAAAGTCTCATGTAGTAGATTCAGAGACTGTGCAATCCTTGCTTATTCTTAAAACATGTTTTAATGCATCCCTTATTTTTCTTTATTTTTTCTGTGCTATAGATGGTAAAGTATATCTTTATTGTTATATTGTTATAGCAAAGTGCATTTGTTTGCCTAGCTATGGATTATTACTTTGTAAATTTCTTCTTATGTTATAGATTTTAAAAGTGCATTTGTTTGCACAAGTATAGACTAAATTTTTATCAAGGAGCCAACCGGGGGTAAGGGCTATTGTTCACAGCTTTATGATCATGGGTGATATATATTCATCGATGTTTACATAACTTTTACATTATGAACTTTATGTTACAAGATATTCCCTATATTGAGCTGTAAAACATGTAAAGCACCTCTAAACACAATCATCTTGATATAAATGAGTATCATATTGATTCCTAAAAGTCTATAATGTGCATTGTTTGGACTAATCTGTTTCTTAATCGACTCATCCAATTATGAGATTTCGATTGCTTTTATTACTTCTCTCATGATCCTTTTTGTGAGGTCCTTGTTGACAATCCTATATCTTCCACTTGAAGATAAGTGGTCTGTCATCTTTTTAAGATGTTCGTCTTCATCCATGATCTCCATCGTATTCCCTTTATCTTGCTTGAGGATGATGATCTATTTGTTGTTTCTTAGGTTGTTCTGTTAAGAAGACAGGTTGTATATTGAAGAAAAATGCTAATGTACATAAGAGGATTATATATATAGGCTAATAATACAGGCAATATATGTACATAACCAATGTGGGACAAATATAATCTAACAGCCCCCCTCAAGCTCAAGGTGGAGTGCAATAGACCAACTTGAGTTTGGACACAAGATCACGAAAACGCCCTCGAGGATGTGACTTTGTAAATATGTCCGCGAGCTGATCACAGGATGTGACCGAATGAACCTGTAGTGAGCCCTGAAGAAGATGACGACGGAAAAAATGACAATCAATCTCAATATGTTTGGTCTGTTCATGAAAAACATCATTATGAGCAATCTGAATAGCACTCCTGTTGTCACAGTATACAGGAGTAGCAAAAGAAAGAGAGACACCCATATCCTGTAACAGCCATCGTAACCAAAGAAGCTTCGAGGTAGTGCCAGCTAGAGCACAATATTCTGCCTCGGTGCTAGAGCGAGCAACAATAGTTTGTTTCTTACTTTGCCAAGAGATAACCGAAGTGCTAAGTAGGAAACAATAACTAGTGGTAGAGCAAGGATTTGTTGGATCGCTGTCACGTCCCTGACCCTTTGACCGACGAAGAGGACCCTACCATGGCGTTAACCATACGAGCTACCAGCCCCATGAACATGTGAATTCATAAAAATGCTAAAAACAGAATGCATTGAAGTAGAACATAAACAGATGCAACTATTTCTCATACATAGCGGAAGCAACAGACATTTATACAAGCATTCATTCAACATGTTCATCACATTCATTAAAAGAAAAAATATGATTGCAGAAGTAAAATAGACAATATTACTTATCTTATAGAGAACTCATTCCACAACCAGCTACGTCACTGCAACGTTCCACCCAACCATAGGCCAGCGTGCTCCTTAATCTCTCAGTAACGCTGCCACCCCCGAGATGGGCATGATTCTCCAAGGAATAAGGAACAAGCAGGCTTACACATAGCCAAGGATACACAAAACACAGCCAAGCCAACACAGTTGGGTTTATCAAGCCATCAACCAGATAGCCAAGCCAACATGGTCAGGTTTATCAGGCCATTAAGGACCTAAGAAAGGCTAAATGCTAAGCTGGTGGGCTCATTACAGAGCCAAGAACACCTACACCAGAACTAGCCTGGCTTCTAAGACACCCACACACACCCAACACAAGGAATCAGTCCCTTCTCTGCTACATAGTCTCTCAGGCCCTGCATTCCCTTCCAGTGCTATTCAGGGGTTGTGGAGAAGAAAGCCAGCCCTCTAGCTCTGTCTGAGTGGTTTCCAGCTACCAGGTTTATCAAGAAAACCAAGCCCCCATCCCTGCTCCCAACACAGTTCGAAGATCAACCATTGCACACATGCAATCAATCAATTGTTATAGCTTAACAGGGAAAACAACTCTTGAGTCGTTCTTGGCCCTATCGTGGCCAAAAACGAATCCCAAGTGAATTACAATAGTCCCAAATGCAACAGCAAACGAAATCACAACATGAGGAAAGACACCAGTCTGTCCTAGACAACTAAGCAAGCGAAAAAGAATTACACAGACCACAACATAGTCCTTGAGCATAAATGGCTCTCCACAGAAAAATCGTGGGTGACAGTGACTGAACGGCTCCCAGCTTGCTGCATGAGCAACAACAATGCAAAACACAGAGCATGGGGGAATATTTACACCCAATTCCAAATGTGGGTCGAGAACACACCCGATTCCTCGCTGGGGAACAATGTGAATGACAGTGGGATGACTCCTCACTCCTGGCTGCGTGAGACCAAAATAAGAAAAAAAAAGCCTATGCATGGGAAAAATGAACAGACAAGGCTGCGTGAGGATGAACAGCTCCACCTATGCATGTGGGTGAACAGACAATGGAGAGTCGCAAGTGGGAGTGCGTGCATGTCTTCCACACTGACGTGGTGAGAGTAGTATGTCTGCGGGAGTGATGGTGGTGGTTTCTTTTTCCATTGTGAAGTCAACCGTGGGTGGAGTGTGCATGTGGGAAAGGACTGACAGTCCTGCCACACTCCAATCTCAGCCATAACTGCCCCAACTACCAGCAGCAATTCTTAATGGAGGTGGTTGGGTAAGACAAGGTGGTGACACATGGGTTTTTCCCCTCATGGCTCAAGGTTTGACAATTTCCCCACCCTTATCCTTGTGAAAATCATGCCCCTTCTCAATTTAGTTGTCGCGAACGTAGCTGGTTGGGTCCATTTAATTAAATAGCCATATTTACATGATAACAAAACTTAATATGTATGCCACATGCCCCGATATACCATTGGTGACAAGTTCAACCTGAAACATAGCATAACCAATCAATGGTGGGGCCTTGGCCTTTAGCTCCACACCATGATCATTTACAATATATACATCATATATATTTAATGCAATGGGGTCAAAACTAGGGTGTTACATTCCCATCCCCCTTCAATAGCACTGTCCTCAGTGCTTTACAAAATTTGAACAAAATGCTACACTGGTATCCCGTCAGTGCTTTGCAGAATTGAACAAAAATGGATGTGCCAATCGCATGGCATCCTCCAGCTCCCACGTAGCCTCTTCAGGTTCGTAGTGCTCCCATTGCATCTTTACCTGACCTATGGCCCGGTTCCGGAGCATTGTGACCTTCCTGTCGAGGATGCACATTGGCTCGATTCGGAACTCTCCCTCGGGTTCCACCTCAATCACATCCCAATTTATCACATGGTTAGGATCATGTACATATCTCTTAAGCAAAGAAACATGAAAAACATTATGAGCCCTAGTGCTAGCAGGAAATGCAAGTTTATATGCAACTGGCCCTATTCTTTCAAGCACTTCAAATGGCCCACAGTATCTAGGTGACAACTTGGCACAACTTCCAAGCTTCAAGGAACTCTTCCTTGCCCTCACTCTGAGGTAAAAATGATCCTCAACACTGAACTCCCTATTCACCCTATGCTTATCTACATAGATTTTCTATCTGTCCCGCGCTGCTTTCAGATTCTGCCTGATCTTTACAACCTCTTGCTCCATTTCCCTGAGCAATTCTGGTCCAAGAACAATCATGTTCACCGGATTATCCCAAGTCACAGGTGTCCTACACCTTCTTCCATACAAAGCTTCATATGGACTCATCCCCAAGGATGCCTGCTGTCCATTGTTGTAAGCAAACTCTACCAAGTGTAAGTAATCTTCCCACTTGGTTGGTTTGTCCATCACATACATGCGAAGCATATCTTCAAGCAGCTGATTCACCCTCTCTGTCTACCCATCTGTCTGAGGATGGTATGCAGTGCTGAAGTTTAGATTTGTACCCAAATATGCAAACAACCCCTTCCAAAAGTTGGAAGTGAACTTGACATCTCTGTCAGAGACTATTGCCTTCGACAATCCATGCAATTTGAATATCTCCTTCATGAATATCTTTGCAATGTCATCATTCTTATGTGTAGACTTAACTGGTATAAAATGCACTGCTTTAGTCAACTTGTCTACCACAACCATGATGGAATCATGTTGTCTCCAAGTCATTAGCAATCCTGTAATAAAATCCATGGAAATAACTTCCCATTTCCATTCCGGAACTGGCAAAGGCTGCAACAAACCTACAGGGTGTTGATTCTCAACCTTTACCTATTGACATTTCATACACCTCGAAATGTACTCAGCCATATCCCTTTTCATTCCTGGCCAAAAGTACTGCTTTCTAGCTGTAGCAATTGTCTTTTGATATCCTGGGTGACCAGAATACAGAGCTTGATGGATTTCATCCATAACAACTCTCCTCAAATCTGCTACATCTGGAATATAAATTCTACCTTTATAAGTAAGAAGTCCATCTTCTTCGATTTTATATCCCTCATACCTCTTCTCAAGACTTTGCTGCTGCAAATTGTCTTTTAGCTACTCATACAATTCATCTCCAGCAGCATGACTAACAATCTGCTTCCTCAAATATGATTGGCAAATACTAAGAGATGCCACATGCATTTCTTGTAACTTCCTGTTGAGTGCATCAACTACCTTGTTTTCTTTCCCTTTTATGTGCTTGATTTCAAAATCAAACTCACATAAAAATTCCATCCATCTTGCTTGCCTAGCATTCAAATTAGGATGATCAAATAAATATTTCAGTCCACAGTGGTCTGTTCTGAGCTCAAATCTTCTGCCCATCAAGTAATGTCTCCACATCTTGAGAGCATGTACTATAGCTGCAAACTCTAGATCATGAGTGGCATAGTTATTCTCATGCTCCTTCAGCTTTCTTGACTCATAACATATCATGTGGTTGTCCTACCTAAGGACTCCTCCAAGCCCTTGTCTGCATGCATCAGTACACACCACAAAATCTTTCTCTGGATCTACAACCTTCAATACTGGTGCACTGGTGAGAAGACCCTTCAACCTCTGGAAAATTTCTTCACACCTCGATGTCCATTCGAACTTCATTCCCTTCTTTTGCAAAGAAGTGATGGCATGTGCAACTTTGGAGAATCCCTCAATGAACATTCGGTAGTATCCTGCAAGTCCCATAAAAGATCTTACATCTGTCACATTTCTTGGAGTAGGCTAATTCATAATGGCTTCAATCTTTTCAGGGTCCACAGATATACCTTCCTCTGAGATAATGTGACCCAAATACTGAATTCTATCTCTATAGAAGTCACACTTGCTCAGTTTCGCATACAACTGATGCTCCCTGAGAAAATTCAATGTCAATCTGAAATGCTCTTCATGCTCCACCTCATTCTTAGAATAAACAAGAATGTCATCAAGGAAAACAAGAACAAACTTGTCCAAATACCTGCTGAAGACACTATTCATAAGGCATATAAATGTAGCTGGTGCATTTGTGAGGCCAAATGGTACCACTACAAACTCATAATGTCCATACCTTGTCCTGAAGGCCATCTTATGAATGTCTTCATCCTTGATCCTTACCTGATGGTAACCAGATCTCAAGTCAATATTGGAAAATACCTTTGCTCCTCTCATTTTATCAAAGAGGTCGTCAATCCTAGGAAAAGGATATTTATTCTTCACAGTACCCTTGTTCAATTGTCTGTAATCAATACACAACCTGAGTGTACCATCTTTCTTCTTTACAAATATAACTGGTGCTCCCCAAGGAGACACACTCGGTCAGATATACTTCTTTTCCAACAACTCTTGCAGTTGCATCTTCAACTCTAGCATCTCTGGTGTACTCATTCTGTAGGGTGCCTTGGAAACTGGTGCTGTTCCTGGCACAAGTTCAATAGTGAAATCAATGTCCCTCTTTGGAGGAAGCCCTGGAATCTCATCAAGAAACACATGAATTCTTGTAACACCTAATAGTCCTCCAACCCTAGATTTTCATCTCTTGATGTCTCCAAAATATGAGCTGCATACAACTGGAAACCCTTCCTACAGAACTTCTTTAACTGCATTACTGAAACCTGCCTTACTGAAATCACCTTTGGAATACCTTTCACAACTACTAGGTTCCCTTCTTCATTCATGCATTCGAAAGTCTTATTGTAACAGTCAAGCTTTACAAGGTGAGCTTCTAACCAATCCATTCCATTGAGAACATCATAGGAACCAAGAGATAGAACATTCAGATCTACACAAGTGACCATTCCATCCATGACCAATGGACATTTCTCTACCACTTCACTGACCTTTCTCTTAGTTCCAGTGGCTAGCTGAACTAACTAAGACTTCCTATGCTTTACTTTCTTAAAAGCACAAATCTCCACTACTCTAGGAGTAATTTAACTGTGAGTAGAACCAGGGTCAATCAAAATAGAAATAGATTGCTCAACAATCTTACCTACTACTTCAACCACAATTGACTGGTGATCTTCCTGGCGGTCCTTCAATGCTGCATAAATCCTAGGGACTGCCCTTGCTACTTGGCCCACTGTTTCTGCTTCTTGAATGTTATAAGCTGGCCTTGCACTCTCATTCTTGAGTGGACAATTTCTGCGCATGTGGGGTCCTCCACATTTCCAACATTGGAGTGGTCCTCTATTCTGTTTTGGATCCTTAGGCTTTTCTCCTATCACTCCAACTGGTTTACTCGTAGCTTTAGATGGCTGCTTCTGCTGATTCCTGAAGTTAGAAGGTTTGAAACCTTTCTTTCTTTGGTCAAACTTCTCATTCTTCTTGTCCTTCCATGCCTTATGGTAATCAAGTTTACCTTTGCTTTGCTCATAGCAATACTTAGCCTTCCTTATTGCTTCTTCAAGATTTCTAGGTTCATAAAACTCAATTCTATCTTTGTAAGACTGAGGTAATCCACTTAGAAAATGCTGGACCTTCACTTTTTCATCTCTAATGTACCTAACATATCTCAATAGCTCCAAATAATTATTTGCATATTCCTCCATGGTCTTCTGTCCCAATCTTAGCTCATGGAACTCCTTAATCTTGTCATCATAATACCTGTCAAATAGGTATTTCTGCCTGAAATACTTCTTGAACTGTTTCCACTTAAGTCTCCTTTCACTGATCCTGTTTACTTGCTTGAAGTGTTCCCACCAAATGGATGCTCTTCCATTCATATTGAATATGGAAACTCTTGCCTTCATGTTTCCTAAATAATCATGCACTTGAAAGTACTTCTTTATCCCAAGAAGCCAAGCTTCAGCCTCTTGTCCAGTCTTTACCTCACCATCAAACGTAGGAGGTTTAGCTTTCTTAAATTCATCTCGAGAGCGATCCCTATGGTGTCTTTTTATTTCTATTTTATGAGAAGAAGAACTTGAATCCCCACTGGATTCTTCAGAATCAGATGATCCACTAAAAGTCCCTCTCCTTCTCCTAGTACTGCTTTTACTGCCTTCTGGTCTTGCTGTACCTCATCCGAAGTCTATCTTTCTTTGCAAGTCTGTCAAAATCTGCAACATAGCAGCATTCAACTGATGCTGCTCTTCCTGGGCTTTGATCAAGCTTCTCATGGTGGCTGCAACATCTGATGGTGTCTCTTGGAATCTCCTTCCATTAGACTCTATGTCATCATTTCTATTATGGACATTTTCTCCCATGGCATCTCACGCATGCTCATAAGAATCTTGAGCATCATATCCATCATGGGTTCTCATAACTGAACCGCAACTTACTTACCAAATTGCACTACCTAGAACACTGCCCTTGAAGGTAACTATGATTCTGCAAACATGTTAGTAACACAAGTGTTAGATGCATAACATTGATATAAATCAAAATCACTTACCTTCTCCTGGAATAATCATAAAATAACAATTTTCCCAAACACAAGATTTTCTTCATCAAAGAACATCTATCTGAGGGGGACGACGAGGGTCAAGGGGGCTTGCCACTGTTCAGCGGTCAAAACAACTAACTTTTGCCACTGTTCATCGATGATCGGGTGCACTGTTCACCAGGAGGATAGTTCACTAAATAGCTGCAACGATGGGTAGTGATCCCACTGCGGGTTCCGCGGATCATAAACTCATCGAATGTCATAAGCTCTATCCACTAACCATCGCCAATGGCCGATGATTCCCAGACTTAGAGAAATTTTCAAAATTTTCACTTTTGTCTTCCCTTTCGCTGCTTGATTGGCTCCATTCTCTTCTTTTCGTCGATGAAGAAGTTCCATCAACAGCCGCAACGACGACCCGCCATCTTTGATCTTCTCCCGATTGGTGGCCCAATCTACTGTGGCATAACCTGATCGGTATCGGCAGTCTCTTTTCATCGGAAGGCTAGTTCTCTAGGCTTCCGCAATGGCGGCACATGAAACAATATATTCTTCCGATAGTCGACGATTTCGAGCCTTAGAAAAAATTTTAAAGTTTCTTTCTTTACGACGTCGGTGGTTGGAGGCCTTACTCGTTGGATGCGTAGTTGTCTAGCCATCCGCAACGGCGGGCGCTCGTTCAACTATTTTCAATCGACGGACCTCGAACAATTAGAAAATTTTCCGCAATTTTTTGTCCAACTGTTCTCTGTCAGGTATGCTTCTGCCTAGCTCTTCCGCAACATCGGAAGTCCGTTCCAATAAGTGTTCCGAGGAACCAACAGTTCAAACACTTAGACAAATTTGTGAAAGTTTTTCTGTCATCAAATTCTGATCTCTGCTGGGTAGAAAGAAATCTTGCTTCTGTTACTGCATCTTCATGGTCCATTTAGGCCCATGCTGCAACATGAGCTCTAATACCACACTGTCACGTCCCCGACCCTCCGACCGGTGAAGAGGACCCTACCATGGCGTTAACCATCCGGGCTACCAGCCCCATGAACATGTGAATTCATAAAAATGTTGAAAACAGAATGCATTGAAGTAGAACATACACAGATGCAACTATTTCTCATACACAGTGGAAGGAACAAACATTTATACAAGCATTCATTCAACATGTTCATCACATTCATTAATGGAAAAAATATGATTGCAGAAGTAAAATAGACAAGATTACTTATCTTATAGAGAACTCGTTCCGCAACCAGCTACGTCACTGCAACATTCCACCCAACCATAGGCCAGCGTGCTCCTTAATCTCTCAGCAACGCTGCCACCCCCAAGCTGGGCATGATTCTACAAGGAATAAGGAACAAGCAGGCTTACACATAGCCAAGGATACACAAAACACAGCCAAGCCAACACAGGTGGGTTTATCAGGCCATCAACTAGACAGCCAAGCCAACATGGTCAGGTTTATCAGGCCATTAAGGAGATGGGAAAGGCTAAATGCTAAGTTGGTGGGATCATTACAGAGCCAAGAACACCTACACCAAAACTAGCCTGGCTTCTAAGACACCCACACACACCCAACACAAGGAATCAGTCCCTTCTCTGCTACACAGTCCCTCAGGCCCTGCATTCCCTTCTAGTGCTATTCAGGGGTTGTGGAGAAGAAAGCTAGCCCTCTAGCTCTGTCTGTGTGGTTTTCAGCCACCAGGTTTATCAAGCAAACCAATCCCCCATCCCTTCTCCCAACACAGTCCGAAGACCAACCATTGCACACATGCAATCAATCAACTGTTACAGCTTAACAGGGAAAACAACTCCTGAGTTGTTCTTGGCCCTATTGTGGCCAAAAACAACTCCCAAGCGAATTACAACAGTCCCAAATGCAACAACGAATGCAATCACAACATGAGGAAAGACACCAGTCCGTACTAGACAACTAAGCAAGCGGAAAAGAATTACACAGACCGCAACATAGTCCTTGAGCGTAAATGGCTCTCCACAGGAAAATCGTGGGTGACAGTGACTGAATGGCTCCCAGCTTGCTGTGTGAGAAACAAAAATGCAGAACACAGAGCATGGGGGAATAATTACACCCAATTCCAAATGTGGGTCGAGAACACACCCGATTCCTCGCTGGGGAACAATGTGAATGACAGTGGGACGACTCCTCACTCCTGGCTGCGTGAGACCAAAACAAGAAAAAAAAAGCCTGTGCATGGGAAAAATGAACAAACAAGGCTGTGTGAGGATGAACAGCTCCGCCTATGCATGTGGGTGAATAGACAATGGAGAGTCGCAAGTGGGAGTGCGTGCATGTCTTCTACACTATCGTGGTGAGAGTAGTATGTCTGCGGGAGTGATGGCGGTGGTTTCTTTTGCCATTGTGAAGTCAACCGTGGGTGGAGTGTGCATGTGGGCAAGGACTGACAGTCCTGCCACACTCCACTCTCATCCACAAATGCCCCAACTACCAGCAACAATTATTAATGGAGGTGGTTGGGTAATACAAGGTGGTGACACATGGGTTTTTCCCCTCATGGCTCAAGGTTTGACAATTTCCCCACCCTTATCCTTGTGAAAATCATGCCCCTTCTCAATTTAGTTTCCGCGAACATAGCTGGTAGGGTCCATTTAATTAAATAGCCATATTTACATGATAACAAAACTTAATATGTATGCCACATGCCCCGATATACCATCGGTGACAAGTTCAACCTGAAACATAGCATAACCAATCAATGGTGGGGCCTTGGCCTTTAGCTTCGCACCATGATCATTTACAATATATACATCATATATATTTAATGCAATGGGGTCAAAACCAGGGTGTTACAATCACCCGCCCAATCAGCATTAGTATAAGCATGCAGCTGAAGAGAAGACTGAGAGGAGAAATAGAGCCCATGAAATAATGTTCCCTTCAGGTAGCGAAGAATGTAGAGGACAACTGAGAAATGAGTGGAGCGAGGAGCAGCCATAAACTGAGTCACCTGATGGACAACATACGAGATATCAGGTCGAGTGACAGTAAGGTAGACAAGATTGCCAACTAAATGCCGATATAAGGTAATATCACGAATAGGCTTGCCATCACTAGGAGTGAGACGAGTATTAAGCTCAGTCGGAGTGTCGACAATCTTACTGTCTGTGAGATTAGCCCGGGAAAGCAGATCAGAGATATACTTGGCCTGTGTCAAGTAATAACCATAAGAAGAAGAAGAGATCTCAAGACCAAGAAAATAGCTGAGAGGGCCAAGATCTTTCATCTCAAAGTGTTGTCTGAGGAACTGTTTAAGTTCCTGAATACCAGTGATATCATCTCTAGTGATGATCATGTCATCAACATATAGTAGAAGAAGTATGGTACCCCGGTCTGTGTGGTGAATAAACAAGGCTGAATCATATGAGCTGATGGAGTAGCCAAGGCTAGAGACAGTAGTGCTAAACTTAGCAAACCATGCTCGAGGAGCCTGCTTAAGTCCATATAGAGCTTGATGGAGACAAAAAACCTTATTTGTAGGATGAGATAATCTAGGAGGTGGCTGCATATAGAATTCTTCACTTAAATCACCATTAAGAAAGGCATTCTTGACATCCATCTGACAAATTGACCAATGTTGAGAGGTTGCAACAACCAGCAGAGCATGCACAGAAGAGAGGCGAGCAACTGGAGCAAAAGTCTCCTCATAATCCACACCGTACTCCTGAGTAAAATCTATGGCCACAAGTCAAGCCTTGTACTTGTCAATAGTACCATTGGAAAAAGTCTTGATTTTGTAAACCCACTTACACCCAACCACAGACTTTCTAGGAGGCAAGTCAACCAGATCCCATGTATTGTTCTTGTGTAAAGAATCAATTTTCTCTTTCATCGCAGCCTGCCAAAGAGGGTTAGTGGAGGCCTCACGAAAAGAGTGAGGCTCATGCAAGGTAGCTAAGGCATGAAAGCAATGAAAATCCTATAAATGGGATGGGAGGGATCTTACTCGGGTGGATCGGTGAAGGTCAGGTGGTGGAGTGCAGATCGGATCCTCAGATGGAATAGAACCTGGGGACGCAGGCGGAGCGGCGTCGAGATCATCGGATGATTTCTGTTCGAGCGAGGTAGACTCTGGAAAAACATTGCTAGTGGGATTTGGAGAAAGAGGAATCTCAAGAAGTGTAGTAAAGGGAGGAAAGGATGGCATGCTGAATTTGCTGACTTCGTGGAATAGACAATGCTCCCAAAAAAATACATGACGGGAGATGCGAAGATGACGAGAGACAGGATCATAACACTGGTATCCTTTTTGTTCCACTCCATATCCAAGAAAACAACACAACTAAGAGCGAGGCTCGAGTTTGGTGCGCTCATGAGGTTGGAGTAAAACAAAACATGCAGAACCAAAAACACGAAGATGATGATATGAGGGGACAGAGCCAAACAACCTCTCGTGAGGAGTGCAATTATCAAGGATAGGGGTAGGCAACCTATTTATTGTGTATACAGCCGTGAGAGTAGCTTCACCCCAAAACGGGGTAGGAAGAGATGTGGAAAGAAGCAGAGCACGAACAGTGTCTAAAATGTGCCTAAGTTTGCATTCAACTCGACCATTTTGTTGTGAGGTTCCTAGACACGACAAGTGAGAAACAGTGCCATAATGCTTGAGGATGGATTGAAAAGCATGTTGAGTATATTCTAAAGCATTATCAGAACGAAAGGCTTTGATGGGTTTTGAAAATTGGGTTTCAACCATTTTTGCAAAAGTGCGATAAATATCCAATAATTCAGAATGAGATTTCATTAAAAAAATCCAAGTGTAATGAGAGAAATCATCAACAAAGATAACAAAATAACGTGAACCACTCATACTAGCAATAGGAGAAGGTCCCCAAACATCAGAATGAATTAAATCAAAAGAAGTAGTTCTTAAATTTGAGCATATAGATCTGTAGACAAACACACAACTCACAAAGAAGATCTCACAATTTACTCAGCCATTGAAGAATGAAATAGTGCAAAAGGCTTGCAGCTGTGAATGCTTTCATTAATCAAAAAAGTAATCCAGATAATAATTACAATGATGTAAAATGGCTTTAATAGCCACAAGCAATTCGAATCCACATGAGGAAGTTCAAATTGATGACTCTGCTTGACTGTAGGTAACCAAGACTTGTCTAAATCACAATTGGAGTTCTAAAACACAACTAACTGTTACATTTAGTATTAAATAATGGTTAACC
>LPNX010983658.1:214129-376501 GCA_001517045.1 Pseudotsuga menziesii | reverse complement strand
ATCCAATCTTGTCTAGAGTTCCTTTAGACCTTGTCTCATCAGAGATGAAATCATTTCGAAGTTGTACCTGCAAAACAAAAAAAATGATCCAGTAGGAGATCTAACGAGGAAAAGTGCCTTGTCCGCCGAGGCTCTGATACCATGTTAAATTTGAGCATATAGATCTGTAGACAAACACACAACTCACAAAGAAGATCTCACAATTTACTCAGCCATTGAAGAATGAAATAGTGCAAAAGGCTTGCAGTTGTGAAGGCTTTCATTAATCAAAAAAGTAATCCAGATAATAATTACAATGATGTAAAATGGCTTTAATAGCCACAAGCAATTCGAATCCACAGGAGGAAGTTCAAATTGATGACTCTGCTTGACTGTAGGTAACCAAGACTTGTCTAAATCACAATTGGAGTTCTAAAACACAACTAACTGTTACATTTAGTATTAAATAATGGTTAACTGACTGTGGTAGGTGAGAAAAGCACCCCACATGTGTGCAATTAATTAAACCATTATTTAACTGAATGTAACTGACTCCTAACTTGTCTTGACTAGTCATCAACTGAAGTTAAGGACCCAGTAGTTAACTGTCCTTGTCTAAATCATAACCGGAGTTCTAAAACACAACCATCTGTTAGATTTAGTATTAAATAATGGTTAACTGACTGTGGTAGGTGAGAAAAACGCCCCACATGTGTGCAATTAATTAAACCATTATTTAACTGAATGTAGAGAGCTAGAATTGAATGTAATTGACTCCTAACTTGGCTTGACTAGTCATCAACTGAAGTTAACTGACCTTGGTTGGTTTCGGCACTCCCAGTTGCTTCCTAAATTGTAGGGATTGATCTAGGAGACTCCTAAACTTGTGCAATCAAGTGCAATAAGTGGCAGTGAGCCTCAATTAGTGTTCCCCACACTTTGGTAACTGAAACATGTGCCCCAATTAGGTTAAGTTTAACCAATGGTGCTAATGACTATAAATAGACTGGATGGACTCAAAAGGACTATTGGACACTGAACCTAACAAAACCTTTGATGCTAAAAGTTGAACGCGAGATGTATATGCATGACCAAGACGTGAATGGAAAAGTGCAAGAGATGGTGATGATGAAGGGGCAGCAGCAGAGATGCTTATGGTGGGGAGGTGTAAGGATGAGAGTTCAAACATGCGCCCAATTCTACGCCCAGTCCCAAGGGTCTAGCTCATACGAGGATCCTGCACAAGCACATTAGAAAAGTGAAAAACAAGTCTATATCCAAGTTCACATAGTTGGCCAATAGAGAGGAGATTGAAGGACAATTCAGGCACATGAAAAAATTCAGAAAGAGAAAGGGAAGGTGTACTGATAGTTCCTATAGTTTTAACATTCATAGTGGATCCATCAGCTATGCGAATCAATGAGGAATGAGGTGAAGGTGCAGATGTGGTAAATGAAATAGGGTGAGGTGTCATGTGATTGCAACAAGCAGAGTCAAAGAGCTAAGGGGAAGAATTACTTGGCAAGGCTGAGAGGACAGAGGAAGATGCATTACCAGAACGAGATAGGATGACCTGGTTGACTATTGCCTCGAAGTCAGCTGTAGATAATGTGACACTAGATCCCGATGCCTGGACAGAGGAAGCAACTGAAGAGGGAGCAGCTGGAGATGAAGCAGCTGGAGATGAACCACTCTCAGTATGAGCAACTACTACTATTGGTGCAAGAGATATTCCCTTACGCCAACACTTGTCAATAGTGTGCCCTTGACGTCGACAATAGTGATAGTAATTGTTATCTCGAGACTTAGGAGGGAGTAAAGGAGTATTAGAACTGTCATAATTCTCTCGCTGGAATGACGAAGAACCAGAGGATGGTGTAGCCAACAATGTATGACTAGGCTGAGAGCGCATAATCTGTGATCTAGTCTCGGCATGGACAAATTCGAAGATGGCAGTGTCCAAAGTGGGAAGAGGAGAACGATGTAAAAGTTGCACATGGACAGGCTCAAAATCATCATGCAAGGCCATAAAAAATTGGTGAAGGTGATGTTGATCTCTACATGTAACATACATCTTAGCATCAATGGGATCCTTCCAAATAGGATCAGAAACATCAATTTGGTTCCACAAGAATTACATGCGAGCAAGAAAATCATTTATACTCTGACCAAGTTCCTGCCTCAAATGGAAAAGTTCAAACAGAAGCTGATACTCGTGAGCACCATCCACAGAAGAATAACGAGAAGAAAGCATATCCCAAGCACCCTTTGCTTCATCAAAGTTTCCAAAGAGCACAAAAATAGATGGGATAGTAGTGTTATGGAACCATGTAAGAATATAATGGTGCTTGCTATCCCAATCAATAAGACGAGTGGTGAAATCCTCATATGATTCAGAATCCCCTTTAACTGGCTTTTTGACCTCCCCAGTCACATAAAGCCAAAGCTTGTAGCCTTTAAGAAATCTGCGCATAGATTGGGACCACACCATATAGTTTGTGCCATCCATTACAGTCTGAACATGATGAAGAATCTCGTTCTATGCTATCGAGAAGGCTCAAATGCATAAACAGACCACAAATATGAAATCAGGACGAAAAAAGAAGAAGAAGAAAGCACCTGGTATATTGAGCCGCTTAAAACTATAAGAGGAAGAGAGAGAATAAATTTGACCCTACGCCTTCGAATTTAAGTCTACGTGGAGTCTCTGGAAACAGTGGAATGACAACAATGGCTCAATAGATCAGAAAATCAAATTCTGCTTAATCCACCTAAAGAGGATCCACAACGTCAGAATTGCTAGATGACTCAAACAAATCTGTGCAGCTTCAGCAAAGGGACTTCTCTTTATCAGCGGATCCTCACTTACCCATGAATGCAGATTGTCAAAAAAATGGTGATGACATGCCCTCTGTGGGTGTGTGTGGCTCCTCCTGGCAACTTAACATGGGCGTCCTTTTAAACCAGGCACATCACCCCAACACTCACGGCCTCCACTCCAGCGTTGATGGTAACAACACAGTCACACGCTCTTCGCACTAGCGATTCTCCTTCAACGAGGTCCAACACAGTATATCGTGGGCACAATATCTTCCACACACAGTGATCTCGCACAGAGGGTAGTGATCTCATCACAGCATGCCGCAATGGGCTTCTCAGCATCCACTGATCTCCAGGCAATCACAGCCAGCCACAATGGGCATTCACAATAACAGGCCAACCAGGCACTGACTTAGGCTTGATGGCTCTGATACCATGTTAAGAAGACAGGTTGTATATTGAATCACAATGCTAATGTACAGAAGAGGCCTATATATATAGGCTAATAATACAGACAATATATGTACATAACCAATGTGGGACAAATATAATC
This sequence comes from Pseudotsuga menziesii, assembly GCA_001517045.1. Classification (NCBI taxonomy): domain Eukaryota; kingdom Viridiplantae; phylum Streptophyta; class Pinopsida; order Pinales; family Pinaceae; genus Pseudotsuga; species Pseudotsuga menziesii. The sequence continues at coordinate 373,149 of LPNX010983658.1, read as the reverse complement.
TAACATGTTCAAAGGCTTCGATTTCATCCTTTGTTAGGTTGAGGTTTGGGGTTTCTTAAGCATCTTGTCTCCTCTGCTGGGTTTTGTTTTATTATAGCCAACTCAACACTTATTATTATCTCCTCCATGGGGATCTTTCTAGGAGTTACAACAAAATTCAAACCTTTTTATAGCACCCTGCGAGATGTATCATCTAATGGTTGCTTCGATATGTATTTCCCGTAAATAGATTCACTTCACTCCACTCTTTTCATTTTTATCAAAAAGGAATTTTCTTTTTTGTTGACTGTCTTTTTGCATGTATATTTACCATTGGTTGCATTCATACTTATAGATATGAATTGTTTTCAAACAGGTAACACCAATACTGGATGAAAATTTCAAAATGCAATGACCTGAATATGGACTGGACTCGGAGCCTGAAACAACTAAAGATCTAGTAATACAGTAAAACAATGGCTATTGAATTTATTGCACCCAGAGGGGCCCTACAGCCTAGTATGTTGCTTGCGTCGAGAGGCACTCTACAACCCAGTATGTTGCACCCAGAGGCGCTTTACAACCCAGTACGGGGGAGATCTTGTAGCGCTTTACAGCCCAGTATGGGGGAAATCTTGCAACGTGATGTAACATTAGTAACGTTTGTAACGTGTCGGAAAAAAATAATAGTGATAGTGAATATTATGGGAGAGATCTTGTAAAGAGATGTATAACCTTAGTAATGTTTGTAACATGTATCTGGCTCTATAAAAAGAAAAGTTATGTCGGCTAACTGCATCATAATAAACACCAAAAATCATCTAGCTACCTTGATCCAACAACAGCCACAGTAAACCCAGGTAAGAATTTTAAATTTTAAATTTTAAATTCTGTAATTTATATTCCACAACTTATATTCATATTTTTAAATTTTAAATTTTATATTCTGCAACTTATATTCGGCAACGTAGATCAAACCAACCCCAATGACGCTAAGTTGCAGAATGGACTGAAACCAGCCTAGAGGGATCAAAATGGGGGAATTCTCTATTAAAGGAGGGCAAAGAATACTACTGCATTCAAGCATATAAAAGAAAGCAACAGCTACTCTCTAACTAAACTAAGCTACTCAAATCTACATCGAAGCCTGGATGTATGACAGTATATTATTATACAACCGCATTTATGAATATTTTAAAATAAAAAGCAGTAGCATACTTTTTAACTAACTTAAGCTTGGCTTTGGAATTCAATAAGTAGGGTAGTTTTTCTTACAAGAAATGAAATTTTATGGTAGAATATGATACGACATATTTTTGAAAGAGATGTAACCAGGAAATCATATTCATTCATAAATAAATGAACAATTGTCACAATAGAAAATATTACTGTAACTACCCTCACGCCTGCCTAACCAGCCAACCATATCCTCCTCATGCTTGCCTAACCATCTCCTCCACCTCCCCTCGATCTCCACTTCCCTGCAATCTCTACCAAGGTAGGCTTAGGCAGCCATCGCTCAGTGCTTGCTTGAAAATGGACGAAAGATGAATCTCATATCTCCTGCTACTATCTCCTACGGTGTGGTATAGCCTGCTTCAACAATATATATATTTCAATAAGCAGGATAGTTTTTAGTACGGGAAGTGAAATTTTATGGTAGAATATGAAATCACTTTAACATATTCAAATACATATATTAATATATATTTCAATATGTAAATTTTAATATAAATATAGTGAAACATATATAAATTAAATTAAATTAAATTAAAATATATTTTTAATTTTGATTTAAAAGAATTGAAATTTATATTTAAATTATATTTATATTAAATATAACATTATATTTATATTAATATGATGATGTAAGGAAACTTATTTATATTTCAAAACTTGTATTGCACTCAAATAGTTATTCAAGGAGAGGTTTGCACCTCGAGAGATTTGATCCTTCTCAAAGCTTGATAGAGGCTAGGATTTGGATCTAGGTTGGTTGCGCCGAGAGGAGCTCTACAGCCCAGTATGGGGGAGATCTTGTAACGTGATGTAACGTGATGTAACATTTGTAACATGTCGGCAAAAAATAATAGTGATAGTGAATATTATGGGAGAGATCGTTCGTAACGTTTGTAACATGTTGGCAAAAAATAACAGTGATAGTGAATATTATGGGAGAGATCTTGTAACATGATGTAACGTTTGTAACATGTCCTCAAAAAATAATAGTGATAGTGAATATTATGGGAGAGATTTTGTAACACAAGATAAAAAATAATATCACTTTCGTAAAGTTATTTTTATTAATAAAAAAAAATTTCTAATAGGACAAAATAAATGTCGACCACAAAAACAATTTAATATGGGGGAGATGTAATCTTCCTACTAAACAAAACAATAAAAAAGTAAAAATTTAATTATCCGTTAAAAAAATATGTGGGTCAAGAAAAAAATACAAAATTGAATTATCCGCAAAAAATGTTGGCCTTGCACATGGTTTTAAAACCATGTGCAAGACATTCTTAAAAACCCATGGTTTTATTGTACATGGTTTAGGAGGCTTTGCACATGGTTTTTAAACCATGTGCAAGGCCTCCTAAACAACCCATGGTTTTATTGTACATGGTTTAGGAGGGCCTTGCAAATGGTTTGAAGACCATGTGCAAGGCCTCTTAAACAACCCATGGTGGTAGGAGGGCCTTGCATATGGTTTTAAAACCATGTGTGGGGAAATGATGCAATGTTTGTTCCTAACAAAATAAAAAATAATAAAAAATATTATATGTCAGCCATAAATAATATTAAATATTAATTAAAAATATTATATGTGAACCTTAAATAAAAAGACGTGTCTTTTGGTTTGAATCAAATCAATGGATACCTAATAAGAGGTTTGCACCTCGAGAGATTTGATCCATCTCGGTGCTTGATAGAGCCTAGGATTTGGATCTTTGCGCCGAGAGGTGCTCTATAGCTCAGTATGGGGGAGATATTGTAACGTGATGTAACATGCTGTAACGATAGTAACATTTGTAACATGTTAGCAAAAAATCATAGTGATTGCGCCGAGAGGTGCTCTACAGCCCAGTATGGGGGAGATCTTGTAACGTGATGTAACGTTAGTAACGCTTGTAACATGTCAGCAAAAAATAATAGTGATAGTGAATATTATGGGAGAGATCTTGTAACGTGATGTAACGTTAGTAATGTTTGTAACATGTTGGCAAAAAATAATTGCGCCAGCTCTATAAAAAAAATTATGTCGACTATAAAAAAATAGAAATAAATTAGAAATAAAAAAATAACTATATAAACAACAAGAAGTATCACAAACTACATCATAATAAACACCAAAAATCAGTTAGCTACCTTGATCTAGCAACAGCCACAGTAAACCCAGGTAAGAATTTTAAATTTTAAATTTTAAATTCGGCAATTTATATTCCACAACTTATATTCGGATTTTTAAATTTTAAATTTTATATTCTACAACTTATATTCGGCAATGTAGACGAAACCATCCCCAATGACACTAAGTTGCAGAATGGACTGAAACCGACCTAGAGGGATCAAAATGGGTGAATTCTCTATAAAAGGAGAGCGAGGAATACTACTGCATTCAAGCATATAAAAGAAAGCAACAACCGCCCTCTAACTAAACTAAGCTACTCAAATCTACATCGAAGCGTGGATGTATGACAGTATATTATACAACTGCATTTATGAATATTTAAAAACAAAAAGCAGTAGCATCCTTTTTAACTAACTTAAGCTTGGCTTTGGAATTCAATAAGCAGGGAAGTTTTTCTTACTGGAAATAAAATTTTATGGTAGAATATGATAAGACATATTTTTGAAAGAGATGTAACCAGGAAATCATATTCATTCAGAAATCAATGAACAATTGTCATAATAGGAAATATCACTGTAATTACCCTCACGCCTACCTAACCAGCCAACCATCTCCTGCTCACGCCTGCCTAACCATCTCCTCCACCTCCCCATGATATACACCTCCGTGCGATCTCCGTCAAGGCAGGCTCACGCAGCCATCACTCAGTGCTTGCTTGAAAACAGACTAAAACTAAATCTCATATCTCCTGCTGTGATCTCGTACGATGTGGTATAGCTTGCTTCAATATATATATTTCAATAAACAGGATAATTGTTCGTATGGGAAGTGAAATTTTATGGTAGAATATGAAATCACGTTAACATATTGAAATACATATTGAAATATATGTTAATATATATTTCAATATATAAATTTTAATATAAATATATTGAAACATATATAAATTAAAATATAATTTTAATTTTAATTGAAAAAAAATTGATATTTATATTTAAATTATATTTATATTAAATATAACATTATATTTATATTAATATGATGATGTAAGGAAACTTATTTATATTTCAAAACCTCTTCTCAGGTATTGCACTCAAATAGCTATTAAAGGAGAGGTTTGCACCTTGAGAGATTTGATCCTTCTCGGCGCTTGATAGAGCCTAGTATTTGGATCTAGGCTGGTAATACAGTAAACCAATAGCTATTGAATTTATATTGTTAAATTGAGATTGATTTTTCCTTTGAAGCATTGCGTGGCTGCATGCTTTTATTTAATTTATATGGTTGAATTGAGATTGATTTTTCCTTTGAAGCACTGCATGGCTTCATGCTTTTATGCTTCCTTGCTAGCATAATTTGTTTGTTTAGATCTACAATGAAACTTGTTGAATACTCATGTCTGTCTAGAATCTGGAAAAACAATTGTCATTGCTTTTCTATCATCGAAACTTGTTGATTACTCATGCCCGTCTAAAATTTGGAAAAACAATTGTCATTGATTTTCTATCATTGCCTTAAGTTAGGTGTTTGTGAATAAGGTATTTTATTTTAAATGTTGTATGGTATGTAACAAATGATTATTTTGGCATATGGATGGTTATACAAGTTTATATTACGGCTAAGTTTCATTTCATTGAAGGTTGGTTATTGGGTGTAATTTTTGCATTTGAATAATGAGTTGTATAAATATATCAATTATTCATGTTCACAATGACATGTATTTTTTAAAAATAATATTTTTAGGTAAATTTTTAAAGGAAAATGTCCCATCCCTTCCTCTTATTGGGAGGATGGTGCCTAAGTGGGGAGGGTAATACTCAGTCCCACAACCACTCCAACTAGACTCAATTGATAGATAAAGAGATGTACTTGTGTTCATAGTGTCTACCATTACATTTTGTAGATTGGCTAAATCTAGCTCATTGATAAATCTACCCAATTGAAGCTACTTTTTATGTTCTATGATCTATATATTTACATGAATATGAAAGTATTATGGTTTTATATTGGTTTCTAATAGTGTTGAATTTGCTCAAATCTACTACATTTGGTCAAATTCATACTTGTAATGTAAGATATAGAACCAAACATTATTAAAGCAGTGCCTTCAAAGGCCTCAAGGCTATACATTATGTTTTCTTGGACATGTGTGTTTTAAGCCTTTAGTGCCAACTTCCACTCTCCAAAAATCAAACATTTTTCTCACTTACACACTAGGTGAAATTTTAGGTTTATAGCAAGAGCTACTTTCTTACAAAAATCTATTAGCAATGTCAAGGATATTGCCACCTAGTGGCTCTTGTTTTAAAATGTTAAAAAAATATTAATTTAAAAAAAGATAAAGTTTAAATGATATATTCACATTACTAAAAACTTTATATAGATTTAAAAAAAATTGATTAAATTTTAAGTAAAATAATTATAACCTATAGAATATAAGCAAATCGTTATTGGAAAAGACTTGGAAAATTAAACCATAGTGAAATTTAGTCAATAACATTTTCCATCTGGCTCATGTTTTTAGTTAGACGTTGCATGCTTTCATTTATAATTGGTTACTAATCCATAGTGAAATTAGTCAATAACATTTTCCCATCTTGCTCATGTTTCTAGTTAGACTTTGCATGCTTTCATTTATAGTTGTTTACTAGGAATTTTGATTTCGTTCACCATATATGTATGTAGTTTTAAGTATTGTGTGTTTCACAAGTTTGTTTCAGGATGATGTTGGTTCCTGATTGTTGTCTTCTTATTGTCTTGGCATTGTAGCATTACTTTGAAGGACACTAGGGTCCTTTTATGTTGTTCTTTTTTTCAACCTTACTCATGTTTCTAGTTAGGATTGGCATGCTTTGATGGGTGTTTGTTTGTTGGGAGCTTTCAATTTCCCTACTCAGTATGAGAGTTGGATTTAAATTATTAAGCCTTTAGAAAGCTTCTTTCAAATTGGTGGCGTGGTTTTGTTTTCTCACTCTATATTTCCTTGAGATTGTTGAGATGGTTTAAAGGATATTTGGCCTCTACATTAGAGGTTATATTTCACCCATATCTTTCAAGCCATCATGTGTCCTAATGATTTCAAGGAAGTTGCTACTATATCTTGAAATTTCATCTGGGACTGTTGTGTTCTTGTTTGACTATTACCTCATTGATTCTTGGGAATTTAAATTTAGCCTCATATGTAGTTGTTGTGCTAATGGGCTCAACCGATGTTTGAATTAACTTGTTCATGATCTTGTTGGGCTTTTACCCATATTTTATAGGTAATTTCCTACTTTCCCTTGGCCTTTGTGGTGAAGAATTTTCATTTTTTCTCTTTTTTTTCAAGGTCATGAAACCTATCATAACTCTTCCCATTAACCTCTTTCCTTACATTTAAGGAAGATGAGCTCTTAACAAATCCAAAAAAAAATTAGGTCTTACTCCAAGACCAGTAGATTACTCCTAGTGGGGTAATGAGTTCTCTAGTAGAATCTAGCCTTAGTTTCATACATGAGACCATATTAACAAGGTTCAAGTAAAAATATGGATACATTTGATATGAAAAAAAAAAACAATTAATAAAAAAATCTAATAAGGCTAAAATAAAGAAATTAATATTTCATATATACAAAACAAAATATAAATTTTTCAAATTTAGAAAAATAAATATATACATAAATTCTTTAAAATTTTAAAATAACATTCATTTTGAACTATAAAACAATTTGAAATTTATCTTAAATTTAAAGCATGACATATATGAATATTTAAATGTTTACCACAAAAGTACAAATAAAACAATATAAAGGTTGACAAATTTAAAAATATAAGGTAAAGACCAGTATAAAACAACATAAAAATTGACAAATTTAAAATTATAAGGTATTAAGGCTCATAACCTAAAAGTAATGTAATAGGATTCAAATAAAATTTCAATTTATTATCCTTCAAAGTAAGAAGCCCTTATTAATCAAAGTTGATTCAACAAATTAAAATGGAGCGATCAATATTTTTTTTAAATGATTATTTTGTTTTAAGGGGTAAGGTTTTTAATTTGTTTTGATCATAGAGTATATGCACTGAAAGTTCATAAATAGGGTTGTTTTTTTTCTTAATAAAGTTGATGATAAAGTGAGTTACCTTTAGTTATGATGTGATTTTAGTTTTACTCTTATATTAATAATTAAATGAAATAGTTGAATTTTAAATATAAATTATAGAATGAATATTAATGATTTTCGAAATTTGAAAATTATATTAACAATTCAACTTTAATGAATAGTGTTGAATTATTAATAATTAAGCTATGGCACGGACAAATAAAATGGTGACGACTACAGTGTAATTGTTTAGATATATTTTAATATGTTTAAGCATGTAGTTAATTATAGGATACTTGTACTATGTCAAATATTCGTTTACTATACATGAACTTAGATACAAGCCCAATTACAATTAACCTCATAGAAGACTAGTGTAATTTAGCCTCTACTTATTAGAGTGAGGGAGATAAAAAAAAGGGTGAAATTAGTGAAAAAAGGAGTGATCTCACGCACCATTATAACAACATTTTACATTGTTGAGTCATTATTGCACGATTGATTACTAAAAAAGTGTTTAATCAAGTTTTTTTGCCACATAGGTGGTCTTTTCTATAAGACAACCTCTAATTAAGACTTTAATGTGAATTAGCTTAGCATTTTAATTGCTCATTATCCATTGGACTCAACTACATTGATTAAGATTATTGCTATGAGAAGATATGGACTTTCTTATGTGTGGATAGTAAATGACATTTGTCATTTTATTTTATTAATGGTGATGAATATATAATTTCATTTGAACAAGCAAATTAAATGTGGAATATCGGTAATATGGATGTTAGTTTAGTTTCTACTTCAAGTGTAGAACAAGTATGGTATACACTACGAATGAACTTACATGCTTATTTAAGATGTCATTTTAGTGATATAGATTATCACCTAAAATACTTGGATATGTTTACACATGAGACTTATATTAGTGAACTAATCTACATTTTGATTAGCTACAGGATATCCATATTCATAAAGTACCCAAGGGCACAATACGTATAAAACATCAAGATGACAGTGATGTGATATCAACTATTGTTATGGTTTTTAATTGTGAATTCCAATAGTGTTATGACTATGTGGGCGAGTGTGATTCATGACAGGAATTGTAGCTTTCCCAAAGTGGTTGTTAGATAATGAGGTCCTCTTAGAATAGTGATTGCATAGTATAATTGATGAAGGATGTTGACCCTAGTAATATCTAGAGGGTTTGAGGATTTTCCAACATTTATCCTCCAAAACTTGAGTCATGGGAAGATTGTTCTTAGCATTCTCCCCTAGACACATGATGACAATTATTGATTGTCTATTGGGTAAGCTTGGTGATTTTAGTGACAATTTTGCTTATGGGTTCTATCTTTGGTTAGGTTGGTATAACTAATGCCACATCATATTTTAACAAAGGACGTGATGGAAAGGTTAGGTGATGGCAGTAGATGTGACTAATTGCTTGAGTATTATGATATAGATGAGACCATGATGATTTGGATGGTGTTATTCCTTATGATTATATGATTGATATGTTTTATTATGCAAATCTAATTAAGTTATAATTCTTTTGTATAAATATTGACGAGTGATGAATGGTTGTAATGAGTGATGAATAATGCATTATGTAATGGTTCTTCAACATGTTGATTTGCAATCATATAAGAATCGAACATTAAAGGAAATAAATGTTGATTATATATATATATATATATATATATATATATATATATATATATATTCTTTAAGTCATGTGTGTGGGAATAATATAAATAAATGGTTAGGTAGATATGCATAGGTTTGGATAAGGCTATCATGAATGCATTTAGGGGTATTCTAACAACAGAGAATTTACACCCAAGTTTAGTATTTTTAATTTAATTGAACATTTTTTATTTTGAGTAATTCAAAATACTATTTGTTTTAATATATGTATACTTATTTTGGACCTAGTTTTGGAGGAGGAGGTGTTGAGGATTTTGATAAATAGAGCAACACAGATTGAAAATGGGAAGTTCATGCTTTGGAGAGTGAAGGGTTTTGAGAATATTTGGAAGAGTTTTAAGAAGAATTACTATATGTTTTGGGGTGCATTAATATTATCCTTTATGGATCACTATTCTCATAGTCATGAGCATGGAGGGCCAAAGAACTGAAGGGATTCTTGGAGTTAGGATGCTAGTAAGGAACCTAGTTAGCAAGGTGGTGCAATTCCACTTTGAGCATCAAACGAGGGAAAATATTTAACCGAGAATCAGTTGGAATTCTTCACCATCGTTGGGTGTACTCAAATATGTATCAATTTATTTTTCTTATACCTTTTTCGTAAATATAAAGCATCTTATATATTGTCACATATTTCTAAATTTATATGTTGCTTCATGATACTCAACTTTGAATGAAATGCTACTAGTTAATGTTGGGGAACTAAATGGTTAAACAATTAAGAAATCATACAAATTTGCTTATTATCAACCTTCTTTGCCTTTAGTGAATTAGTAAACGGTTATTAGCAGTTAGCACCCAATCAATGTTAGGCATAATGAACCTTAATGATAGGTGCTATAGATGGTATCAAAGCCTTGGTTGCAAATTTGAATCCATGGTGTCTACTTCAAACTTGAAACTCTAAAGTGAAAAGAAAATACACAACATAGTATAGGAAAAAATGTTTTAAAAAAAGGAAATCCCTTCTATTAAAGTACAAGGAAACATCTTAGTTTATACACACATGCAGAAATTAATAACAAAAATTTAAGATAAAACCCCTTTTCCCGAAGGCAATAAAAAAAAGGCTTCTTAGAATTTGAAAGAAAATTATATAATAAAAGTGGAACTTTGTTACATACTATAGTGCATCAAAATGAGGCAATAATCCTTGGAGGAAGGCTTCCTTAGCAATTCATGCATGTAGCCTCCTTAGCATAAATCCAGTACTGAAATTTGTGTCAAGAATTTTTACCTATAAAAAAGAAGCCAAATAAATTACCATTATGAAACATCCATAAATATATTTGGCATGTCTGAAAATGAGAAATTTCTTTGTTTTTAATATTTATAAACAATAAAAAACATAGACGTTGATACTAAATTAGCCATCAAGTATTTTTGATAATGTGAAGCAAGTTAAATTGTTTGTGTCAATAGGTGCATAATCATAATTCAAAGCAAATGATAAACAATATAATTCTTGAATTGATTAATTGGTTGTTATTACAAATCAAGAAGAAATATTGAAACTTAGAGAAATAACTACAAGCCTTATTGTAGCAATATTTCAGTAATAAAGAATAATGTATACTTACACAATCATAACACGATACTTACACAATCATAACACGATAGGCCCTGCTACAAATCCCAACAACCAGGCAACCTAAGTTTACCAAGGTTGAACAATTGTATATTAACATTACAACCCTACTATGAATTTCATGCAGAGCATAAGCTTACATAGTTAAAGATCCGAATCATGGTAGGCAAATATTAGGGGCTAAAAAAAGTGACAACCACCAATGAAGCACAATGAGTGTTATAATATATAGAAGCAGGTTCAGACACATCAAGAACTCAAAAAAAAAATGCGAGAAGATGTGTTGGAGCATCCTAAAATTACACAAGAGGAGAATAGAGTATTGATTCAAATGTGTTGAATTCACTTGTCCCATAATTAGGATTAAATCTGGATTAGATTCAACGAGTTGAACCATCGCCAAAAAGAACAAAAATAGGCCAAATAAGGGCGAATGAAATTCTAGGGGTCCTTACTTGCAGAGTTTCTTGCCAAGAACACCATGCATATCCAACAAAAATTCATGCCTTTGTATTTCCATAAAGGATCATTGGATGTATGCTTGGAATCCCTAGATCAAGTTATATCTTCCATAAATGAATCATAATGGTTGTAGATTTGGGATTTTTACACTTTTTTTGCTTGCTTATTGTCCATGTAGGATTACAAGCAAAATGCTAAAGTTAAAGTTATGATTGGTTATTCAAAGACATATAGCTTAAGTAACTTGTAAAATAATGGAGTTGTTATGTTTTTTATTTTAAAAAACATTGTAAAATAATGGAAGTGCTATGTTTTTTATTTTAAAAAACATTGTTAATATCATCAATACAACATAATCCAAAATATAGTTGTTTAAAAATAGGGAATCAAAATCATGTCTAACATTAAGGTTATTGTAATCAAATATAGTTGTTTAAACATGAACAGTCAAAATGTTGCGTAACATTAAGGTTAATGTAATGTGTAGATGTTGCTTAACATTAAGGTTAATGTATTAAGTAGATTAATTCATAATTGTTTGTTTAAATGGAAATTTTCCAAATTCTCAACATTTGCACTAATTTCACAATAAATTTACTTAGAATCCATATCCATGATACTTTGAAAATTCTATTAAATATAAAGGCAATTCTTGTAGTTTGGCTTTTAATTTTTCAAAATATACCTAGTTACTAGATGATACTTTGAATATTCTATTAAATATAAAGGCAATTCTTGTAGTTTAATTCTCAACATTTCAAAATATACCTAGTTTCTAGTTGAAAAACTAATTGTTAGTAGTCTAACATGAACAAGAAGTTAGGAAAATACTACATATGAAGGCTGAAATTATTAAAGCTGGAAGTACTAAGGCTCAAATTGGCATTGCCATAAAGGGTGCAAGTGTGTATCCAATACAAATTGTGTGACAATAACCATCTATGTAGAGGAAGAGAGATGGTGAGAAAATATCCATGTAACATTCTTTTGTGTGGGTCTTTCTTTCAACAAAGGATCTCCCTTGAGCTCATTTGGTGCATCCATGAAAAAATATTCCTTCAAGACAAGCTTTACATATATTTTGACTTAAAAGAAGACTTACTATATAAATATATTTTGACTTAAAAGAGAACTTACTAAAATTACCTAAGACAAACATGTTTCCATATCTAAATATTTTGACTTAAAAGAGGACTTACTTAAAAATGACCTAAGACAAACATGTTATAAGAGTAATTCCTACGAGTTAATTTCTATTATTATCTTGAGGCACTTTGTATTCATAAGAAATTAGTACCAAAAGGCATATGGGCACCAAGGCATCTTGACACAAAGACAGTCAATACCCAATAATACATGTGCATGAGAATGAGAGAACAAAACTAGAAGTTGGTATGTTTTTATAGCCTATCAGGCACCTAAATTGCTTTCAAATAGTGTTTTTTCTCATACAACAAATTGTGAAGATGTAAAGTTGTATGATCTATAGATATTTTTGCATTTTTAGTCCCTACCCAAGGCAAGAAACTATTGCATTGAGTTCAAGATGTAAAGTTGTATGCACTAAGTTTAATATTTAAAGCTGTATGATCTACATGTATTTTTGCATTTTTAAGTCTATACCAAAGGTCAGAAACTATTGCAATGGGTTTATAGCTACCCTTCAATTATTAGTTTTCCCTTTGCCTTTTAAAGATTTTGTTTTTAACAAAACATTTTGTAATAATTATCGTTTTTCATGTAAAGTTGTATGATCTACATATATCTTTGCATTTTTAGTCCCTCTCGAAGGTCACTAACTATTGCAATGAGTTCATGGCATTGACTTTCAATTAGCTCGCCAAATTATTGCAATGATTTTATGGCACCCACCTTCAATTAGTTTTCCTTTTGACTTTTAAATATTTTGGTTAAAACTTTGTGTAATAGTTCTTAATTTTCTTATTAAATGACATATTTAATTCCATTTTTTCAATTAGATATGAACTTCGGCCATTTTTTGGGGGTTATATATCTCATTTTTCTTATTAAATAATATATTTAACTTTTTGTTTTCAATTTCTATTGGCTATGAACTTCGCAGACACATATCAATATTAGAATTCATTAATAATAAGACCAAACATTATACAATATTTTAATGATTTATATAATTATTATTATTATTATTTTTGGATTTTTATTACTTTGGCCTATACTATAATAAAACAAGATTAATGAGCAGCAGGGTTGTTTATTCCCTATTAAATGGTTAAAAGAACTTGTTCAAACCATTTAAATATATTGGCTTTGTAGGTTATTATAGAGGGAATTTTTTTAGTATTGTAATTTTTGTTTTATTTGCAAACATTATAGCTTTAATAACATAGCATGGGTTGGGTTTTTCTCCTCACAAATAGAAATTTAATAAATAGAACATTTGTGATGTGATTTTATTTATTTCAAATTTTTAGGTATGCAATATTAATTTTGTGTTTCATAGTACTATGTATATATCGATTCCATATATATTCTATTTATACACATCAATCAATTTTATCATGGTATACAATTCCGTGTATGTTCTATTTCTACACATCAACTAGTTTTATTATGGTATACAACAAAGATTGATGAATTACAAATAAATGGCTATTTGATGCGATTAAATATCTTATTTTATGGTTTAATGGTTGGAATTTTAATGATTTGGTAAATTACAAATAAATGGTGGTTTGTTGCTATTAAATCAATTTCTTTTATGGTTTAATGGCTGGAATTTTAATGACTTTGTGAACGAATTGTAGCTAACTGGTATATCATCGAATCTAGTTCTTATATATCCACATTAAGTTAGATCTTATTCTCAGTAGATAGTCATTACTGAATATGTAAAATTGATAGTTTGAATGAAATGTAAATAAATGATACATATCCATGACATGTTGTTAGTGTATGCCCATATGTTAAGCTGGTCTCTTTATCTGTGGATAGTCTCTTTATTTGTGGATAGTCAGTAAAAAAGAATTGATATTGTGAATGAAATTTAGATATATGAGATATCCGTCCACGGAGGTTAGAGCAATTGGTAATGAATAATTAAGATGAAAATTTATAAATGAAAGATGACGATTTCAAATCCCCATAAATACTTTTACTTAAAAAAAACGATATATAAAATATACCTACATCTAATTATAGTGTACCCATATGCTAAATTGAAAATTGCAGCCTAACAGTTGAATTCTAATCAATAAACCATTGTGGTGGGTTCCTCTCCATTCTTGGATAAAATTGGAAACAAAGAATAAAGACAACCTCGCACTTACTTTCGTGGACAATTTACAATATACAAAGTATTACGTCTCTCATAGACATTTTTTTAAAGTAGAAATTGGATATGATGTGCTCAATTTAAGCAAGTGTCTTAGCTTAATATCTTAGTAAAATTTATCATTTAAATTTTAAAGATTAGTATTTGAATGCCTATTGTTTAACCTTGGTGTCAGACATTCGAAGAACTTATGAAAAGACTAAGCTTGAGGTTGCAAAATCTCTTTATCAAGTACAATCATCCTATGCAATTTGTTACAATATTTAAATCCTTATAATAATAAGATATTTAAAAATAATACTCAACCACCATTATTATTATAAAAACTAAGTTTGCAGTAAGACAAATTAAAAATTGAACTTCACAAAGTGATAACATGCCATACTTTTTAAACAATAACCAATACTATTTTGAAAGTATAATTTGTATACCATGTTAATTAAATTAAATTAAATTTATGTTGATAATCATTAGACTTTTTCACATGGACAAAAGGTAGCATCATTTCAATATTCGCTGCATATGAATATCTACGCTCCCAGGCTCCACCAAACTAATTGAAATTAGAAAGTGGAAATTGCATGGAACTACCAAACTAATAGAATTTAGAAAGTGGAAACTGCATAGAACTTCCAAATAGAGAACTCTCCATACTTATATAAAAGTAAAATGAGTTTATTTAAAAAATTGTAAAAGTCCAACTTCCACATATTTGGTTGATAGTTAGATAAATTAAAATATTAATATAAAAATTTCAACATTGTTATGAAAAAAAAACTAAACAATTAAAATATGTTAAAATGAAAAATTATTTTACTTAACCTTACAATTTATTGAAATAAATAAGTTTTTGAAACTAAAAGACTTAAACTAATTCTTGTTATTAAAAAAAAAAATTACTATTTAACATAGATTAATCATTAATAAAATCAATATGTTTAGTATAATTATTTGAAAACAAATATCTCAATAAAGAAGATTTGAACTATATCCTTCCAAACAATAATATTGTTTAAGATATAATGCTAATTAATAAATTCAATATGTTTAATGAAAATAATCAAAATCAATCTTTGAACACCAAAGGCTATAAAATTAAAAGCAATAAGCCTTATCCTATTCTCCTCATAAAAGCATGGGTCTTTCTTCCATCGAGAGCATGGCTATGACTAGGTACCTCATGTACAAGCATAAGATAAATAACATGGGAAAATAGAGACTTCCTAGAATTGCTTTAAACTCAAATCAAAACCAACTATGCCTCAAGCTGTGTTGCCGTAAATATACCATGGCTTTGTTAAGCCATTGGGGAATTTATGAAAAAAATATTTTGCAGATCATTGATAATGCCAAAAATATTATTACTTCTAAGTTCGAAGAGAAATTATGGTGCGAGGAAAATTTAGCGGTTAAGGGAAACTATAAGGAGGTCATTAATCCTAACTTGGAAGATCATAAGTATCTCTCAGTAGTAACTAGCTCAGGGAAGAAAATTAATATAACCAATATTAGAACGAACTCTCATGAAATCCGTAGATAAACAGGGAATTGGTATATTCTTAAAACTCCATGGGATGAAAGGCTTTGCCATCTATGTGAGTCTATGAGCGTTGAGGTTGAAAATCACTTTCTCTTAGAGTGCCTTGCTTACACCCACATTAGATCCGAGTTTCAAATTATTTGCTACAATACAAACCTTTATAACCTCTTAACTTGCCAAAACTATAGTGAGCTTGGAAAGCTTCTTGGCAAGCTTTTTTAGCACATGAACAAGATTTTAAAGTAAACCATGTATTATCCTTCTTAAGGTCCCATACACCAAAGTTGGTCTCAGTGGACATTAATCATCATCATCATCATCACCAAGAAGATTAATTTGCATTATTTCATGTCCTCCCAAAGTTGTAGAACCTGTTAAAATGACTTTCAACTAGAAAATAGATCCGGAACTGATGGCCCCATTTTGGGGGTATAAATTTTATGAAATCATGGTTCCAAGTGGACTTCTACAATTCAAAAGGAATCCCATGGAAGCAATATCCCTTGATTTGGAGGGAATATTTGGTGTATTTGCATAAGGTCTGGCCTTGCGAATTCTCGAGTGGGCTTGTAGAACTCAAACAAAATCCCATGAAATCCAGAAAGATAGCATTAGCGTACATCTTATCAATCAACACAAGAAACTCATCAAATAAAGGGAAAAGGTTGTCACATTCTCTTAGGTTCTCCTCTAAAAATTTGCAAGCAATTACACCAAGGAAGTTTTAGCAGTTTTCTACGTGACACAGATCTTCAATAATAAAAAATCACTATAATGT
The DNA here is from genome assembly GCA_001517045.1 of Pseudotsuga menziesii. Taxonomy (NCBI): domain Eukaryota; kingdom Viridiplantae; phylum Streptophyta; class Pinopsida; order Pinales; family Pinaceae; genus Pseudotsuga; species Pseudotsuga menziesii. Next base: position 356,348 of record LPNX010983658.1, on the reverse strand, counting down.
GTCATGATTTTACACACATCAAACGCACCCTTCCTAAAGGAAAAGTGCGTTGGTGGTGGGCTAACTCAACTGGCCTGTATGGTCTAAAACAAGCTCCAGGATCTTGGTATAGTAGGATTGACTCCTATCTCATCAACAATGGGTTCAACAGAAGCAACAATGAGCCCACTTTGTATGTAAAAATAGAACAACAAGGTAAAATATTGTTTGTATGTCTTTATGTTGATGACACGATTTACACTGGTAATTTAATTCTTGAAGAATTTAGGACAATCATGAAAAAGGAATTTGAAATGATTGATCTAGGTCTAATGAAGTACTTCCTTGTTCTAGAATTTACTCAAACCGATCAAGGTATTTTCATTTGTCAGCATAAGTATGCTACTGATATTTTACAGACATTGAGAATGAATAAATGTAAACCAGCAGAAACACCCATTGACCTAGGAACCAAGTTAACAATGAATGACGATGGACCAACAGTAAATTATACACTCTATAAAAGAATGGTGGGCAGCTTAATGTATTTGACTGCAACTAGAATTGATTTGATGTATGTTGTCAGTGTTATTTCCAAATTTATGGATCCGCCAAAGATTCTCACTGGAACGTTGGAAAAATAATTATGAGATATGTTGTAGGCACACTTGGATATGGCCTTTGGTACAGTTGTTCACCACACAATACTCTCACAGGGCACACTAACAGTGATTTTGAAGGAAGTATTGATGATAGGAAAAACTCATCTGGTTATGCTTTCCATTTGGGTACATATCTTATTGTTGGTGAAACCCACCAACAAAGCTTCGTCGACAGGGGTTCCCGCTTTGTCAACGCCCTACAGTGCAATCTCCCTAAGCACTAGCTCGGACAGGTTTTACCCTACCTAGTAACATATGCGGAGCAGACGAGGTCTCACCCGAGGCATTCAAGGGAGAGCTGTCGGAACCGAGTTTCCAAAAGTGGGAAAGGAGGATATGGGGATCCGACGGAGAGACACCATAACTTATACAATCATTGCATCATCACACAATATCATGATTTTGCATCATTATTCATCATTGCATCAAACAGTTACAGAAACACAGATTGCATCAACATAAAAGCAATAGATAGCATAGCAGAATGAGACTGAATCGCATCTATATTATGCCATTGTAACAAAATAGAGTCGCAACATCATAACAGATCTATAAAAATAGACAATATTTGATTCATATTCATCGCATAAAATTAACCTTTTGCAAATGTACCACATTACACAATTCTTCTCCAAAAATAGAGACTGCATCCATTAGGGAAAACCTGGATAAATCATAGTAATATAGAAAATTCTCAATAAACTAGATCACACCAGATCTTATCCCATACAATCGTGCAACATGGATCCCCTTTTTCCCCAAAAATAGATCTATAAATAGGTTTATACCTTTACATTGAGGGTCCACTACTAACCTATTTCAACAAAACTTGGTCAAAATATACATAAAATATTCAAAAAGCAGTTATTCTTTCACTTATCATGCTGATCTACCCTTGTACAGTACCACATGAGCTTGCGCAGCTACTGTGACACTACGCAACTCACTTACCCCAAAACCCCTTTCCAACAGGCCCCCAAAAACGTTTTGTGGCTCACCCTCTAGCCACGTCAAGTTGACAAGGTGTGTGCCGAAGTCTTGTCCTTAAAATATTCAATCTACTGTGCAATGTCCCAAACCTGAAGCTGGAATTTACTGGCGATACTCTAACAATTATTCAAATATTGCTGGATGGAGAGCTCCTCACTAGCCTTGTTGTTGACCATTTGTCGATTCTCTTGAATAGCCCGGAGCGTGGCGACGGCCTTCATAGCCAAATGGCCACCGATTTCTTGGAATTCATCGAGCTCCTCGCAGTGGTTTTGTTGGCATTTTTTTGCATGGGAAGCTCGCTGCTATAGATCCTTCAGTTATGTGGCCTAGGTGAACTGCACCATCAGTGGCATGGCCTTCAGTGATGCCTTTCGGGTTGTCAGTTGGACCTCTACCTCTTGGACATGCGTAGTCAATTGATCAAGTTGCTCATCCTGAACAATACTCTGCCAAAACCATGTGGTCGCCTTCATAATAGTTTTTGGCCTCTTGCTCCATGGTGCCGAATTGAGTGGGAATTTCTTCAATGGAGGTCTTGTGTTCCGCAAATTGCGCCAGCGGCATTGTGGGTTGAACTAAGGCAATGAGCATGAGGTTAGTGTCCTGAAGTTGAACCATAGTTTTCCCCAATCACTTGGCCTTGTTGACTCGGGTGAGCCCTGCTGTGTTTTCAAAAATGTTCTGGCAGGCATCAGAAATATCCTGCTCAACCTCGTTGGAATGGGCACACAGTTGCACCTGTTAAATAATCAGGCGGTCTTGCACCTTCTTGAGGTTGGTAATCTCTTAAGCAGCCTTCTGCTGCAACTCAGCCTGTGTCACCTTCAATTGGTTGATTTCTCATAACTTTTCCTCTATCAACTGCACGCGGACCTGGTGCAGCTCCTATGCTTCCTTCTGCAGCTTCTCAACAGCAGTCCGAGACTGGACATAGTCCTCAGTCAATTTTGTTTGCCGTGCCTCCAATTCCAGTGTGACACCATGCTGCAATTCAACCAACACTATAGCAGATAGTTTGTTCAGATCCAAATTCATGCTTTGGATTGGGTGCAGCTGCTGGTGAACTTCTTCATTGCCGACGTCGATTGCAGTCCCCCTTGCACATTCCTATCTCGGGGCTTAGTGTTGATCGACGCGCTATCTTGCAACAAAGGTCTTACTGATGGTTCTTTGGAAATAATATTAAAAATGGACTCTAGTCTATCTCTTACCACCCCAAATTCTTCATGGTTTGATTTTTGGATCATCATAGTCGCAGTCGTAGAGGAATCAATGACGGCTTTGATAAGCCACTGCAGTTGGTCTTCCATCCCTGACCTAGTACCACTACCCGCCTCATACTCCTAATGTAATTTGGTGCGAGTCTCCTCCCGCATACACTGTGATGCATATTCAGGATCCATCGATGACTCGTTGTCAGAGTCATGGGTGCTCAGTTCCTGCAGGGAAGGTTCTGTAGGGACATCTGGGGGCGGCTCCTTAGATAAATCCTCTTGACTCATCGGGATGCACCATTCCCCTGGCCACTCTTGTACAATAGAATCCAAATATTTTGTGGTGACTTTATAAGGCAATGGTAGCCACTGCCCATCAGGGTCCCTCCTGGTCTGAATATGAATAGAGTGGGGCCCAATAGAAAACTAAAGGATCCGCTGATACTTGGCCACAATGTAGGGAGAAACTCTAGGAACTGAAACAGCAGCTGCTTGCAGCGCTTCCCAATAGACCGAGAAATGAATGGCACAGTCCGCTTATCAAATAGGATCTTTGAACCACCATAGGTTCTGATAGAGGGCACCCTAGAAAACCTTGACTTCCTCAACCACCATTGGTTAATAGTCTTTAGATTCTGTCCAAGTATCGAGAGAGATAAGAATCAAGATCCAACTATAGGAAAAGGGCCACCCAGTCTGAGAAGCAAGTGCATCTTCAAGCAACTAATTTAACAAAAATAGAGACCAATTCATTTGTAACCCCTTAACACATTTTTGGGCACATGCAACAACACCCGAATTGCATTGGATTGGTCGATTGCCACGAACAACCTTGCTGGCAAGAATTCTTGCACCAATGCGCACCGTCTGCAAGTTAATGCTGTCAATACGATAAGTGTGACCATCCCGTTATAAACCAAAGTGATCCTTCAGTTGCTTGGCAAGTTTCTTGTCTGTATCTCTTCCATGAACATACTGTACTGGGTCCTCCCCAGCCTTCAACAAACTAGTAATGCTTGCAATCAAGTCAATTGTGACAGGGATCAGCATATTCAACCAAAGCGTCCCTCCATGGAAACATGCCAATAGTTGCTTCACACATGCATGGGCTTCATTCAAGTGACCAAAATGGGGCATATTGATGAGCCCCAATAACCCAGACTTGTCTAACCCACCGGCCCATGGTTTCATAATTTGCTGAATGGGGACACCAGGTGCCATGGGGATGGATTCATATGGCTCATCCCAGACATATTTAAGCAAGAGTAGGTCATGATCACCGAACTTGAGCTTGATCAATGTAGGGATGATGTCGACTGAACACATCATCCCTTTCGGTAGCGTTGGTAACTTGGGCGGGTAGTTCTGATTCTTTGACATTTTCCATGGCTTGGCTCCTAGATGCGTAGGAGCGACGTATCCCAAAATATCATGAACTAAGACACCCTAAGGTGCCGCAAACTCAACAACACCCGAGCTTGATGGCCCAGTCTATGGAGTTCCTTCTCCTCGCATTCTCACAGACATGCAAGTTTTCCTCTTTTCTAGTGGTGTAGGACTGGGCCTCTAAGTCTACTACTTCCTCTTAGGAATGGCTGACAAACCCATTGGAATAGTCATGACTTCTTCTTCCACAACTGTGGGCTGAATAGGGGACTCATATTCACTTGAAATTTCAATAACTTCAAGGCCACTCAGAATCCCTTACCCCTCAAAACCCGAAAATACACTCAATAGCTCTAACTACATTTCACTGAACACTTTGCACAAAATTAACCCTCTACTTCTACTCACGTAGCTGAAGAATTCCATCCTACACATCCCGCATGAGGTTTTATAGCCATGTCTAATCCAAATTCATCATTGCCAAATCTAACTTCACCATTATTGCTAAATCGGATATTAATGACACCAAATCCATCGACGATCTTATTGTTCTAACAATCAGATCGCTCATTAATGCGGTCCACTTCAACAAGCACCGCCAGCCAACTGGTTTAACTACCTACATTTATTACTTGATTTGACCACCCCACCTCCCTGCAACTATCGCAAATGGTCAACCAATTATCGCTAACAATTTTAACCTTGTGTAGCCTCTCCCCCGGGAATCACCTAGCTGTGCTGAACTAAAATATTCATCTTTTTTTTTCAACACTTCATGTGGTGCACATCGGTGAACCTATTATATAGGGCTTCAATCAGCTCCTGTTAATGATCTTTGACAACATTGCACCATCTAATTATTGTAAGAACTGCACTGCCGGATGTAATGGGCTAAACAAGATAGGGACCTAACTAGTGCATTTGTAACTTACGTGGATGCTTGATGAACTTACTGTTGTATAACAGCACCAAATCTCTAATCGCAAACTATTTTTTCTTAATATGGAAATCATGCCATGCCTTCAGTCGATCCTTCACAACTTGTTGCTGGAAGCCTGCAATGAAATGATCTTCTTCAAGCTGAATCAATTGTGCAACACGTTCTTCTAATGCCTCTGCATCATCCATGCCGATCGCTGTAGCAATGCACAAGCTGGGAACAATATACTATATAGGCATGATTGCCTCTTGGCCATAAACCAACTTAAATGGTGTCTGACCTATTATTCGTTTGCAAGTAGTGCGATAGGCCCATAGAACTACAGGAATTTTTAAATCCCAGTCATCATGGTTATCATTACATACCTTAGTCAGCGTTGTCTCCAAAATTTTGTTGAAGTCCTCAACAGTACCATTTGCATGTGGGTGGTATGGTGTACTCCTCTTATGTTGTATCTAGAGCTCCTCAGTTAGCACTTTTATCATCTAGTTGACAAAGTGACTGCCCTGGTCACTCATCAAGATTCTAGGACACCCAAATCGTGTCACAATGTTCTCAAAAAGAAACCGTACTGTTGTTGCGGTGGTACAATCAGTGACTGGTGCAGCTTCTACCCACCGATTTAGGTATTCAGTTGCAATAATAATATAGCAAGCACCAGTGCGCTTCCCTTGCAGATTGATAGGACCCACAAAGTCTACGACCCATTTATCAAATGGTTGCAGAGTCACCTATGGCACCAGCGACATCTCATCCCTCCGCGATGGTTTACCAACCTGTTGGCAGATATCACAGCTCCTTGCATAGTCTATGACATCATTATGCAATGTGGGCTGCCATAGCCCAACATACAAAACTTTTCATGCAGTAGTATGGCCTCCATAGTGACCTCCTACGATTCCTACATGTGCTTCTTCTAGAATGGGACCCTGCTCATGTGGTAAGATGCATCATCGCAATATTTCATCCAGTCCAAGTTTATATAACTGTCCAGAAATTAGTTGAAAACCAGAGGCTTTCATGACCAGCTGCTTCTTTTGGCTAGTTGACATGTTTGCTGGGGCAACACCAGTAGACAGAAACTGAATAATTGGTGCATAGTGATCATCTATGATGTCAAGCCAGAACAATTGTGCATTTGGCAAGCCATCATCAATATTGGTTGGTTCTTCACCATTCACAACACGTGACAGATCATCTAGGCTAGCATTCAACTGTCCCAACTTTACCACTATTTCAAAATCAAACTCTTGGAACAAAAGAAACCACCTGCAGATCCTCCCCCCCAACACAGGCTTATTGACTAGGTATTGTAAAGCAGAATGATCAGTGAACATCCTGAAATGTCCTCCTAGCAAATAGTGCCTGAACTTTTGCAGAACATGAACCATCGCCAGGCCTTCCCTTTCAGTCGTGGTATAATTTCATTCAGCAAATGATAACTTTCTACTAGCATATGCTATTGGATGATCCAAGTCACCTTCTCCTGGCTGCGCAAGAACAACCCCCAGCACAGTAGAAGAAGCATCAACATGCACATGGAATTCTTTATTCCAATCAGGAAAAACCAATATTGGTGTAGAGGCCATCTTGGCCTTTAGGGTGTCGAAGCTTCCTTGACATTCTGAAGTCCATTCAAAGGCGGTGTCTTTTTTTAACAGCTTTTCCATGGGAGCAATAATCACAGCATATCCTCTGATAAAATTGTAATAGTAGCCCGTATTTCCCAGCATTTCCTGGAGCATCTTTACATTCATTGGAGGTGGTAAACTGAGGATCAGCACAATCTTCCCTGGATCAACTAACAAACCTTGTGTTGCATACGATGTGCCCAGGTAGCATGCCGAAGGGTGCACAAAAAATACTTTTTTTTTAATTCAATGCAATTTGATGTTGTCTACACCATTCTAGCATCAATCATAGATTGTCCAGATGGTCTCTAATCAGGCCATAGACGGTCCAATCATCCATATATACCTGCAGGAATTTTTGAATATAATATTTAAATAAAGCGACAACTATGTGGGAGAATACAACGGGTGCATTCTTCATCCCAAATGGCATGACTGTATATTGGAAATAGCCCCACTCGATGATAAATATAGTCTTATGGCGATCCTCCTTCACAATTTAGATTTGGTGGTATCCTGAAAAGCCATCTGTGAAGGAGCATATCTCCTGGCCGCCTACACCTTCTAAGACTTCATCTGTAAAAGGGGTTGAGAATGGATCGTGTACACATGCATCATTCAACTTTCTCAGATCAACACAAATGCGTATTTCACTAGTATTCTTGTCTTGGACCACCATCGGGCTTATCTAGTCTGATTCTTCTACAGGTTCGATGATCCCAACATTGAGCATCCTATCGATCTTAACATTCACGCGATCCTTGTATCACGGGTTCAGTCTATACGTCCTCTGGCGTACTAGTTTCACATCTGGTTTGAGTGGAATTTTCATTTCCCCCAAGTTTCCGAGTATCCCCTTCATCTCTAAAAATCATGTTGGGAAAAGGTCCTGGAATTCATGTAGTAAATCTATGATTTTGGCCATCGCCTCTTTTCTCCAATAGTCTCTGACATTAGCAAATTTTGGATTCTCTGCCGACCCGATGTTAAATTTCTAGATCCTCAGTGGCTGATTCATCGAGTCCGTCGATACGTCAGGAGTTGTGACACCATGGCTTCCTTCAGACTCTGGAATATTAACATTCCGCAACTCATCATCATCTTTAGGTTCCCTGGACAAGTTGTAGCACGTCATCATGGATTGGATGGAGCAATTTGCATGTGGATCAACGGGGTATGCAACATGAATGAATTTTAGTACTATGTTAGGGATAATTTGTAAAGTGTTACATATCTCAGGGTTGGCATCCTGGAAGCTAAAAATCTGTACAAAGCAAACTGACAACTCCTCCCAAGTGGTAATGGTTCTACGCAATTCTGCTGCCACATACCAGGATCTTGGCATCTCTTCTAGAGTATGAACAAAAGCGTGAACCCACTCATCTCTGGGTCGTGATGTCCATAACATCTAACACTCAATCAAATGACTTGTGGGGTCATTTTGTCCATCATATCTCCCAGCATGATAGACCTCTACATCGCCAAAGCGGACCATCATCAATCTGTGGCACTACTCCCAGTCATGAATTGTCCATTTGTGTGTCGCCCACCATCGAGTCAGAGTAGCCTTCAGTGCTACATCAAGAGGAAGTATCCTTTGCAATTCAAACAACTTCTCTTGAAATACCTAAAAGAACTTTGATATCCCCAGTAGTCCTTCATAAATGGGCAACTCGACGGTCTCAGTCGCAACATGTCGAAAAGACTATGTAATCAACCCACATTTTCTAAATGATTTTTCATGCAATCGATTCTACCAATTTTCTATAGCATCTTCAGAATTAGAGGATGCAGAACTTGTGCTTCGCCATCCAAGTTATCCATCAACAGTAGGATGGATATAGTCGTCAGAGATGTTATAAGCATGATCCCAACTTCTCTTGACTTCATCCTTTACAAGTACAATATATCTTCATCCTTCCTAAGGGTCCATAGGAGCAATGACCCTAACATCCTAGTTTTAAAATGTCATAACACATTTTTTGAAGTTGATAACTGCCATTCTATCATTAGCCCATCCAATTCATAGCAGCGCGGGATAGTAATCACCATCTCCTACAACTTCTATCACATCAAAATCAGCACGTGTTTTCATACCTTCAATGTCGACAACCAAGTTGGAAACATGACCAATGGGTTGAACCTTTTCCTGGTTTGCTAAAAAAAACTGTACCGACAACTATCCCAATGTTGGATTTCCCATCAATTTCCAGGTTTGCTTCATTAGAATGTTTACATTTGATCCAAGGTCCAAAATGACCGAGTCAACCTCATAATCTCCAATCTAGATATTCATCCTCATCTCCTTTCCTGTCTTCCTTTTTTGCAAGGAATTCACAGCAGAATCCTTCAGTGTCTTATTCGTGTGGTGCAATAATGACTTAAGCTCGACAAGGGCATCTGAGTCCCTCTCTAGCGATAGAAAACTCTCAAAAAAATTGCGCAGGGTACCATGCTGCCACGATGGTCCTACTTTTACGGAGGGGTCGAAAGTAGAAGGCATATCAATAATTCGTAAATTACCTAGATTTCTCCCGATCACCTACTTTGATTCAAAGAAAGTGTCTTTCTCCGTCGCAATATCAAATACGACCTTATTCTTACAAGTGAGCTGAACTTGTAGCCATGGGCCATCATCTCTATTTGTCGCGCTAACACAAGTGACAATCCCAATGTCAACATCCTTCATCTACGGCTTGGCCTGAATAGTGGCAACTGTCGATCCCTAGTTTAAGTTTAAAGGCGGGTTTTGATTCAATGGTTGATTCATCGGTTGGTTCTGTGTCTGAGGCAAGTTTTGAGTCTGATTTTGTGGTGGGACTTGGTTCTACATTATCGGCTAGTTCTATACTTGGAATGTAGGCTGATTCTGATTTTGCGCATTCTGTAACTGAGGAATTTGTCCTGCCTTCCATTTTGCAATCAATTGAGGGAAAATTTCAACATTATGATTGTTGGATGCACAGTATGTGCACTGTGCATGAGGGAACTCCCTCTAATAATTCCCAAATACCCCATAGGTGTAGCACTGTATTGATTCATGGCGTTGTCCTCCTCCTCGGCCAAATCCTCCCCCTCGACCTCTGAACCCTCCATGGAATCCTCTCCTCGGAATCCTCCTTGCTGAAACTGCGGTTGGGCCATTTGTTACTGGGGTGGGTTAGGTTGCTGCTGGACATAGTGCATAGCTTGAACATATTGTATCTGATTATACTGTAGTCGTGGTTCCTAGTTATACTGTGGTTGTACCACCATTTGCGGCTGTGGTGCAAACTGCGGCTACACTATAAACTGTTGCTGTGGTTACGCAGGGACAAACTAGAATGGAGGCAGTGGTGTATATAGTACCTGTGTTGCTGGTTGTACTACTTGCGGCTGTGCTTGCATTGTCCGGGGGTCCTCCCCTTTCACAAAGTATGAATCGTACATCCTTTCCTGGAGCAAATCATAAGCACGGTAGATTTTTTCGTCATGTCCAACTTACCAACAAAATTTACAGTACAATTTTTCTACTTTGCGAACCATCTTCTGCATGTAATCAAAGTTCTCGTGTCAATTTCCATAGACCTGAAAGATGTGACACCATGGTGCACCAGCACCACTCAACAGATTGGGGGCTCCCGACAGCAAATAATATCGAAATGTCGGGCAGGTATGCTTGGTATGTTCACCTGCATGGAAATGGGTGCACCAAAGATAATCACGATATTCCTTGGAATTTTTGATGTCTTACAATTGTAGCAAAAAATTGGCCAATTGTGCCTAAATATAATTCATTCCAACAGTTATTTCCCCTACTGGCGATACCTCCAATTTCATCACGGTCTCCAGATCCTCGCTCTGCGTCGCAATCTTTTGTTGCATTAATGGTTTTTGGATATGAGGGACAAGTGTCATGATAAACCATTCTTTATGTTGAATGTCGCTCATATAAAAACTAACCCGGGCCATCAACGTCTTAAATCATTGATCAAAATCCCAAATCGTTTCATTGGGAAATTGTTTGATCTCTTTTAATTCAGTAATGTACTAAGCTTCAGATTTAAGCTTCTTAAATTCCTCAAATAGCCTTGTTATGATCTCGTTTAATGTTTTCATAGTTCCTCCCTAAGGAACTTGTGTGAATCTCATAAACCATTCCAACGCACAACCCCTCAAAGTAGTGGCTAGCTGACTTTTCTTGACATCATCATCAATAGTTTGTGTCGACTAGTCCAGATCGCTTCACATAAGAACTAGTACTACTATGGATCGTCGGTGCCATTTTCATGGAATATTGGCAACTTCATTTCATCACCTGCCATTCTAGACCTTCTTCCTATTGCGGGTGCTCTATTACTAGACTGTTGCTGACACATCAGGAAAGTCAACGTAGAATGTGCGTTCCTTCCTTGTGGTGGAGTAGTGCATAGAGGAGAAGACACGTTACTGTTGGGGTTTGATCCTGTTGTCCTTCTGGGCATAGCTTGGGCCTGGATGTTCTTGTCATCACAAAAGGGTCGCTTATTCCCATGTGGTTTTTCTTCATGGTATCGCACTTCAACTTTAGCAGGACCTTCTCCCATCCTCTGCCTATTTTCTCGAAACCTTGATCCTCCCCTTGTACAACCACTTATTTCTTCGACGACCTTTACATTCTCATCAAAACTCATGCCCATATACCACTTAATTCCTTATGCATTTCCCCCCTTTCTATTGCAATGCTTACATCCCTCACACACCATATTTCCACTACTCTTGGCCCATCTTTAGGATACCTTTTTCACAGACTAGTTGCTTAATCGACAATTGTAGCGACAATAAGAATATTTCGTGTGGACCACTGAAAAACTCCCTTTCTACTTCACTAAAATATTTATTAGTATCAACGGAAAACTTAGTGATGTATCCTTCTAATATACTATCCAACCATACCTCGACTTCCCACGATGCCTTGTTGTTGGTTTTTTGCAGCTCCTGGATCAATTCTAGCATCTAGGATGTTAGCTCTCCTCCTTGAAAGTTTGTCTTCCGCTTAGCGAACTTTTCCAGCCATTCATGCAAGAGTATAGGGAATTCACAAAAGAACCATTCATGGTGACCGTCTTGGATGTATCTATCCAACCATTGGCTCGTCAACAACTAAGGATTCTGGTTTTCAACTTCAGAAAACTCCCGTAACTTTAGATCAAACCATCCCTTGATCTCTGATTTAGTCGGATGCCATAACATATCCCCCTCTTATTTGCAACTCAGTCCTGGTAAAATAATAATTTTTTGGTGAAACCTACCAACAAAGCTTCATCGACAGGGGTTCCCACTCTGTCGACACCCTACAGTGCAATCTCCATGAGCACCAACCCGGACACGTTTTACGCTACCTAGCAACGTTTGCGGAGCAGATGAGGGCTCACTCGAGGAGTTCAAGGGAGAGTTGTTGGAACTGAGTTTTCGACAGTGGGAAAGGAGGATATGGGGATCTAATGGAGGGACACCATAACTTATACAATCATTGCATCATCACACAATATCATGATACCGCAGCATTATTCATCAGCGCATCAAACAGTTACAGAAACATAGATTGCATCAACATAAAAGCAATAAATATCATAGTGAAAAGAGACTAAATCGCATCTATATTATGCCATTGTAACAAAACAGAGTCACAGCATCATAACAGATCTATAACAATAGACATGATTTGATTCATATTCATTGCATCATATTAACCTTGCACAAATGTACCACTTTACATAATTCTTCTCCAAAACTGGAGACTGCATACATAAAAAAAAACCTAGATAAATCACAGTAAGATAGAAAATTCTCCATAAACTATATCGCACCAGATCTTATCCCATACAATTGAGCAACATGGATCCCCTTTTTCCCCAAAAATAGATCTATAAATAGGCTTACACCTTTAAATTGAGGGTCCACTACTAACTGACTTCTAACCGCTACTGACCTACTGCAACAAAACTTGGTCAAAATATACATAAAATATTCAAAAAGTGGTTATTCTTCTGCTTATCATGTCTATCTGCCCTTGCGCGGTACCATGTGAGCTTGCGCAGCTGCTGTGATGCTGTGCAACTCACTTACCCCAAAACCCCTTGCCAACACTTATCTCTTGGGAATCTTATAAAGATCCCATTGTCAGCATGTCATCTCCAGAAGCTGAGTATGTAATAGCCACTAGAACATATTTCCATGCAGTTTGGCTAAGAATACTTTTAAAGGATATGGGACACAATGAAAAGGATACAAATTCTATTTTCTTTGATAATATCTTTGCAATACAGTTTTCAAAACATAATTTATTTCATATAAAAATAAAACACATTTCCACTCACTATCATTTCATTCGTGAGTTAGTCAATGATTGACAAATTTCTTTACAGTTTTGTGGCTCTAAAGAATAGTTGGCTGATATGTTCACCAAACCATTGGGAACAACTTCATTTGAATATCAAAGAGAGAACTTAGGCATTAATGGTGCTGAAGATATTCTACAGTTGATATTAAGGAGTTTCTTTCTGGATGGCTCCACCTTTGTCCCCTTCTCTTTTGACACATGAATGTAGTCAGGACAACCAAAAATATGCAAGTATCCAACATTTGGTTTTTCATTGATGAAAATTTCTTATGTAGTGTTTTCTCCTAGGATAGCATGATGGATTCTATTATGGATATAAACAACAGTGATGGAGTATTTTTCACACAAGGAGGTAGGAATATATTGACCACACATCATTTATTTTGAAGCCTCGCATATTGTTCTATTATGTCTTTCAGAAACACCATTCTGCTGGGGGTTGCAATGTATAGTCAATTGTGTTTACACTCTTCAAAGTTAGGTCTCTTCCTTGCTAACTCCCCAGTGTTTTTGCGGATGAAATCTCTAACTTCTTCTGCCGTATCGAACCTATAGTGGTCTAAACTTCCAAATTTCATTGGCGATGTCAACTATTGCTCATAGGGGGCACAGTCCTTTGGGAAGCCGCAACGGTGGGTTTACAATCTTCCTTTTCCTTCCAATCGGCGATCTGAACCTTAATACTTCTCTGATGACCCTATACAAAAATATTCAAAAATTTCCAACTTTTTCTTCGACGGTTGAAACTTCTAAATTAAAGCTGTATCGGCCCTACAGTGGTCTATCGTCCCAAACTTCATCGCGATAGCAAATTCTAACCTGTTGCGTCGATGGTTGGGTGCCCTACGCATTGGACAGTTAATCATCCAGCCTTCTGCAATGGCGGTCCACAATCAAACTAAGTCTTTCATAGCTCCTGACTTTATCGTCGGTCAGAGCCTCTAGAGACCACAGCATCGGCGCTCGGATGCACTCCCTGTCGGGTGGTTAGTCTTCTCGATCTCTGCAATGATGGACGTTCAACAAACTTTGACATAGCTCATCGACGACCACATCCTCTAATCATCAGTGATGTGATCAACTAACCATTGCGGATGGCCGATGGTTCCATGACTTAGAAAGAAAAAAATTGAATTTTTTTTTTCTCTTTCGCTGATTCATTTAATTGTCGGTCGGCGGGAGCTTCCTTTATATTCCGCCAACTCTGTCAGCTCTATCTTCACTTATACGTCACCACATCAACTAACAACCACCCTGACATCGGAAAGTGGAATCTGTAACCGTCAGAGGGTTAGTGGACTAGGATTCTGCAATGGCAACGCTTTGTTCCACTAATTCCTTTTTCTGTAGTCATCAACTTTCACCGCATCGGCAACATGATCAGCTGTGCGTCGGTGATGCAATCAACTAATCATCGCCGATCACCGACAGTCCCATTACTTCAATTTTTCCAAAATTCCTCGGCATCAACGGTCGCAGGCTCTATGCGTCGGAAGCATAGTGGTCTGGCCATCCGCAATGGTGGGTGTTCGATCAATTAATCTTTGCCGATGATTCCAACACTTAGACAAAATTTCAAAACTTTCTTCTTCTTTCGGTGGCTGAAACCACTAGCACTGCTGCATCGACATTTTAGTCCCCATGGAAGCCGTAATGGTGGCAATCCATTCAACTAACTCTTGCCAATGTTCATCGGTATTTTCCTCATCTAACCATCAGCGATGAGAACAACTATCTTCCACCGATCATCGATGGTTGGACTTAGAATTTTTTTTTTGAAATTCTTCTTCTCTCTCTTCCTTTCCGAACTTCATCGGTTCAACTATCTTATATTCATCGAGGAAATAGTTCAATTAGTAGTCGCAACGGCAGCTCATCATTTTCAATATTTTTCTGATTGGCGGCCCAATCCGTTAATATGTTTCGATTAGCGGTTGAAGTATAACTTGATAGGCATCGGCAGTTGAAACGTCTTCTCGTCAAAAGGATAGTGCTCTAGGGTTCCACAACGGTGGGCGCACGAACCACTAACTTCTTCCGATTGCCAATGATTTTGGGCCTTAGAATTTTGTTTTAAAACTTTATTTACGGTGTCGGAGATCGTAGGCTCTATCTGTTGAAGGCATAGTGGTCTAGCCATCCGCAATGGCAATGGTCAATCGGCTAAGAATCGAAAATCCATCCGTCTAAGCCTTCCGATGTGCCGATGGATAAACACTTAAAAATTTTCCAAAATTTCTCCTTTGCATCCTTCCACCACATTGGCCATCGGATCAACTATCCATCGGATGGCCTTCCCACTAAGCTCTCCAATGGGCCGATAGTTCTGGAACTTAGAAATTTTTTGAGTTTTCTTGTCTTCACCCATATTTTCCTGGTTTCTTCTAGACATTAGGAAACCTGCCCCTGTGATCTGATCTGTCATGGCCCATTTAGGCCCATGCTGCAACCTTTGGCTCTGATACCACACTGTAAGGTCCCCGACCCTCTGACCAGCAAAGAGGACACTACTAACACCAAACATACGGGCAAATAGCCACATGAACATGAACATGCATATAATGCTGAAATAAAAAGCTTAAACATAAAACATACTAAGATGCATAATCCTTCATATACATAGCAGAAGCAAACATACATTCATTCAAGGATGCCACAGGTTCATCGATCATTAATTGGTAAATATAATTGCAGAAGTAAAATGGACAAGAATATGGCATCTGATAAGAACTCGTCCCACAACCAGCTACGTCGCTACAACGTTCCACCCAACCATAGGCCAACGTGCTCATCAATCTCTCAACAACACTTCCACCCCCGAGATGGGCATGATTCCTCAAGGAATAAGGGTCAAAGTAGGCTTAGACATAGCCAAGGTACACCAATCATCCAAGCCCACACAGTAGGGTTTATGAGGCCGTCAAGGAGCTAGGGGAGGATAAATGCTAAGCTGGTGACCTCAAACACCAGTTTTCTCAAGTATACCCAGCCTCTAATCCTACTCTCAATAGTCCGAAGACCAACCACTGCATACCACAGCAAAACAAACAGTTCACATCTCTATGAAGAAGATGAATACAACAGGGTGACAACCCCAAACCAAAAGGTCAAACATAGTTCAGGTCAAACAATGCTTCAGAGTTCTTCTTTGCCCTAGTGTGGCCAAAACAAATCAGTAACAATCCCAATAACCTTAGCAACCAAGAAGAAACCCAAAACCATGGTAAATCAACAGCCACAATTCACAATGAAATGATGGCAACATTCCACAATCTGCAATAGAAAATAAACCGAACTTCCAGCATGGACAGGGGGAAACTTAGTCGAGCAGAACACATGTACTCATAGCAATCCTCAACCGATACCACCATAAAAAGGGAGAAAATACAGCCAAGCAAAACATGGCAAACAACAGACCAATACAACTACAAACACATAGCACACAAATCCCATTGCAATTGCTGGGAAAGCTCACACAAACCGGGAATGGAAAATACCAGATTTTCAATCTCTGCGTGAGAGACAAAACGAAAACCCTAGAACTATGGATGCCATTATGACCACAATTTCAACGATGGAAATAACAGGACAGTACCCAGTGTGATAAAGATGGAAAAAAAGACACAAAACTCTACGTGAATCCGAGTAAAGAATCAAGTTGCAACCATCAAATTCGTGGGGCAGAGGAAGAGCTAGCATGCTCACAAATCAACAATCGGTGAAGCACAAAAGAACCCTGACAATGGAATGTGGAACCACTTTTAACTCAGCCTGCATGAGAGGAGATGAACAGACTCATGATCCACATAGTGGGCAGACCATCCATTACCCAAAAGGCACGTCGTGGAGAGTGGGTGCAGGAGTGAGCGTGGTGGTGGTTTTCTTTCCAGCCAATCGCTGTCCCTCCTAACAACAGAAAACTAAGGTGGTGGTTTAAGGAGACAAAAAGAGAGTGGAGACATGTGGATTTTTCCCATGGGTCCAGGGCTAGCAATATCCCCCCTTACCCTTGGGAATCATTCCCTTTTCATTTAACATTGCACCGTCGTAGCTGGCTGTAGTTTTAATTAAATTGATGTGCATATTTACATGATGCCAAAGCTATAATGTGCCAGATAGCATGATATACCATCGGCAATGATCCCTATTTCCAAAACATAACACATTCGAATCGATGGTGGGGATTTTTCCTTTAGCTCCTCACCATCATTAATTATAAAAGATACATCATGTACCCTTTAATGTAAATGGGGTCAAAACTGGGGTATTACAAGTACGATCTCCCTGAGCACCGACCGAGACAGGTTTTACCCTTCCCAGCAACATCTGTAGAGTGGACGAAGTCTCACCCGAGATGTTCAAGGGAGAGCTGTCGGAACCAAGTTTTTGACAGTCAGGAGAGAGGATATGGGATCCAACAGGGAGACAACATAACTATTGGATCCAAAACTATGTAGTCATCATTAATTCATTTCCACAAATACAGATCATAGTATCACTAGTGTAGAAGCATCATTTATAAAACATCTCAACTCATAATGCAACAGAAATGTAACAGACTTAAAACAGATAGCATCAACATCAATATAATATAAATGGAATAGAGCACAGCAACGTCATGACATATCAGATCACAGCAGTATCATAACAGATTAGATCGCAGCATGGAAAATAGTAGAATAGAAGACAAGATTTATGCAACTACTGCCATATCATATTAATCTTGCTCAAATGATCCAAAACATACAATTATTCTCCACAATAGGAGGTTGAATACATCAGGAAAAACCCATATAGATCGTAGATACAACATAAAATTATCCCAAACCATAGAGGGATCGCAAAAGACCTCAATGATGTCTCTATTGATGATAAGGTTGTTGATGTCTATTCAATTCCAAAACTAGTTCTATATATAGGCTTGTGCCTTTACATTGAACGTCCAATTCTAACTAACTTATAATCGCTAATGGCCTATGGTGACAAAACTTGGTCAAATAGTCTATTAAATATTCAAAACAGTTATTTTTCCACCCATCGGGTTGATCTGGCCTTGCGCGGTATTGCGTGAGCTTGCATAGTTGTCGTGACGCTGCGCAAATCACTTACCAAAACCCCTTGCAAGATGGATCTATACGATCTAGCATGTAATAGATGACAACATCGTGGGATACAGGGAAATATTCGTAGCACGAGGCTTCTCACAAAAAGAAGGTATAGACTACGAAGATACATTTGTAGCAATTATAAGTTAAGACACATGACAAGCATACTCATGTGTGCAAATTAAAGAAGGCCTTGTATGAGCTCAGAAGGAACCCATGGGATAACACCTACATGAGGAGCTTGAAGATCACCTATAGTGATGAAGATCTTAACCTTTTCTACAAGGTTGAAGATGAAATCCTATATAGGATGATAAGCTCACAGATGGGTATGAAGAACTTTTGAAAAGGTTCAAGATAGAGAATATTGGTATCTAGTGAACCTAGATGGATACATAGAATATTAGTAGTAGAGGAAGCTACTTGTCACTCCAGTACATAATGTTTCAATGCATAGAGTATGAAATATAGAGGGAGTATGATGCTCCACTTTAGAGGGAGTGACTGTAGAAGATCCTGAGGTTCAACATGGTACGACAGGATGGAAAACTTACTAATGGATATAGGATTTACTGAGAATAAATTGGATTCCAACCTTTACTTCAAGGTTGAAGGTGAAATACTAGTGATGCTCCTATTATATGTCGATGACTTGTTCCTAATAGAAAAGAGGAACTCATTAAAGTTGCAAGAAGGAGACTTGCTGCCAAGTTCAAGATGAAGGACTTGGATATGATGCACTACTTTCTAGGCATGGAGGTGTGGCCGAATGTAGATGGAATCTCCCTCGGACAAGGGACGTATGAAATAAATATCCTGAAGAGGTTCTGGATGATGGAATGCAAGGCCATGACCACACCTATGGCACGAAACTGAAGCTATTGAGTGCGGCTTCATTAGAGTCAGTTGATACCATGATGTATTGTCAGATCATTGGTTCATTGATGTACCTGACGGATACGAGACCAGATATTTGCTTTACTTTGAACACATTGAGACATGTTCAACTGATTGTTGCAAAGCATATTATGAGGTACCTAAAGGGTACAATGGATTATGGGCTCAAGTATGAGGCGAATCAAAAGATTAACCTGAAAGGTTATGTGGATTCGGATTAGGAAGGAAGTTCCAATGATAGGAAGAGCACTTTAAAGTGCTACTTTAGTATGCAATCAGGTGTGATCTCTTAGTTTAGCAGGAAGCAGTCCTACGTGGAACTGAGTACAGCCGATGAAAAATATGTTGCCACTTGTTCGACTATTTGGGAGGTAGTATATTTCTTTTGAAAACTAATTTTTGATTTGATTGATCTGAAATGCATTTTTTGATTCAAAGAGGAGCAATGAAGGTCCAGTATGTGATCCAGATCAAGATATCTTGAAAGAGGGAGTTCTAGCATAGCCAGTTGTTGAGGCCTAGAAATCCACAGGCGGCAACAACAAGGGATTCTCCCTAGTCAACGTTCCCAACTAGCCCATGACTGTTTGATATAGGGAATCCGTCTGGTTTGCGGTCCAGCTATCATAGGTCAAGTAACAAAACTAAAGGGTTTACCGGTTGTGGCCTGGTCCACCATATATATTTTTGTATTTTTTGACTTAAGATATGATATGCACGTGCCTAATTAAAAATTTAGGGTGATAAAGGATGCAAGGAGTAGTCACAATGTGATGCGCAAGTTCTTACCTCTCGTCTTAGAGCTCACAACCATCTAAATCACATATGTAGTAATAAAGTAAAACTAACTATCTACCTATCCCCTGGGAGCCAAAATACAACTGATTAATGAGTATTGTACATGTATTATAAAGAGAAATTACAGATAGCTGATATTCCTTCTCACAACACATGAACGATTAAAGATATTTAGACAATCAGATAGGCAATTGTTTATTAACAGCGTTCATTACTCATGGTGGTAATTTCACAGAATAAACTAGAAATCATTCAAACAAGAACATAGGTCCTAAGAGTTAGAATGATCTCACAGTTAATGGACAAAAGCTGGAAAAATGAAATAGTTCATCTTTCACCAATCCATAGCATAACATTTGAACGTCCCACCAAACCTTTCTCCGACAGGAAAACAATAATTCCTTATTGCAAAAAAAAGTAGTTCTTCTTACAATATCTCCTTTTGTCTAACTAGGAAAAAGCCGCTTGTTCTTCTAAGTCTTCTATATTTATCCAAAAGGATGAGACTATTGGGCTTCCCACAAATAACCCTTGGACTTCCCCAACTCTTCGCCTCCCAAAATTTCACTTTCATCAAGTGTTTACAAAATTGTTACATATTACAAAAGTAAACAATTGTTCACGAGGAGGGCCCCACTTGAGCATTTAGAAATTTTTTCCAAGATAAAGCCTCTGAGGCGATGCCTTCAAACTTAGAAGGTTCCAAAAAATGAATGTTTATCTCGAACTTCGCAGCCTGGTTCTTGATAGCTTCAATTCTGGCTGCACTCAAATGAAGCTGATCTTCTAATAGTTGCACACTGATTGCGGAATGATCTACTTCATTCTGTAAGGTCTGGTCATCGAGAGCTTTAATGTGCTGTATTTTTGCTTCCTCCTCTTGATAATTTTTCTGCAAAATTTCCACAAACAATTTGTGGTCCGAAAAAGCATCCATTCTCTGCTCAGCTTCTACTTGGAATCGGTTATAAATAATTAGGAGCCTTCTGAAGAATTCTGTACATGCCCCTTTCGTCTTCCTAACAACCTTTTTGAATTCCTCGGCTGTGTTAATAGCTGTGTTAATAGAAACCTCTAATAAGTCATAATCCTGCTTAAGGGCCTGTCTATCTTTCGAGGGAAGCTCTGTAGGATTTTCTTCATCATTCTCTAGTCTCGCCATCCTTGTTGTCAGGACTTCCAGAATGTCCTGAGATATATCAACAAAATAGGAGGAGGTCTCCAGAATCTCCTCTAACCGACCATCTACTTGCAAAACTTTGCATCTTTCCTCTTCTATGGCTGTTTGTAGCTGAAGCATCTTGGCCTTTTGTGCCAGCACATGTTCCTTGAAAGGTTGGAGATTAACTTGTTGCTCTTTTGCTTCCTCTAAAGCTACTGTCAGAGAAGTAATCTGCTCCTGAAGTTTTGTCTCTTGTTCTTGCGATTGCTTCTCACTTGCCTCCAAGGTGGTCTTTTGCAGCTCTAAGTCTTCTATCTTTCCTAGAAGCTATTCCTTATCCACCCTTAACTCTTGATATTCTTACTGCATTTTCTTTAGACACTCTTGTGCAGTCTCCATAGATATTATTTCTACTTGGAGAACCTGCAGTTCAGCCTTTGAAGACTTCATCTCCTTTTGCACGTCTTCAAATTTTCTCTTCAGCTTACTATTTTCTTCTCTCTCCTTTCTTAATGTGTCTTTTAGTTGAGAAGAAGACTTTTTAGATTGCTCCAGATCTATCATTATTTTGTCTACATTATCCTCTGAAGCGTGGATCAATGCCGCTCCTGCTCTAATAGTGAATCTGGGATCTCGGTCTGTTCCATATACAACGGTCGTATCCGTTATCATCTTCCCAGACATACCTCCTGTTTCAACCTTCTTTTCAGTTCTCTTCACTATCCTCTTTCTTTCCTTGTCATAGAGGATAGTATTAAAATCAGGGATTTATTCCCCTATCTTTTGTTCAAAGGGGACCAGTTTAAGTGTGGGGACCATAGACTGTCCTGGTATGCTAACAGTAGGTACTTCTGGGCCCTGAACCTCCTCAGGGTTTTCCACGTCTTGGGTTTGAATGTCAGCTGTGTTAGAGGCTGACTATTTTGTTGCTATCTAGGTCAACTTCATCCTTTCTACCTCCTGTTTCTGAAGTTCCTCATCAAGCTTCCTTTTCTTTTCTTCTTCTTCATTTCTTGTATCTTCTTCTACTTTTTTGGCTACCTCTTGTGCAACTCTTCTTTTCTCTTCTTCTTCTCCCTTCATCCACCCTTCAGCTTCTTGGGCTAACCTTTGGGCTTCTTCATTTCTTTTCCCGGCTTCTTCATCGGCTTTTGCTTGTTCATCCTACCCCTTTCCACCTTTGGTGGTGATCTTCTTTTTGAACCTTTTCCTCAAGGCTGTCATGTTCAATGCACTGCAGAAGATGGACTCTTCTCTGTCCCAATGGTGAGTGTATTCGAAATGAACATTGGCCTCTTTGCAGTGTTCAACTAATTTATTGTGGGAGTCATTCCTATGGAAGGGCATCTCACCAAAATGAAACTTTTCCAACTCTTCCACAAACTCATCTACTTTCTTCACTCTGGTAAACTTATAACTCCCTAACTTGAAAGGCAAAGGGGGATAGGCAGCCTTCTTATGCTCAAATAAAAAGATTCCTATGCCATCCAGGAAGACTTGCCTAACTACCTTTTTATGAATGATGTAGTCTGTGGCATATTTGGGTAGTAGGGAGGGTGCTCTAGAGCCTCCAAACATTTTGAAGTAGAGGCCATCCTCAGTCAGGTAATAATCTGCATATTCTTCAATTACCTGCAATGCCTCTTCTGACATGTAGTCACATTCCTTCAGAAAAATGAGAGTATACAATGGCATGATGAAATGTTCACAGACCTCCCGGTAGTGACTGTGGTACTTGTGAGCCCACAGTGGCTTGTATGCAGAATAAATAGGCACCCTCTCCCTGTCCCAGATGCACCTTAGGCCGGGAAAAGGTTGATTGCACAGTATACAATCAACGAGTATGGAACTCATGTAAAATTCTGACCTCTTTTGCGACACTCCTCCCAAAGCTAAGGCCATACAGGCTGAAAGACTATTTGACACTATGTTGGCCCAATTGAAAATGGTCCCCAGGGTCGCAACATAAAAAATAATTGGCATCCACTCTAATTTGAAGATCTTGCCATGAGCTCTTCCAAAAATCCTATTAAGCATTAAGGCGATGAACTTGTATGGGGTCCTTAAGCTCACTGTGTCATATTCTCCCGTCGGCCAGGTTCTAAAGTTTCTTCTAGGAAACAACATTCTCTTGAGGGTCTCAACGAGGTCCATTCTGATGTTTCTCAGCCAATCGTCAGAAAAAAAATATTTGTGCTTCTGGCAGGTGGTAGGCCAGGGCTACATGTCCTGGGCTATAGGCAGCATAGCCTTGTTTGTCAACATTCTCAAGGATCATAGTGGTTACATCTACCCGGGGCAGAATCCAACCAATCACTTCAGAGCATGGAAATAGCTCTGGTCTTGTAGCAATCTTCATCAATGAAGACCTTTCTATATTTGCATATATGCCTTTTTCCTCAAAGCCTATATCAGGAACCTCTCTACATGTGATCAACCTATAGATGTCTCCCCACTAGTACTCAGGCTCTACACCAGTTATGCACTTGGTGTCCTCATAGATATACTCGGTCTTGGTGATAATTTCCACGTCGGGATCCTCTTCGACTACAGGGACCTTCTTCTTTTGTCACTTTGACATTTTGAGTTCATAATCTTCCTGTCATATATGAAATTATAATCATTAGGCCATTTCCGGATAAGTTTTGAGACAACAATGTGCAGTGTTTTACCTCATCTGTGTTTAACATGACGGAAATTAATTAAATGAAGCAAATATGTGCAAGCTAATACTTCTGTCCAATACTAAAAACAGTTATGTTAACAAAAAATCAAGTGGGAAACAAATCTACATTAAACTGAAGAGACCTCGGGCTCTCTGTGGGTGCCATGATCATCGCGCTACGTCGAACGACAGGAGAAACTATTCAAGTTTTTCAATGGTGTGATTTCAGGAAAAACACTATCTATGCATCATCTATGGTCCGTCTATGGTTACGTGGTGTTATACAACCCCCAACCGGCTCGGGTTTGAAACTGACCATGAACCGGATCGCTTCGAAGCAGCGGGGTAAACGCGGCATAGTTTGAGGATACAAGAAACATAAGAGGGGGTAATCAGTACAATATTCACATGGGGAGGCCATAAAAAAAAACCTTCTCCTACCGACCTATCATAATACGGGGCAGACTAGTGCAGACAGCGTAACGACCATCTGCACCAATCTCCTCAACCACCAAGCGCAGGGTCGAAACACATAACGGCCATGGAGGGAAACTACCTTGTGGGCCAAAAATGCCCCCACTGACAGTTATGCTACAAGCCCCCACTATATATGCATGTAAACAATGGGGTCAAGGGAAAACAGCCGTGAAAAAACCTAACCGTGGAACAAACATCAAAATTCTTGAACGGAATGGGATAATGCATATAAGAGCCTACTTGGCACTGTTGCGCGATTAGCGGGAAGAGGACTGTTAAGCTTCCACGGTTGAGCCACCTGGAAATGAGGGTACACCGACAATGGGGGTCCGACTGAGCTCGATCAGAACGATAGCGCAAGAAAATGATAGTGCACGACAGTCAAAATAGGAATAGAATAATAAAAAACTTGACCCCGTATATATATATGGTCAACCATAAGCGGCGGGAGCAATATCCGACGGCGGAAACAAAAAGATTGGAGGTCACAAGAACATCTCCTTCCGCAACGTCGTGTGGTAAAAGAACTGATATAACTGTTGAGACATCTGGGAGGAAACCAATAACGCGTTGGAGCTCGCAAGACTAAACATCGGGGCGATAGCAGAATAAGGAGCCGCAATGGTGGAAACATAAAGGACACGACAGTCCACAATAGGAAAAAAATCTAGATCAGAGGAAAATCAACTAAATGACCGGAAAGATAGTGCTTTCTGCAGCCGCAACGGCGAAAGCCCAAAACTTAAGGTTCAATGAAACAACAAGGCGAGGTTTGAAAATTCAAAGCGACTATCAGGGGACTTCATAGTCTGTCGTCCGCAACTGCGGAAAATGAAGTAACAAGATGTTCCGACACGAAACCAAAAATCAGCCGATTGAGACAAATGCATAGGAGAAGAATAACGAAGCTAAAGCTTATTATTTCTTTGTAATGCCAGGAGCGCAAGCAAATAAAATTCCAACTCAAACACTTGAAAATGCATTCAAAGGCAATGATAAACTAAAACAAGTGGTGGATCAATTCAAGCATTAGAAAACGTCTTTCTGAAGAATCATTAGATCAAATCAAAGAAGAAAATCAAACCGATATAAGCAAAAGGAGGGTCCCGAATTTTTTTTTGAATTTTGGGAAAATGTTGCAGCTGCAACACCGGTGAGACAAGTTTTCTAAGCATAAATATTAACAAAGCTCGTAGGTTGCTAAGACATAATCAGTCATGTATGTTGTCTTCGGATATAATTGGTCCTAGTGAAGCTCGCAGGTTATCCTTGGATGTAATTAACCCTGATGTGATTCTATGCTAGAAATGGCCAGAGTGAAGTTTGAGTACTTCAAGGAGAAGCTTGGGGTTCTTCATATCAAGGTTCCTTTCAAGGGGAAGTGATGAGTCTGTGTGCCATTTTGACATGGTGGTAGGGTGGGCCTCCCATGGTTAGATGTAAGTGCAGAGCCATTCTGACATGGTAGTAGGCTGGGCCTCCCATAGTCAGATATAAGTATAGAGCCTTTTTGACTAGGTTAGATGTAAGTGCAGAGCCTTTATAACATGATGAGGTCAGATGTGAGTGCTGAGCCTTTTTGACATGATGAGGTTAGATGTGAGTGCTATACGAGCCTTTCTGACATGATGAGGTCAGATGTGAGTGCTGAGCCTTTCTGACATGATGAGGTCAGATGTGAGTGTTGGACGAGCCTTTCTTGACATGATGAGGTTGGATGTAAGTACTAGGCCTTTCTGACATGATGTGGTCAGATGTGAGTGCTAAACAAGCCTTTCTGACATGATGAGGTCGGATGTGAGTGTTGGGCCTTTCTGACATGATGTGGTTATATGTGAGTGTTGGACGATCCTTTTTGACATGATGAGGTCAGATGTGAGTGTTGGTCCTTTCTAACATGATGAGATTAGATGTGAGTGTTAGGCATTCCTTTCTGACATGGTGGTGGATGTGTTCCTCCCACAGTAAGATGTAAGTGTTGGGTGGGCCTTTTTTACTAGATCAGATATAAGTGCTGAAGAAGATGAAGATCGATCAGGACACTAGGCCTACAACCAACATGAAAAAGGGTTGGCTCTATATAACTTCCTGTGATGAGTAGAATTGAGAGATAGCACCATTTGATATCAATAGCAGAAGTAATGATGATGATGATCCAGTGATGATCCATCTTTGATGATGATCTAGTGATGATCCAGCTTTGATGATGATCGATTGATAACTATCTTTGATGATGATCTAGTGATGATCCAGTGATGATCCATCTTTGATGATGATCCAGTGATGATACAGATTTGATGACGATCCAGTGATGATCCAACTTTGATGATGATCCAGTGATGATCCAGATTTGATGATGATCTAGTGATGATCGATATTTGATGATGATCCAGAGAAAAAGACTTGTGCTAATTGAATTATGTCAAGAGAATACCTTCTTAGTTAAGAGGGACTGTTGATGTATTTGTAACTTTGGAATATATTCACTTTTATATATTGTATTTCATTGATCCCTGATGCTCCTATCAGGAGAATCACTTGTATTACCTTATACCTCGATGTTCCTATCGGGAGAATTACTAAAATTCATGAGGTAGTCCCCTCTATTGTAAGTCGGGTCATTAGCACCCTAATTGTGGTTACTGTTGAAATATTGCAACTTCAAAGAATATTCTATATGTATCTTTTGTGGTCCCCGATGGTCCTATCAGGAGAACCACTTGTATTATCTTGTACCCCAATGCTTCTAATCTAAAGAACTAATAAGAGTCATGAGGTTGTCCCCTCTAATTGTAAAGGTGGGTCATTAGCACCCCAGTGTGGTTACTTGAGCCTACATGTGTAACTCGAGCCTACATGATTAACTTGATCCTACATGTCAGATGAGTTAATTGAAGTGAATGGATGAATATAAATAGAGGTGTAGCTCTCCTCATTTGTGACACACACTCTCACTTATGTAGCGCATTAGTGGAGAAGAGAAGTAGCTGGAGAAGGAGGAGGATCAGGCTTTGATCTCCTTGCTGGTTTTATCTTTTATCTTTTTGGGGCATCTATATTGAGGAAGCTTTTGCTGGGTTTTTCCCTTTAGGGTTTTCCCAGGATAAATCTTTGTGTTCCTTTTTTATGGTTTTGCTTGTCTATCTTTCAGTGATCCTGTTTATATGCTTTTGTCATGAAAATGAAATGAAATACTGATGTCTTGGCTTAGCATATGAAAATTTAACATGGTATCAGAGCCACCCTGAAAGAAGACATTGTGCAGCTAAAGAATCTAGGGATTCTTATTTTTGGAGTCTCTATCCATGATCGATCAGCAAAAGAAGGCTAGATTGACTCTCCATTGAAGGGCGCATCTTTCTGTCGAAGCGGAATTCGATTCCAAGCATTTTCAGTTTTGGTGTGGAAAATTAGGGCTTTCTATAGAAGAATAATTTTTGAGTGATCCTAGCATAGGATTGTTATCCTCATCAAAATTGAAGTTTAGAGACCTGTATCAAGAGATTTGGTTGGGTGAAACTCCAGGAAAGTCAAACCCTAGTTTGACCCCGATCTGGAAAAACCCTAAATACTAAAATTGATAGGTTTTGGTACATTCACTATATTCTGAGCTTGGAAAAGGATCAAGAGTTGAAAATTGCAACGGTAGAGGATGAAATCCTGATTTACACTGTGTCCAAAATTCATCCTCCGATTCGCTATATTCTGGGAGATATGACCCCTCCAAGTTAGGGTTCTAGCCATTTCCAGAATTCATCCCTAAACAGGACACCTAGGGAGAATTGCTGTAGCGTGGGCTACAGAGGTCCAAATTGAATTCTTGAAGATGTTCCAGAAATATCACAGACTTTAATTTCTTTGATCCAAATTTCAGAACCTGAAGATGAACCAGTGACACGTGGCATTCCGTACAACTTCATTGTTCTGAACAGTCCTGTAACAGGTCACCTTGGGATAATGATCATAAATCCTAATTGGTGAAACCAATTCTGATGAAACCTATTGTTTTGGATCAGGGACATGCGAGGTTACCTCAGTGAGAAATTTTAGACATAGAGGAGTAGTAATTTCATAGATATCTTAGAAACAGTAACAGGCATTTCTGCAGAAGAAATTGGAAAAATAGGGCTTCCTGTTCCGGGAGCTTCCCTCCACTGTTTTCAGAAAAGGAGTACATTGGACAGCACCATTTGAAGAGATATATATTTCTATCCAATCATATCTGAAATATTTCAAGTTTTTAAAATTATGGTTTCTCTGACAAACCCTATATCACCCAGCTCCGAAAGCAGGACAGACACCTCAAATCGGTAAGATATAATCTTTTGCTATTTTCATTTGAGGTTCTAATTTCAAAGTGATCTATCACATCAGCCTGATGATAAGCTTGGTGAAGTTGAAAAACTTCCAAGCATGGAATTATTTGATCTCTCTGAAGAAAATGAATTGGACACCTACATGAGTAGAGAGGTTCCAGTTCTAGAGGGAAATGAGCCTCAAAGCCTTACACAACAAAACTTGATCAAGGCCAAGAACATCATTGTTGATTCAATCACGGATCAACTTGTACCACAAGTGTCTTCCCTAAAGACACCGAAGATGTTTGATTCCTTGACCAAGATATTAGGAGATAAGAACATAATTTAGAAGATGGATTTGAGAAAACAGTTGAAGAATGTGAAGATTCAGAATGCATAACATCTTGAACTGGTAGAAGAAGAAACAAAGAATGTAGAAGTGGTGATAGCCACCTTGAATGGCCTCCCATGATCATGGGATTCATTCATGTGAGGAATGGGTGCCAAAAGGAAGTGATTACTTTCATTTGACTCTGGGAAGAAGAAGAAGCTCATCTCATAAGAAGAGAAGAAGAAAGATGGGAGCAAATTGAAGATCAAGCTCTCACCATTCAAAGAAGATCCCTCAAGTGATAAGGAATATGAAAAACTCAAGTCTTGACGAACCTCTTATCCATCTTATCATTTGGATAAGAAATGATGATTTCATGGATGAAGAAAATGATGAAGCGGAATGATTAAGAAGGAGTCTACCCACGAAACAAACAAAAGATAAGTATTCAATTGTCATTTAATGATATTGTTTTGTTATGCATTTGATTATATTTAATTGATGTGTTGTTTGCATGCATGTGATGGGTAAGTATCTCATGGTTCTATACAAATATCCATTGTTACTTATCTAGAATGAAACCTATTTGCTGACATATTGGATTAGTGCACAATCTCAATGATGTCATGGTAGAGATGGAAGGCATATAGAAAGTTTCTATGAGATATGGATGAATATTGTGTTGGCTAAACAGTTGCATCATGCATAAGTATTTATCATTATGCATATGTTTTATGAAATAATTATAACCATGCAACTGGTGCATTTGAATTGTAGGAAAGGTCCTGGACAACCTCCTAGAATAAGGATGAGACTTGTTCTGAAGAACAAGTGATGACAATTCAAGATTCACTCCAATAAAATCTGAAGCTCCCAGGGTCAGAGACACCATGACGGAAGAAAAATATCCAGAGAGCAGTAGATCCACCTCGAAGGATGAAGACCACCATGGGTACGAGAGATAACTCAAGATGAAGAAAAGAATGCTATGAAACTTAGCTATGATCAAATAATAATAGTTGATCATGGGGAATGATGTATATGATATGATTTCGAGACATAAAGGGAAGTATGTAGTATCCTCCATATGGATCTACAAGAACAAGTGTACAAAGCAAGGTTTGTAATTTGCCTCAGAAAGAATAGACTATGACATGACATACTCTATTGACCAGTATATATCAAGCATAGAACCACCTGTACAGAATGAAGAAGGAAGATAATACTCCACTTCAGGAGGAGTGACTACAGAAGATATCTGAGTTTGACACACTATGATATGATGGACAACTTCTTGATGGATCAAGACTTTACCAAGAGTAAAGTGGGTTCCAACCTTCAAAGTTGAATGCAGAAGACTAGGATATGTTGATGATCTGACAAGACGAACTCATGGAATATTTTATGATGAAAGAATACTAGAATGATGTATGGGATATAGTTCCCAAACCAGAAGGAAAGAGTATTGTATCCTCCAAATAGATATACAAAATAGAGCATGCAGCTGACGGAAGTATCGAGAAGTATAAAGCAATATTTGTGGCCAGAGGTTTCTTTTAGAAAAAAAAGGGGAATTAATTCTGAAGAGACACTTACTCCATGAAGTAAGGTACACTTCCTTCAGAACTATCATGGTAGTTTCTTCCATGGTGAAGTAAAGACAAGACTTCCTTAATGGTATGATTGAGAAAGAGTATTACATCGAATAGTCATGAGGATTTGAAGTTGAAGCCAGATGGAATCACATATGCAAGTTGAAGAAGGCCCTCTATGGCATGAAGCAAGCTCCCGGAGATTGGTATGGAAGAATAGCTAGTTTCTTGACGAGCATGGGATTTTCCAAGAGTAAAGTTGATCCTAACCTTTATCTCAAGGTTGTAGAATATGAACCTGTCATCCTATTATTATATGTGGATGACCTATTTCTGATAGGGAATGAGAAACAAATTGTAGAATGCAAGAAGAAGTCCGCTGAAGAATTTATACCTTGGTCTAATACTTTATTTCCTAGGTCCGAAAATATGAAGAAATCTTTCTCAATCAGGGAAAGTATGCAGTGCAAAGTTTGAAAAGATTTGATATGTTGAAATGAAAATTCATGGCCACACCCATGGACTCCAACCTGAAGTTGTTAGCTGATGACTCATCAGAGTTAGTGGATGTGACGCATTACAGACAGATCATTGGGTCATTAATGTACTTAAAAAATTCCAGACCAGACATTTGTTTTGCTGTGAACACCTTAAGTCAATATCTTGTTCAACCAAGACGGGTTCTAGTAACCGCAAAACATGTGATGAGATATCTGAAAGGGACTATAGAATTTGGTCTATACTATGATGGTAGCCATGAGTATAGATTGTATGGCTATGCAGATGCAGATTGGGCTGGAAGTATCTCAGACAGGAAAAGCACATTAGGTAGATGCTTTTGTTTGGGATCTGCTATGAGTTAATGGTTTAGCAGGAAACAGTCCAGTGTTTCTCGTAGCACGGCTGAAGCAAAATACATAGCATATTACTCTGCTAATTTGTGAAGTCATATGGCTTCAGAAGCTGATATCAGGTCTCTTTGACCTAAAGATAGATACTATAATGATACTATGTGATAACCAGATTTGTGATGATAGAGAACCTTGTGTTCCGATTGTAACACATAAAAAATCGGTATTTCTACATACAATATAATATGTAAATGATTATGTTTAAGTATTCCCATACTAAAGATATAGATGATGTTTCAGTATTTACATACTATAGATGCAGATGATGATGATTGCATATTTCTATACTGAATATAGAGATGATGATGCTTTCAGTATTTCTATACTGAAGATATAGATGATGATGCTTTCAGTATTCACATACTGGAGGTACATATGGTGATAGTTAAATATTCACATACTAAAGATGTAGATGATGATGGTTTGAATGATGATGTAATGATGAAGCCTCTATCCCAAGTAAAGTTTGAACACTTTCGAGACAAGCTTGGTGTGGTTCGAAAGAACCTTCCTCGAAAGGGGGAGTAGTGATGTTGCAGTGGGATTGTATCATCCCTGGGCATCTGCCTTAAAGTGATCCAATGACCTTGGTCCTCAAGAATGAAGAGGGATTGTATCATCCCAAGACATCTGTCCAAAAGTGATCCGGTGACCTTGGTCCTCGAGAATGAAGAGGGATTGTATCATCCTGGGACATTTTTCCAAAATAGATCCGGTGACTTCGGTCTTCATGAATGTGGTGGGATTGCATCATCCCTGAACTTCGGTTCAAAATGTATCCGGAGGTCTCGGCCCCCATGAATGTGGTAGGATTGCATCATCCTTTAACTTCTGTTCAAAATGTATCTAGAGGTCTCGGCCCCCGTGAAAGTTGTGGATGGAATCATCCCTGAACCTTGGTTCAAAATGTATCCGGAGGTCTCGGCCCCCGTGAAAGTGGTGGATTGCATCATCGCTGAACCTCAGTTCAAAATGTATTCGGAGGTCTCAGCCCCCGTGAAAGTGGTAGGATTGCATCATCCCTGAACCTCGGTTCAAAATGTATCTGGAGATCTAGGTCCCCGTGAATGTGGTAGGATTGTATCATCCTTGAACTTCGGTTCAGAATGGATTCGGTGACTTTGGTACTTGAGAACGTGTGTTGATCCCGTAATTCCAATAGGAAGGATTGTCTGAGTTCCACATTTTTGTTGATCCCATAATTCTGAAAGGAAGGATCGTTAGTAGCTCCATAAAGACCTAAATCCTGTAATTCTGAAAGGAAGGATCATTGACTTGATCCCGTAGTTCCAATAGGAAGGATTGTCTGAGTTCCATAGATGTGTTGATCTCGTAATTCCAATAGGAAGGATTGTCTGAGTTTCACATCTGTGTTGATCCCGTAATTCTGAAAGGAAGGATCGTTAGTAAATCCATAAAGACCTAAATCCCATAATTCCGAAAGGAAGGATCATTGAATTGATCCCGTAATTCCAATAGGAAGGATTGTCTGAGTTCCACAGATGTGTTGATCCCATAATTCCAATAGGAAGGATTGCCTGAGTTCCACAAATGTGTTGATCCCGTAATTCCAAAAGGAAGGATCGTTAGTAACTCCGTAAATACCTAAATTTCGTAATTCCGAAAGGAAGGATCGTTAGTAACTCCGTAAAGACCTAAATCCCATAATTCTGAAAGGAAGGATCATTGGTAACTCTGTAAAGACCTAAATCCTGTAATTCCGAAAGGAAGGATCATTTTGATGTTTTGATGATGTTGATGTTTTGATGATAATGATGTTTTTATGATGATGATGATGTACTGATCGAAATATCAGTGTATGATGATGATGATGTACTGATAGAAAGATCAGAGTATGATGATGATGATGTACTGATCGAAAGATCAGAGTATGATGATGATAACGTACTGATCAAATGATCAGTATGTGATGATAACTATGCACTGATCAAAATATTAGAATATCATGATGATGATGCTGTTTGAGAATTGAAGTATGATTATGGTGTTGATCATGATGTTACCGATCAGGTTGCTGATCAAAAGAACAAAATGCTGAAGAAGTTGTTGCTGATTGAAAGATCAAAGTACTGAAGATATTGCTGATCGAAATGTTGAAGATGTTGTTGCTGATCGAAAGATCAAAGTGCTGAAGATGTTGTTGCTGATCGAAAGATCAAAGTGCTGAAGATGTTGCTGATCAAAGTGCTGAAGATATTGTTGCTGATCAAAATGCTGAAGATATTGTTGCTGATCGAAAGGTCAAAATGCTAAAGATGTTGCTGATCGAAAGGTCAAAGTGCTGAAGATGTTCCTGCTGATTGAAAGGTCTAAGAGCTGAATATGTTGTTGTTCGAAAGGTCAAAGTGCTGAAGATGTTGCTGAAGGTGTTGCTGATCAAAAGGTCAAAGTGTTGAAGATGTTGCTGGTCAAAAGGTCAAAAGATGCTGATGCTGATCAAAGAGTTGTTGTCGTTGAAAAAAATTGAAGACGAAGACTATATGATGTTGAAAATCTTCCAATGATTTATAGATGTGTTACCCTGATGATGTTGATGATGTCCTCTCCTACTATTGTTGTTGTTGTTGTAGAATACCCTTCTCGTTAAGGGGGAGTGTTGAAATATTGTAACTTCGAAGAATATTCTATATGTATCTTTTGTGGTCTCCGATGGTCCTACCGGGAGAACCACTTGTACTATCTTGTACCCCGATGATTCTAATTGGAAGAACTAATAAGAATCATGAGGTTGTCCCCTCTAATTGTAAAGATGGGTCATTAGCACCCCAGTGTGGTTACTTGAGCCTACATGTGTAACTCGAGCCTACATGATTAACTCGAGCCTACATGTCAGATGAGTTAATTGAAGTGAACAGATGAATATAAATAGAGGTGTAGCTCTCCTCATTTGTGACACACACTCTCACTTGTGCAGAACATTAGTGGAGAAGAGAAATAGTTGGAGAAGGAGGAGGATCAGGATTTGATCTCCTTGTTGGTTATATCTTTTATCTTTTTGGGGCATCTATATTGAGGAAGATTTTGCTGGGTTTTTCCATTTAGGGTTTTCCCAGGATAAATATTTGTGTTCCTTTTGTATGGTTGTGCTTGTCTATCTTTCAGTGATCCTGTTTATATGCTTTTGTTATGAAAATGAAATGAAATACTAATGTCTTAGCTAAGCATATGAAAATTTAACAGTTACTCAAGCCTACATAACCAAGTTAGGATTACTCGAGCCTACACAATAGAGTAAAATATTAAGTGAACGAAAGAATATAAATAGAGAGTGAGCCTCTCTATTTATTACAGTCACTCACACTCAGTTGTAGTGCATAACTAAGAGAGAGAAGAATCCTGGAAAAGAGAGAGAAATACAACTATTGTTGGGAGATCATCTTTGTATCTTTGGGTGTTACTTTTGGTGCTCATTCTATCTCTGAGGAAGTTGTAGGGTTTTCTCCTTTATGGTTTCCCCGAGGAAAATATTTGTGTTCATTATCTATTTTGATTGATTGTTGTGCTTGTTATTCTCTCAGATAAGATCCTAAGATCATATAGCTTAAATGATAAAAATCTAACATCTCCCCTGAGAAATCCTCTTCAAGAGTTTTGTTATCGAGTACTAAATGAGAAGTATAGTTTTGTACATACACAGTTATCCTTGCTAGTTCTTCCAATAGTGCATTGGAAGATCCTGGTCATGTAGCATTACTTTCGATGCTTCCATTATTGTTTTGTTCTTTCATTATGCAACACCATTCTGTTGAGGATTGTATGGAGTGCTCAACTCCCTCTTAAACCCATATTCAATGTAAAGTTCCTTGAATTATTTTGATGTGAATTATCCGCCATTATCTAACTGTAGAGTCTTTTTCTTCCTTTCCGTTTGATTTTTTACCAAGGCTTTTAATTCCTTGAACTTGCTGAATAATTCATTTTTCCCTTTTAAGAAAAATATCCAAGTATTACAGGAGAAATAACCTATAAAGGAAACATAGTATACATACCCTCTTAGTGAGCTAGATGACATGGTCCCATAGACATTTGAGTGGAATATATCTAGTATTCCTTTTTCTTTTGTTTCAATACTGAGAAATGTCTTATTTACATTCTTTCCTTGAGCACATCCCTAGAAAATTCCTTCATATTTTGTATGGATTTCTGGAAGTTCTGAAACTTCTTTGCTTGCAATCGGTAGTGCTCTATAGTGAACATGTACAAGCCTTATATGCTGTAGTTCACTTGGTTCTATGGATTCATGAATCAATGCTTGTTTAGGATGTCCCTTCAACTTCTACAAGCCTCCCTCTTGTTCTCCAATTACTGGTTCATCATTTATTGTCTTTCTATTTTTCCACATTAGGACTTCGACATCAACAAATGCAACCCTTATTCCCTTTGCATCTAGTGTAGAGATGGAGAGAAGATTGTTATTTAATCCTAGAACATATAGCACATCCTTCATCTTCAAATATTTCCTAAGGTATAGCTTGTAGGAAGATTCTCCACTTCCTTTTACAACAAGTGCAACAACGATGGAGTTGTTGTGATCAGTCTCCAAGTGGGATATTGTTGGTTGTGGAACCTAATCTTCTTGATTCAGAGATCTTATTTTTCTTCTGTTTTTGTACCTTAGTTATACTATACACTCATCCCAACAAGGGGGTACATGGGGCCATTATCCCCCCGCAGGGGTCTGGAGGCCAGCGGGCCCTCGATGGGGGTTCGGGGGTTAATCCCTCGAAAGAATTTTTTTGGGATGTTTGTTGTCCAATAGCTTGCAGGCCCATGGTATTTTCCCATGGTAATTCCCCTATAAAAGGAAAGCATTGTAATACGACTGTGTAATGTATTATATTGTAGCATTGTAAAATAATATATGTGATTGTGTGAGAGAGTGAAGAGGAAGTGCAACGGGGTTGTTGCAGGTTGTATCCCTTCATTTTCCTAGATGGTATAATAATAAAGTACTGACAATTTCTATGTGGATGTATGCTATCTTGGGTGAACCACGCTATATCCGTGTCTCTCTTGTAATGTGTTTTAATATTTCCATCTTGTTTATTGTTTACTGTTATTGCTTTGTGATCCTATTTTTCTAATAGAAAGAAGATTGGGATAAACTAGAAAGAAGGGAGAAGAGTAAAATTTGAATGTGGTTATCGGACTCTATGTTGTTGAATGTTTTTGGAGAAGATAGTGCGTTAAATATTTGTAACAAGCTAGGGATCAATTTGTATCAATCAAAATCCATGGTAAACAAGTTGTTTTTGCAAAAGAAAGTATATCACCTCAGAATGGATGATCTATTGACATAGTGACACAACATCTTAATGTCGACAGAGCAGCTGAAGAAAATAAATATATTACAATATTGTGTTCTTTTTTGGATTACTGGGATAACTTGATTGTAACAATAGGTAGTACTAGTAAAGAGACCTTAAAATTTGATGAAATAGTAGCATCCCTGTTATAGTTGATTTTACCACACATGGTGAATCACACTTTTATGGCCTTCCCTGTCCCTCTGCAGAATCCTTAGACCCCATGGACCATTTTTGTTCCTTTTATGTTTACAAGATCATCCCTAAAAACATGCAAAAATTGCCATACGTGACGTTTAAACCCTTTCTTGCGTATATACGCTGGTTTGACCCCTAAAACAACATACATCAGGATGTGTACAAAAGGCCAAATTCTTTTGGAGTTTTCCTTGATGTGGATCTGACTCACTTGTCTCCTGGCCTTCCATATGCCTTGATATCGCTCAGATTAAAACTTTCATTACCCCATTGAAGAGCTATATAAGGAACCCTTTGGATACATTGAAGGCATGAGGAATTGAGAGTAAGAAAACTATAGTCCATTGTTGCTGGAGCTTATACTTGAGTCTACATCCCTTTGTCCCTTGGAGCACTTTTGTGTTCTTCCCAAGATTTCCCTTTGCTTGTGAGCTTGCTATCGAGAGATGGAGGATTGAAGTAGTGGAGGCCCAAGTGGGGGACTCAGTTTCTCTGATTCGCAGACGTGCCGATAGAGGTTGTCTCTATTGTAATCTCTGTTTTATATTAATAGAAATATCTTTTCCTGTCCAATAATGTGTATTTGAATGAATATTTGATCCATGGATGATTTCAAATGCTTATATGTTATTGATTATATATGCTAGAGTAGGTCTAACACAATTATATATAGCATGCTTGTCTTGTTTGTTGAATGTTGAGGAAGCAATTTCTCAATTCAAGCTGGAGTTGGAAAGCTCAACGGGGATCTACATCAACCGTCCGGAATAAGGTGCGAATCGGGATCCTTTAGTGTTATATATTTGGTTTCTCTTGCATATAGGAAAGGACTGATTTATGGAGTCAAGCTGTCTGTTGTGGTACCCCAAGCCATATGAATTTCTCTCCATAACAAAATTGGTGACTCTGCTGGGGAGTTCCTAGTAGTTGTCCTTTGGGGGTTTTTATCAGCATTCAATGTTCTTGAATTGCTCTTATTTCTTTGTTTCTGAGTCGGGTTTGAGGGCATGTTTGCATGGTAGTGTCTGATTGGTGTGAATTTTGTCTCAGTCTATCTGTTTGCCTTTTTTTTATACATTTTTCTTCATGCACACGATTTTTTAACTCACATTTGAGTGCTATATCCATGTACATACGCGGGTTCACTGCGAACAGTCATGTATGCCCTGAATTTTGTCTTTTAGAGGAAGATTGATTGTTGTTGGGTGAATTTTGATGATTGACGAGTCTCCTTTGATACTGCTAGAGTCTGTATACACCTCTGTTTCTGACCAGAGACACCTTTTTTTAGGGTAAATTTCTTTTTTAAGAATGTTCTTGTCATTGCATTTTTTATTTTTTGTTTTTGGATTAGTGCATTAGATTTATTTTACCTTAGTACTTTGCATGAGTGTTGTTTGATTGTGCTTGCGAGTTTGCGGATGGTAGAATCATTCTTTTGCTTTAGTATCTCATTTTTATTCAAAAAATCCAAAAATATTTGCTTCTTTGCATCATTATGCATTGCACTTTTCACTTTGCATGGTACTTGCACTAGGTTTGTTTAGAGAAGTATTAGTTAGGCTTTCATATAGGAATGACTTCATTTGTCATTTGAAGAAAATTTTGCATTTCACATAGTAGTATGCCCTGTTTTTCATTCGACACAATGCATTTCTATTGATTATTAGGTGTGCATTTTAACTTCGAGTTGTGTCATAACACCATTGGTTGCACGGTCATCTACCTTTTTTGAGTAATAAAGACAAATAAAATCAATGATTAATTAAAATGGATTAGATTGTTTTATTTGATAGGGTACACCAACAAGATTAGGTTTTAGGGTCTTGGAATAGTTCATTGTGAGTAAATTCTCCAAGACCACTAAACAACAACATGTATGTGTCTGTCCAGGTGAGAGTGTGAAATTCCTTGGTATAATTAGTGTTTCTCAGGATCCTCCTCTTAAAAGGGAGTTAAGCACGAGGCTGTGTGAGCGCTGATTGATTGGGATGACCCCTAGTCATAACTGAGTAGCATCGGAGATATTTCCAGGATTGTATTCATATCTAGGGTCTCTTTCGAGAGTTTCGGGCTTTTCTACCCTGTCGATATGGTCAATCCTGCCTGCGACTATCTACCTGAGCATTGATTATATTGAGGTGACCTTAGTTGTCTTACCTAGGTTATCGAGGGGGTACTTTGCAGGGGTTATTCAGTAGGTGTCCCGGCCAAGTTGGGTTTAGAAAGCACAGTCACTATGTGCGTTGAAGCTGAGGGCCACAATAATTGGTTACGAACCTCCGCTTGTTGTTTATGGGAGTCTCAAGCCTCTCCTAAGCAAGACATACATGATTCATTCGGGAGCTCACATATCCTACCCTTGTTTGCTTGTGATTGGCTTTAGATTATATTGGTGTATGCTCTGTGCACGTTACCTTGCTTAGGGTTTGCATAATTAGTGAGTCATTTTCATTTTTTGAGTCACTGTGGATTCGGGTGTGGCACCCCACTGTTCTCGTCGCTTAGCAGGACTTCCACCTTCTACATCTCCTCCTCCTTTGGGAGAGAGAAATAGACAGTCTAGGTGGATTACTTCTCACATTGATTCACACACGATGGGAGAAATCATGAATATGAAATTCCTGAGTTGTCTTCTCCACCTCAGGAGGTTGGAGAAGATGATCCTACCCCTGTGTATGATCCTTCACCTGATATACCTACACACTCTAGGTTCGCTCCTTCACATGATATACCTACACACTCTGGGTATGATCCCTCATCCACAAGTTGTCAGTATTGGATCTCGGGCGACAAGATTCATCAAGAACCTACAAGGACTAGTTATGATGGTTATGGCATGTCTGGCATCCCTGCACATGATCAGGCGTTCCATGCCGAGTCGGAATTTGATCCTAGCAGTATGCCTGGGGGAAGTCCCATTCCTTTCCATGCTGAGAGATTTGGGAGCATGAGTCACATTTCACCCTCCATCCCAACGATGTAGGCTAAATCACATGTTCATCCTAGACCTAGTGCTAGTAGTCCTATTTGGATACCAAATCCCAGATGAGTAACTGTAGGGAATACCACTTACATGATTTCACATGTCCCTTCGTCCTCTATTCCTAGTTCTTCGAATGCAATTCCTCCCCCACATTCACGTGGTCCTTCGGGCTGGATTGTTTCTACGAGTCATGTGCATACTACTGCTACTCGGGTAGTTGTGTCTCAGATTCAAGTACCTCCGGTTGTATCGGGAGGTCGTATTCCTACTTCTGGAGGTCATATTCTTACTTTTGGAACGTCTATTCCTATGTATGGAGTTTCTCATGGGACATCCCATGGGACTTCTTATGGACCATAGTATGCAAAAAGTTATTCACCATATGGGTACGGGTATCAAAAACCCACTTACTCCCCAAATTATGGATTTCTATCCCAAAATAGTCAAGGTACACCACATTATGGTGCTTCCATGCCACCCTACACAGGTCAAACAGAGGAGGATACTATGGCCATGGCCATGGTGGTTACGGTAATCAGTCTTATGTGAACCAAAATTATCAGGGATCACCTCATAGACCTGCTCAACTTAGGCTCCCTTTCCTCACAACGTTAAAGCTTCCTGACTTGTCGAGACTAACAAACGATCCGATATCTTATGACCTGGCTTGGTCGACTGTCCCTACGAAGCTTCCCTCAGACATTCCCAAGTTCGAGGGAAAACCAAGAGAAGATCCAAGTGAACATGTTACTACATTTCACCTATGGTGCTCTTCTAACTCCTTACACAAAGATTCGATCCATTTAAGGCTATTTCAACGCACGCTTATAGGGCCTGCAAGGAAATGGTACATAGAGTTACCTAGGGGGGCATTCACTTTGTTCGATGACCTAGCTATAACTTTTCTCAACCAGTTCCAGCTACCAGTGCGTTACGACATTGGTATGGAAATCTTGTCAACATTTTGGCAAGACAAATCCACGCATATCTCAGACCATATCCTAGAGCGGCGTAGACGAAAGAGATTGATTAAAGCCTTCATACCACTGGAGTTTCTCCTCAAGTGGTTCCTTAAGTTGTTACTACCTTATATAGCGAAGGATGTTTCCACATCCGAAGTTCAGAACGAAGAACAAGCCATTTTTAGGGCACAGGAATTGAACATGATTTATGCTCAATCTGGTTTGTTATATGAGATCATTCCTAATGCTCCGCATTCTAGTTTCGACCCTAAGGTCAAACCTGGACCACATACCGATGGCATTGTTGGTTGTACGAGTTCCAAACCTGTGGATTCAGTTGTGAAATAGGTCAGTTAATTAACTATCAACCAATATACCTCAGGACAAGCCACGGCTTTGTCTCAACCCACCCAAATGGTGAGTGTGCTTTCGGTACAATCGTCAAACCAGAAGGGTAACCAGCAACCCGGAAGGAATAAGAAGAAGGGTAAAAAAAATTGTAAGGGTGGGAATAAGAATGAAAATGTGAATTCTAATGACAAGAATGCCCGAAATGTTGGGGGGGACAAGCAACCTAAACATAAGGTTAAGTTTCCTTGCAATTTGTGTAAGGAGGATCACCTCACTCACTTGTTCCATTGGATAGAAGAAGCCTCGAGGTTCATAGCGTAGGGCCCAGCTGTGCTGACTAACCCTTTACCTCATAATTAAAATATGAACTCAAGGACCCATGATCAATCTGTGGGGATCAAGATCCGTCGGAAGCTTGTAGTGGTCATGGTTGCATCAACATGGTGCGTGCTGTTAAGGTTGTGACTCGTGCGAAGGACTATGGTTCGTCACAACCAGACCTTGGAAAGGAACCTGCTCCACTCGAGACTCCTTTGTGTATTGAAAAACCTGTGGATAGACCTGAAGTTGCATCTTGCATTCCTAAGGGATTCCTTAAGCGTTCAGGGCACAATCCTAATGCGTGAGCTGCCCATAACTATTATGTTGTCAAGGATTTGGGCCACACTCCTTGTGCGATGACTGCACTTGAAGTACTTCAGATTTGTCATTCGAAAAGGAAATCTTTTCTTTCTGCTCTTTGGTGTTACCGATGATAATTCTTCCTCCTTGATCAAATTTGAAACCGTGGGACTACAGCCTCACTTTCCTTACTATGTGTCTCTCTTGATTCATGTAGAATGTCTTAACAAGAACGTCAAATGCACTGTTATTGATGAAGGCACTGCTGCTTCCGTGATGTCTTTGGCATGTTGGAAGGGTTTGGGTTCCCCTGAGTTGTCTAAATTCGCTACCATGTTGACTGCGTTTGATGGTAGATCGTTTCAGCCACACGACATTCATCCTTCTCTTAAAGTCCGTTTGGGAGGGAAGACCATCGCGATCGAGGTCAAGATGGTTGATGAGCCCCTTGAATACAATCTGTTACTGGGTAGGAATTAGATGTACAATATGCAAGCTATAGCTTCTTCTCTATTTCGAGTTGTATGCTTTCCATTTAATGGGAATATAGTTACGATTGATCAAATGTCATTCAAGAATCCATGTGTTACCGCATCTTCGGGAGCTTCTGTCCCGATTGTCGCACACTCTCAGCTGGCAATTTGGAGTGTGGGTGTGGGCATGTACCCATCCCTTATGGGATCATTTAGTTGTCCTGCACCTGTTCTTATGATTGGGTCTACTTCTGGTGAGGCTTCGACGTGACTATGTTCGATGTCTTTTCGCACCACTCATATGGAAGATCCTTGGATTCTTCCTAGACTGAGTCCTTCGAGTGAGCCCATCATAATGGACGTGTCATTTTTTGCAACTATGATGGCATATCAAGCTAATCTTGAATGTGTTGCAGAGCCTAGTCCTTCCTCTTCATGGACAGAGGAGGAGGACCCATATGTGCTGCCTACATGGGCAGTGTAGTCTTCTCACGCACATGACTACCTTGATAGTGTTTTTCCTTTAGATGAAGCCATTATTGAGGCTATGTCTGGGGTTGAGCCACCTTGGGAAGAGTTGCATCATAGATATTACTTCCTTCCTGAGCTTGACCATTTGGAGCATGAGGAGTTTAGGGAGGTTCTTAGTGAGAGAATTGGTAGTCCCGTGGTTCCATTAAGCTCTCCTAGTTCGATGGCTGATGGAAACATGGAAAATATATCTCCTACCGTTCCTATCAATATCTCTCGCGATCCTGACAAGATTGAGAATGTCTATATTGGGGCAGAATGTTTCCATGTTGAGATTCAAGAGTATACCAAGTTGTTCAAAGAATTTCATGATGTATTTTCTTGGTCATACGAAGAAATGCTAGATATAGACCCTCGCATTATTGAGCATGAGATTAAAACTTATCCCAATGCTAAGCCTGTTCAACAACGCTTGCGTGCGGTGAATCCTAGGAAAGCACCCACGATTAAGGATAAGATAGAAAAGTTGTTGATTGCTAGTTTTATCTATCATGTTCCCTTGATGGAGTGGGTTTCAAACCCCGTTTTGGTTGATAAGAAATAGGGGATGATCCGTATATGCACTTATTTCCGTGACTTGAATCGTGCCTGTCCTAAGGATAATTTTCCCACACCATTTATTGATCAAATTTTGGATGAGTGTGCAGGAAGCAAGGTATTTTCCTTTATGGATGGATTTTCCAAATACAAATAGATACAGATCAAACTTGAGGACCAACATAAGACTTTCTTTATTTGTTCTTGGGGTACC
Organism: Pseudotsuga menziesii; assembly: GCA_001517045.1. NCBI lineage: Eukaryota > Viridiplantae > Streptophyta > Pinopsida > Pinales > Pinaceae > Pseudotsuga > Pseudotsuga menziesii. The sequence continues at coordinate 312,746 of LPNX010983658.1, read as the reverse complement.
TTTGCATATCGAAAGATGCCTTTCGGCCTTAAAAACGTCGGAGCCACTTTTTAGTGGGTTATGACCTTGATCTTCCATGATATCAAATTGATTATTGAAGTCTTTTTGGATGACCTGGCTGCTCGTTCTTGTCAGAGGACATGTCATTCCTACAATTTGAGATTAGTATTTTAAAGGTGCCGCCATTATTTGGTCAGATTAAATCCTCACAAGTGCATCTTTTGCATGAAGTCTAGTTGCTTATTAGGGTTCATTTTCTCCAAAGAGGGTATAAGAGTCAACCCTTTGAAGGTAGAGGAAATACTTCAATTGTCTCCCTCGAGAAACATTAGACATCTTCAATGTTTGCAAGGCATGGAAAACTTCTTACAGAGATTTGTCGTGAACTTTGCCAATTTGACTGGAGGCTTTATGCGTCTTCTAAAGAAGGACACTACCTTTTGCTAGAATGAGTGAGCCCAGGATTCCTTTGATGCGCTTAAGTGAGCCTTAGCATTAGCTCTGGTGATTAGTCCACTCGACTATAGCTATGATTTTATTCTTTATGTGGTCGTGTCTATGAAGACGATTGGTATGGTTTTGGGTCAAGAGGATGAGGAGCTCCAAGAGCATGTCATATATTATCTGAGCCGAAACCTTATAGATGTGAAAATCTGTTATTCCCATGTGGACAAGCTTGCCTTAGCTACCGTTCATGCGGTTCAAATATTGAGACACTATATTCTCGTTTGCTAGACCTTGGTGGTAGCCCATGTCAATCCATTTCAGTTTGTCCTCACTAGAAGGATGATAGGGGGAAAGTATAATAAGTGGATTGTCATCTTGCAATAATTCGATCTCGAGTTTGTTTTGGAAAAATTGAAGAAATCGTTGATTTTTGTTGAGCTTATATCTGATTTCTTGAGCGAGGAAGAGGAGGAGGCTTGCCAAGATACATTTGTTGATGAGCACATCTTCTTGATCTCAACTTTGGATCCATGGTATGGGGATATTATCATATATTTACAAATGTTGAAGGTCCTTACTCACCTTTCATGGGATGAATGACGACGATTACATCACGTATCCAAGAATTACCTCATAATGGATAACACATTGTATCACCATGGGGTAGATTCCATTTTACGTCATTGTTTAACTCATGAAGAGGCTGAGGTTGTGCTGAATGATTGCCACAGAGGGGCATGTGGTGGTCATTTATCTGGGCTTTATACAGCCCAAAAAATATTCAAAGTAGGCTATTTATGGCCATCAATCTTTAAATATTATGTTAATGCAGTCAAAAAGTGCCACCCTTGCCAGGTTTTTGCATGTAATATGCACTCACATCCTGCCTTGTTACATCCAATTATCACCACTGGTCCCTTCACTAAGTGGAAGCTTGATTTCATGGATTGCAACCCAGCTTTAGCTGGGGGGGCATCATCATATTATCGTGGCTGTTGACTACTTCACGAAATGGGTTGAGGCTATGCCCACGATTAAATCCAATGGTGAGACAGCTGCACACTTCGTATTCAACCAGATTATTACTCGGTTCGGTATTCTGAAAGAGCTTGTCACTGACCATGGTAGGCACTTTCAGAATAGGATGATGGAAGAGTTGGCCTCGAAGTTAGGGTATAAGCAGGAGCATTCTTCTTCTTATTACCCTCAAGCGAATGGACAGGTTGAAGCAGTGAACAAATCACTCAAGTCTATTCTCCAACGAACCATCGCACAAAGCAAGACCAATTGGCATATCATGTTATATCCTGCTTTGTGGGCTTATAGGACTGTGGTTAAGACTGCCACTGGTTTTTCTCCATATCATCTTGTACATGGAGTGGAGTCTGTATTGTCGGTTGAGTGCGAAATACCTTCTTTGAAGCTAGCCATAGAGCTCTTACCATACACTTCCCCATTGGAGGAACGTTTGGTCCATTTGAAGCAACTTGATGAGCAGCACCGAGATGCTTTAGTGGCTCTAGAAGTGAATAAGCGCTGCATTAGGGTCCAGTATGATAAATCTATCTGTCCAAGGAAGTTTAGTGAAGGAGATTTGGTCCTTTTGTGGGACCATGCTAAAGAACCCTTGGGGGCAGGAAAATTCAACTCCATGTGGCATGGTCCTTACGTGGTTAAACATGTGTTAGAGAAGGGTGCTTATGAGCTAGTAGATTACAAGGGGACAGCCTTGGCGGAGCCTAGAAATGGGCTCTATCTTAAAAATTACTATGCATGATTTTCAACCAAGGATGACTATTGTATATTATTGTACACCATTTTGCATAGTTAGGTTTTTCTTATGGTGATCGGGTTTGTTGATTAGCTTCCGTTTCTTATGGCAGATGTCAATGGAGTCTTCCATGTATATAGGATTCATGGATGGTGCAAGCCGTCACACTCAACACTCAGCCTCTGCTGCTTGGGTGATTTATACTCCTATGGGTTAGGTATTGTCTTCAGGAGGTGTATGTCTACGACCCTCTTAAAACAATGTTGCTGAATATAGTGCCGTTATCAAGCTTCTACGGGATTCCATTTCACATGGTGTTCTATCTCTTGAGGTACGTCTTGATTTGGAGTTAGTCGTGTCACAGCTTAATGGCTTGTATCACGTTAGAGATCCAACATTATTACGGGGATTCTTACGTGTGAGATTGTTAGAACAAAAATTTGACAGCATAACATACATACATGTTCCAAGAATTTATAATCAAGTTGCTGACTCATATGCTAACTATGTGTTAGATTGGCATTTGTTTCATAGACAATAAGCTCATCACAAACATACATTTTTATACATGTAAATAAATAAACCAATCATCATAAAAGTTTTTCATTAAACATCCAAAATGTGATATACATAGTGTCATAATACAAAAATGGGGCTTCCGAGCCACCAAAATATAAATACACGGTAGTACAAAATGTATCACTCCCAGGTATCTAAGCCTGGGGAGGAGGAGGGGGGTTCTGATCGTGGAATGTCACCACAGCTCTAGCTAGCCGTCGAAACAACTGCACCCATGCTCATGGCACACCCACCACCTAACGCTACTGTTGAGCCTAGAATTGGTCCTTTTTAACCACCCTTAATTACCTTTTCTTCCCTTGTTTTACACCATTCAGCATGCCAATCAGACCTATTTTCCTCACGTTATTCCCCAAATTGCCAAGGTAAGACTGATCATTGATTTATCTTATTAATGCTTATGATTGTGATAATTAAGGCTGTGTATCTCTCAAAATTGTGCTAATATGTTATGATTTATGAATATAGCTTGATATAAGTAGACTGCAGGAAAGTGGAGCTGAACAAGTCTTGAAACAAAGGGCATTCATGATTAAAAAGGATCCTCAGTCCTTCAATCATCAATTAAGGCATGTGGTTCTTATGCAATATTCTAGACAGATCCATACAGAGTATCTGTAATAGAATGCACTACGATTGGGGGATCTTTAGTACATAGCTGCTCGAATATCATGGTGATCTGAAAAGATCGCCACTTCTGGGCCAGTCAACAGCTTTCTCACATTTTCTATGTCTTCACTATGCCACATTTGTAACAGCCAGTATTATTTAGGGTGCCTGAAGATCAGAGATCTTCATGGCTTCCTTTTTAATAGGATCGGATGTTACGATCTGTATGTATAAATCTGAGAAGCTGTCTCGACCCAGGGGGTTGGAAAATAGATAATTCATTCATTGTATTGACAGTGGAAGAAACCTGTAATCATTCTTTCTTTTAATAGAAGGAGTTACCTCTGATTTAAGGGAGTTGTACGTTGTTCATCCAGCGTCTCTGTGTGAAGGCTGGGCCCGCCTTCCGCAGAGATTGCTGAGTTAAAGTAGGATTTCTGAATTCATTGCTGGGCCTGCCTTCCAATGATAAATTTGACAATACACAGCCTTCCCAGCTGATAAGGCAACCACCATATCCTGAAAGACTAATGCTACCAAGAATGGGGGGGGCAACCTCAGTTTAACCTCCTTGGAGAGTTAAGGAACCTTTATGTCAAAATCCCCCTTCTTCAAGCTCTTCAAGATGTGCCTATTTACGCTAGAATAGTTCGGGACCTGTGCACTAAGAGAACAGGAAGGAAACCCAGGGATCCTCCCACTGTTCACGTCATAGGGAACTTATCTGCCTTGATAACAGGAAAATACCCTGTGACTAAGTATGATGACCCTGGCAATCCTATTGTCACTGTACAGATAGGACAGACATAGATACCCAACGTGCTAGTGGATCTAGGAGCAGCAATCAATGTTATAACAATAGAGACTGTAAAGAAGCTTGGGCTCACTAATATTAGACCAAACCCTACTATTTTGGAATTAGCGGACAGATCCACCATTAGACCAGAAGGGATCCTGGACGACCTTGTCATCTCAGTAGATTCATGGGAGTACCCAGCTGAATTTTTCGTATTACAACCAAAATCGCAACTGGGGGGACACCCATTGATCCTGGGGAGGCCTTGGTTGGCCACAGCTGATGCTTGCATCAGCTGTCGATTGGGGTCCATGACTATATCTGATGGTACGGATACTAAAAACCTCACCCTTTATCCTCCAGCTCGGCCAAGTCTAGAGGCTGAAACTTCCCTTTGGATAGAGCAGGAGGAGGAGGAGGATGTTCAGCCACTATTAACTATAGGGAGGGCCTTAACTTTTAAAAATGAAACAGAAGATGATACTATTAGTAATTTCATTAGTGAACCCACTTCAGTGAATAGAGAGGTCTATCAAATTCTAAACACTACCCTGGGCAAGGAAGAACAAGAAAATCTTACTGAAGAAGCCTTAGTTTGTGACACAAACATAATCCCGATTTTGAAAAATTCAGAAAGTATTCCTATTGAGGTAGAGCCTGGAAGAACTTTGAATATCAATCCTAGTCTCTCCTTAGAGGAACAAAAACGCCTGGTCATCCTCTTGAAATAACACAAGGGGGCGTTTGCCTGGGAGTATACAGATATGAGGGGTATTCCCTCTAATCTGTGCACCCATCATATTTATATCAAAAGTGACTCCCGGCCTGTGTGTCAACCCCAACGACGCATGAACCCCAACCTGAGGGATATAGTGAAGGAATAAATCCAGAAACTTTTGGAAGCAGGATTTATATATCCTATTTCAGATAGTGAGTGGGTTTCTCCACTTGTAAGTGTGCCCAAGAAAAATGGAAAATGGAGGGTTTGTGTTGATTATAGGGAACTAAACAAAGCCACTCTAAAGGATCATTTCCCTTTGCCCTTCATTGACCAAGTACTTGATACCCTATCAGGGAAGAATTTCTTCTCCTTCCTAGATGGCTTCAGTGGGTACAACCAAATTCAGATTGCTCCTGAGGATCAGGATAAAACCACCTTCACTTGTCCCTGGGGAATGTTTGCCTACAGAGTGCTCCCCTTTGGTTTATGTAACGCACCGGCAACGTTTCAAATAGCTATAATTGGTATATTCTCTGAATTAGTCAATGATAGTATGGAAATCATCATGGATGATTTTACTCCCTATGGCAGGGATTTTGAGGAAGCACTGGAAAATTTAAAGAAGGTTTTAATTCGCTGTGAACAGACTCAGCTCTCATTAAGCACTGAAAAGTGCCATATGATGATGAGTGAGGGGGTGGTATTAGGGCATTTTATCTCTGCCAATGGCATTCAGGTAGACCCTACAAAATCAAGGTGATAAAGAATATACCTACCCCTTCAACTCAGAAAGAGGTGCAAAGTTTTCTGGGACATGCTGGATATTATCGAAGGTTTATAGAAAATTTCTCCAAATTGGCTTCTCCTTTGTTCTCTCTGTTAATGAAGGATGCACAGTTTGTGTGGAATACAGCGTGCCAGACAGCATTTGATGAGCTTAAAGAGAAGCTGTCCATAGCTCCCATCTTACGGGGACCTAACTGGACCCTGCCCTTCCATATTTCTTTAGATGCCTCTGACACTACCATTGGGGCAGTATTAGGACAGCAGGATGGTCAAGTACCTTATTCCATCTACTATGTTAGTAAAAACCTAGCCCCTGCTGAACTTAATTATACTGTTACTGAAAAAGAATTCCTAGCTATTGTTTACTCTATCAATAAATTTCGACATTATATCACTGGGTATCCTACGTTTGTGCACACTAACCACTCTGCCATTAAATATTTAATGAACAAACCTGTTACCAATGCCAGAGTGACCAGATGGCTTTTGTTATTGCAGGAATTTGATATCACCATTATAGATAAACCTAGGAAATAAAATGTTGTTGCTGATTTTTTATCCCGTTTTACTAACAGTGATGACAGTTTGCCTGTCGAGGGATCTTTTCTAGATGAACACCTATTCGCACTTTCAGCTCATTCTCCCTGGTATGTAGACGTTGCTAATTATTTGGTTGCAGGAAAGCTCCCGCCACACATGTCTAAACGAGAAAAAGAGAAAAATTATTCAGCAGAGTGCCAGGTTTTGTTGGCTAAATGGTCATCTCTTCTACACAGGCCCTGATCTTGAGATCAGGAGATGTGTAAGAGAAGATGAGATCTTTCATATACTGAAATCCTGTCATGAGGATCCTTGTGGAGGGCACTTTGCAAACAAAAGAACAGGGAATAAAGCACTGCGGATGGGATACTATTGGCCGACTCTGTTCAGGGACGCTAAAAGGTATGTTCAATCCTATGACAGCTGCCAAAGGATGGGCCAGCCTAGTAAAACAGATCAGATGCCTCTACAACCCCAAATCGTAGTTGAACCATTTGATAGATGGGCACTGGATTTTGTTGGCCCTATCAGCCCTCCTTCGAGACAGAAGGTTTATATTCTGGTTTGTACTGATTATATGACCAAGTGGGTGGAGGATGTAGCTTTGGCTAAGGCTAATGACCAGGCGGTGATTGATTTTATGTACAGTGAGATCTTTACGCACTTCAGGGTACCAAAGGAAGTGGTTATCGATGGGGGACCGCAATTTATGTCACGCCAATTCGAATCCTTGCTCCGGAAGTATCATGTGCAGCATAGGGTGGCTTCACCTTACCACCCCCAAGCCAATGGTTAGGTGGAGGGTACCAATAAAGTTATCGAAGCCATCCTAACCAAAACAGTTAAGAGTCATCGAAAGGATTGGGCTGAAAGGATTCCAGAAGCACTGTGGGCATATCGCACGACTTGGCACAGCACTACAGGTTTTTCTCCATATGATTTAGTGTATGGAAAGAGTGCCATCTTTCCAATTGAGTTCGAGATTAAATCCCTGAAGACAACCACCGAAATGAATCTGGATGTAACAGAATCCCAGAGGAGAAGATTGAATCAATTAAATGAATTGGACGAGAAGCGGTTAGTTGCAGTGGACCAGACTTTGTTGCTTCAGCAACAGAGATCCAATTGGCATGACAGATTTATTAAAAAGAAAGTCTTCAGCGAGGGAGAATGGGCGTTACTCTATGACTCCAGATTCAAAATGGATTTTAAAGGTAAATTACGTACAAGGTGGCTAGGTCCATACTTGGTTGACAGGGTCTTTGACAACGGCACTGTCCGTCTGGTGACCATTGATGACAACTGCATACCATTACTTGCTAATGGCCACAGACTATGACTGTATCGTAAGCCTATTTAAAAATATGCATTCATTTCACAAATCATTGCCGATCCAGAGTATCAGCTGACACAGGGTAGGAACTTCTCTCTGCCTCTGCCAACACTTGAACTGTAAATCTCGCTTTGAATCACTGTACATAAATAATTTTTTTCCTACTGTAGCGTATAACTATTTGTTTTCCTTTTGCATTTGATATTTTCATTTGTTGTTGTTTTTCAAAAATTTGTAGGGAAGTTCCAGGCGAATGACCAGATTGGGCCTGTCAAACGGGAGTCGTCTTCCTCTGCTTCCCTGTGTTGCATTTCCCCTTTTCCTCAAAATAAATTTTCTGGCGGCTGCGACATATTTCCCGGCAGCCGTGGGCTGCGACATCTTTTTCCGGCGATTGTGAACTTTTTTTTTCGGCAGCCGTGACCTTTTCCCAATGACCAGAAAATCCTTTTTCCCAGCAGCCGTAACCCATTTCCCGACAGATGCAACATATTTTCCGGCAGCCGTGACCTTTTCCCGATGACCAGAAAATCCTTTTTCCGGCAGCCATGAACCATTTCCCGGCGGCTGTGACATATTTACCGAGGGCCGTCAAACTTTTCCCTGGCAGCCATGATTTTTTCTGCTACCGCCAATCTTTTTCCCGACGCTGTGAACCATCCTCGGTGGCTGCAACATCTTCTTCGTTGCCCGCAATATCATTCTTGGCAACTGCAATTCCGCTCTATTTGGAAGCCATTTTCAGCATTAAACACTATTTTCTTACAACCTGCAGTGGTAAATCCTATGTTAACGTAAGAAAATTGCTTCCACTACTAGATATGGCTCTGATTTATCCCACTCGTGCCGGCCAACTCAGCATAATTCCGACCCCGGCGATGCGATGGTTTCTGTTTCAATGGCGGAAGGCATTATGGCATTATCCACGTCATTATGATCAAATTAATGACTGCACACGAGCTCAGCTTTCCAGCGTCAGCAATCGCACGTTCCACCATTGTCCGCAGGCTATCCAACGCACAGTTTCACGAGGTATGGCTTTGATTTTCATGTGATTAAGTATTGATATGATTAACGATATCAGTCGTACCTTCGTACGTACCACCATTATGGCTTAATTAACCTTTTTCCCTCATGTGACGTAAAAACTAATAACCGCCACCTTCCCCAATTTGGCATAAAAATTTCGAACCTCCCTCTGTGCTGAACTTTCCAAATTTGCCATTTTTCTCAACATCTCCGCTCAGCGACTCGTGCATCCCCTGCACTGCAACCTCCATTTTCAGACTCTGTAACTCTGTAGCTAGGACTATGGGGCTTTCAACTCGTCATGAACCTTTTAATACACAGGAACTTAGGAACAATCCTGCGGTTTTTGCCATCTTTCAAGCCACTGGCTGGATCGAATTTTTTGAGCGACTAGATGGATTTAACCAGGAAGCAGCTTTGCAATTTGCTTTAAACCTCAGAGACACTCACTCCGAGGTATGGGGGCTATGGATAGAAGTCTCTGAGGCTATTATATCCAAGGTTACTGCTATTCCACAGTTGGGAAAGGCATGGTTTGGACGACGAGTTTCCACGATGACTGCACGGGAAGCATTTTTACGAGAAGGGGAACAAGTTCAATCATCAAGAAGAGGAATTGCACTGCACTCACTGATGTGGCCATGGGATCAGGTTGCTGTCTTTCTCAAAAAGTACATCACTTGTGAAGGTAGGTACCAAACTGTTTATAATTTTGATCTACCTTTGCTTTCTCATCTCCGCCATGGCACTTTATTGAACATTCCATACTATCTGCTTCATGACCTGCGTCATATGGCGACGTTTGTCCAATCTGCTAAACATCCACATGTCTCCTTAACCCACCATGGTATTATAAAATTAATCATTTCAAGAACCCTTTCCCAGCACAATATAACCTGGGATCAATTCACAGCTCGAACTCAGGAACCTGCTCCTTTGCTGGGTGTCCCAGTAGAACAGGCACATCTTCAACTACATCAGGAGGACCGGAGCCTCTCCAATGTAGTTGGGGGGGGGGCGATGACATTGCACCAGAAGAAGAGCAACAGGGGGCAAAAGCAGAACCATTGGGGGAGGGTGTTGATAAAAATCTTGTGAAAAACACAGACAACAGGGCAGCTCTGACGGCAGAAGGTGAAATTGGAGCAGCATTAAATGCTGCGACAATTGAACCTGAAGGTGTCAGAGCCAGGGAAATTGAAGAAAATATTGAGCTGGTAACTATTGAATCCTCACCTGAGTGGGGAGGAGGAACTCTAATTGAGGGGGAATGGCCTGAGGAGCAAGAAAACATCCCTTCGACCTCAGCCGTGAACTTTGATATGCCAGCTCCTCAAAAGAAAACATCACAAAGGAGAAGGAAGAGACCAATTAATGAACTCGGAATAACCTCACCAATAAGAAGAAAAAGAACTAAATCAAATGCAGTAGCAGAGGCAGCCAGAAAAAGATGGGCAAACCTAGAGGCACAGGTTGAGTTCTCGATCCTTGTACTGAGGCCAAAGGATGCTCCACAAAGGCTAGTTGAGGAAGAACCTAGCATTGAAGGACTTTTGGAAGAGAACACATTATTAAAGGAGGAAGTCCAAGTACTTCGAAGGGAAGTGGAGACATGGAAGGAAACCTGCAGAAAACAAGGTGAGAGGAAAATGTATACATTGGTGGAGGCTGCAGAACAGCTGGAGGGATCAAACTCTACCGAGCCTGACAAGGAGGATGAGCGAGTGATCTGCCCCACCTGTGGGGAAATTTTCAAGGAGAAAGGCCACAAGATCATATTTCACACCTGTACAGCACAACAGTCCACGCCCACAATGGAGGAAGCTGCAGAAAAAGAAGATGCTGCCACACAAGAACCGGCATCTTTGACCATCCTTGCTGAAGCTGCCACCAATCCTGTGATAGAGGAGAAAAAGGATGAAATCATGCATGATGATGGAGATAAGGATTGCACTGCAAACTCAGAATCCTCCCACGATATAGAGATGATAGAAGCTGAGCCACAAGGGAAAGACATTGATGAACCTAAACAGGGGGCTATAACACAAGAACCAGCAAACCTGGGTTTACTTGTCCAGTCGGCTGAGGAAGGGGGAGAAGAATATGGGATGGAGGACACTCTGGAACCTAATGAAGAGCTTTGCATCGTGACTCTAGAATGTTCCCATGATACAGAACTCATAGGAGAAGCATTGCAACCACAGGAGGATGAAGAGGTAAGCCAGGACATTGCTACACAAGGACCAACATCCTTGGGAGTTGCAGCAGGGATTCCTGAAATTCAATTAGAAGATAACCTGGGGGTGGATATCATACCCGATACATAGTGGAGCGAGGATGAACAGACACAGACACAAGCCTCAGGTGACACTGAGATCCTTGAGGAAGAGCTGCACGATGGGGAAGATATCCAATCTCAGAGGCAGGAGAACAAAGAAGACATTGTTACACAAGAACCAGTGTCTCTAAAATCAATGAATGTATCTACTGAAGAGAACCCAGGGGATGTTGCTGTTACAAAAGAACCAGTAACACAAGAATTGGACTCAAAAATGCAGGAAGAGAATCCAGGGGATGTTGCTGTTACACAAGAACCAGCAACACAAGAATTGAATTCAGAAATGTAGGAAGAAGACACTGTTACACAAGAACCAGTGTCTCTAAAAGCAATGGAGGTGGTTGCTGAGGAGAATCTGAAAGATGTTGCTGTTACACAAGAACCAGCAACACAAGAACCAATTTCAGAAATGCAGGAAGAGAATCCAGGGGAAATTTTAGAAATGCAGGAAGAAGACACTGTTACACAAGAACCAATGTCTCTAAGAGCAATGAATGTAGCTGCTGAGGAAATTCTAAAGGATGTTGCTGTCACACAAGAACCAACAACTCCTATAGTAAACTTAGATGTGCTAGAAGACACTGTCCCACAAGAACCAGTGCTTCTACCTTTTAAAAATTTCATTGAGTTGGACTCTGAGCAAAAAGAGCATCATAAAAAGGAAATTTTAAACCTCACAATAGAAGTCTCAGCCCTAAGGCTGGAAGTGACCAAATGGAAAAGTCAGGTGGAAGAACACCAGAAAAAGATGATTGCTTTGAGTGAGCATAGAAGAATTATTAAAGCAATTGAAGAGGAGTGGGACGAAGAACGTATGGCCCATAGAGTTCAGGTAGAAGAGCTGCAGAACAAATTGAAAGAATTGAAAAAGTTTCAATCTATGCAGAAGGAGAAGGAGCAGATGTATGCCCTATGTCAAGAACTCATGGGCACCAGGAAGCCCTCTTCCTCTTATCCAGTATTTCTCTTCGAGCAGTTAGTCTGGTTTAAATTGAAGGCTGTACAGGAAGAGAGGTCGTTTGAAATCACAACCTTAGCAAAGTTTTTGGAGACATTCTTTGGAAGTAATTTTGAGGAGCAGAACTTGCTGTGTGAATTATACTTGCACGAGATGGCTTGCCCTCTGGACCACCACTCAAATCCTGTTCCATTTGCAGGGGATTTTCAGCTAAGAGCCTTTGCCTCTTTTGTGAGCAATCAAGTTCAGTGGGAAAGGTATTTTCAGACCTTTTCCCACAATGAAGCTCACACTAACCTATGGATTCGAAGTGATCCCCAGAATCCTGGCATTCTTTTGGCACGGTATAGAAGTTTCCTTTCCAGTCCTTCCCAGGAACAACATATCATGAAACTACAGGAAGAGGTAATATCCACTTGTACCAACTATATTTCCAGGCATAAGCAGGTTGCATTGGAAGGGAGCAAGCACAGATGGCAGGCTGCCTCCTCTGCACTTAGAAACCAGGATCCCTACTACTTTAAGAATTTTAAACATGCACTCTCTAGAGTTAAGGGCTACGTGGGAAGTATGAGGGAGTGTGGAGTTCACTGGTTGGGTTTGAAATTTAAATTTCCTCTCATTTGGTGGCCAACAACGCCATATAACATGGATTTTTCCTTGACTAGGGCAGAGGAGCAGAGATGCTGGTAGTACTGGGTTATTCACAGAGGCTTTCTAAAGATAGATGAGGAACCTGAGTTTCCCTACAACTTTTCCTCCCTCCATGAATAGAGCTCAGTGCAGGACTCAGACTCCGAATGATGCAGGTTATTGCATGAGTACATGCAACAGGGTAGTTGGGGGGAGATGTTGAGCCTAGAATTGGTCCTTTTTAACCACCCTTAATTACCTTTTCTTCCCTTGTTTTACACCATTCAGCATGCCAATCAGACCTGTTTTCCTCACGTTATTCCCCAAATTTCCAAGGTTAGACTGATCATTGCTTTATCTTATTAATGCTTATGATTGTGATAATTAAGGCTGTGTATCTCTCAAAATTGTGCTAATATGTTATGATTTATGAATATAGCTTGAGATAAGTAGACTGCAAGAAAGTGGAGCTGAACAAGTCTTGAAACAAGGGGCATTCGTGATTCAAAAGGATCCTCAGTCCCTCAATCATCAATTAAGGCACGTGGTTCTTATGCAATATTCTAGACAGAGCCGTACAGAGTAGCTGTAATAGAATGCGCTACGATTGGGGGATCTTTAGTACATAGCTGCTCGAATATCATGGTGATCTGAAAAGATCGCCACTTCTGGGCTAGTCAACAACTTTCTCGCATTTTCTATGTCTTCACTATGCCACGTTTGTAACAGCCAGTATTATTTAGGGCGCCTGAAGATCAGAGATCTTCATGGATTCCCTTTTAATAAGATTGGATGTTACGATTTGTATGTATAAATCTGAGAAGATGTCTCAATCCAGGGGGTTGGAAAATAGATAATTCATTCATTGTATTGACAGTGGAAGCAACCTGTAATCATTATTTCTTTTAATATAAGGAGTTACCTCTGATTTAAGGGAGATGTACGTTGTTCATCCAGCGTCTCTGTGTGAAGGCTGGGCCCGCCTTCCGCAGAGATTTCTGAGTTAAAGTAGGATTTCTGAATTCATTGTTGTGTGATGCTTTGTTGATCATATTTCCTTTGTACGCAGCATTAGTAGTGTGGATTTACAGTACAATTGGGATCCCATTTTCTTAAAGATTGGTACTTGGTACAGAGTGACAGTCGACTGAGTAGATAAATTTCTTTATGCAATTCATGCAATAGTTGTACACAGCTCTATTCATCTCATAGTTTAAGTTGTTATCCCATGAATCCTTGCGATTTCCTTTACTGTTATAATTGTTGATTTTCATTCTTGTAATTCAAATCCTTAGAATAGCTGCATTCAATCTTCTGCAATTGAATTTCTAGATTACATTCATTTTATGTTTATGGATTTCAAGAGTGATTAGATTGGATACGCGAACTACTTGTTTTGGGATGTGAATAGGATTTCCTTTTTCTCTACAATTGATTTTCTGAATCTGATATCATTTCTCGTTGATACATGGTAGGAATAAATTGAATTTGTAGGATTTAGAAGAATGAATGGGATTATACAGGTTCTTGGGATGAACATGGTTGTTAGAGGGTAAAGGTGTTTAATTACAGTGATTTGGTGTTTAAGCATAGATTGTGCATTTATCATTTGAAATAAAAGACTTTCTCGAGTTGACAATAAATCTCGTATGCTCTGTGTGTGTTGATAATAATCTATCTGCATATAGATTGCTCGACAGCTACATGGCCTTAGGCAGGTCCTTGACCTACACCATGGGTACCCTGTGTGTCAGCCACAAGAAGTTGGTATGAATGCTTTGGAGCATCCACTCCGCATCCACACCTGTAATGTCATATCCTCTTCCCCTTCGTCTATGACAAGGGAAGCCTTCAGGCCATCATGGTCCTACATCTGCATACATATGACAGGATGTCACTATGTGTTATCACAAAAAAACATGTCTTTTTGATTCCATATATCAAAAAACACAAAAAAATTGAATAACTCAAAAATCTTAAAAAGAGGGTTGGTATTTGTTACCAATGTCACCATATGCCGATCCTAGTGGTAGTGGCATGCCCGGATCTCCCTGAAAATCTATCTCCACATAGGGGTAGTCATCAATGGCAACTATCTATCGTTCCACCATGGAAAGAAATTAGTTGGATAAGGGTTGGACACCCTACCTCTACCCAGTATGCACATCGCATCTGTCCAATGTTGTTGGGCCGGATCTTCAACCCTGTGATGAGGAACATTCACTCTAGCGCTCAATCCTTGAACACGCTCAAAGAAAAATGTGTTCAGTATGCTACTGAAACCGAAGTTGTGTACTCTGCCCATATTGCACTCATTGAGCCGGTGCTTCATGTTGCCCAATAGTCTAGTGTTCCAATCATAAACCATGGGTCTCATACACTCCATTGCATAGAACATCAAAGGCCATGAGGCCTGGTGGAGTGATGCTAGCCCAGCTATCCTACCCAGTGTCAGTAGTATGGCCTTTAGGCCTAGCACCTGTATGGAGTTAGTTGGGATCTGACTCCCGACCTTCTCCATGTCTGGATAACAAGAAATTGCTATGTACTCATGTATGGTGAGGCCACCTCTAGGCCTACAAGAATGTAGGTTTACCACTTCCCCCCATTGGGACAATCCAGTAATAAAGTATATGTCATCCACTTCTATGGTGAGGGACATCCCATCAATCTAGAAAGACTCTGAGTCAGGATCCCAGTAGTATACTAGCATCTACATCAGTCTTGGTTTGGCTCTTAAGCCACCAAGACACCAAAACTTGTAGAGCCCGCATGCACGAAGAGCCTATTGTGCCATTAGATCACCCCGTACTGCTTCTTCTACATCCCCGTGCTCACATTCCCTCCATTCTAGAACCATCCTGCACATTTAATTCAAGTTTGGGTCATTAGAAGTCTTAGAAAACTTGAACGTGGCCGCATACATGACTGTTTGCTAAACAACCGCGTATGTACACAACTTTGACGCCTTTTTCCACGTATATCCAGTCCTATACGCGAAAAAATCCTCGATTTCCACGTGGGCCATGGCGCATACTTTAGGGTGGCATATAAATCAAACTGGACCATGAAAAGTTGAAAAGTTTACATGAAAATGAAAGATCAAGGCATGGGAAATTACCTGGAAAAAACGGTGTCGGATTCCGCTGGCTGAATCTCTCGGAATTCGTGTTTGAAGTTCTGAGCTCAATTGGGTAAAAATTTCAAATGTTATATAATGTTTTGAATTTTTCACTATTTATAGAAATTTTTCAAATTTTTCAAATTTTTTACCCCATTTTCTATAGTTTTGGACCGTTTTTGACTAATATATGATGTAGGAGATTGTTTTGAGTGTCGTTTCGACCATTGTTTTGACCCATTCGTGCCAATTTCAGGTATCATGTTTAAACTGGAATATAGGTTAGGTTTCACCTCCATTTTCATTTTGCATGACCTTATGACCATTTCATTATAACCGTAGGTACGAACCCATTCTATCTTATCACGGAACCTTCTTGATGTTTTAGAAGTGGCATGATTAGAATGGTAGAGCTTGACCTTACATGGGTACCCTAGTTAGCTCCTTATTTGCATTTGGTGCCCATGATGACAGTTTTGTCCTTTAGGGTGTGGGAGTCTGTTATATAGTATTTCCATGACATTTCGCAAGAGCCTCATACTCCTCTTGATTTTTTGCTGGCCTTTTTCCCCCGGACTCCCTTATGTCAAGTTGTAATTGCATTATCATGAGCTTTTCCTACCTCATTGACCCTTGTGCTGGCTTCCCTGACTTTGAGCATTAGCCATATATCTTGAGCTTGTCTCATGTCTAGCCACACAAAGCTATTTTATATATCCTTTGCAGCTTGACTCCCTATTCTTACTAGGAGGGGACTTTCCCCCGAGTGTCGCTATCCTACACATGTATCCTTGCATTGAGAATAGGTATGTTCCACTGCTTAGAACTAGTTTTTTTTCCCATTTGACACTCGTATCCTCCTAATCTGTAACTTTAAAGAAGTTTTATTCTTTTTCAAGATTTTCAAATATTTGAAAAAGTCTAAAAACAATTAAAAAAACCAAAAATCCGAACAAGAAAAGATGTTATCTTTGGCAGTAGTCGAGTCATGTCGCCTTCGAACAGAGCACTGTACATCACATCCATTCGTTGGGTTCATAGTTTGACCTTAAGAGCTATACTTGTTTATCTGATTTTATCTCCACCAACTAGTTAAGCTTCTAGTCCCTATGGAGCCTCTATTGATGCCTCTTGTGTCGCAGAGATGTCCTAGTTTTGCATATTGAGTCTATGCTGCCTACATTCAGTCAACATTCACCTTTATGCTCTTGTTCGAAGGAAGTTGAAACCTAAGTCGGCCATTCCTCAGTTATCTTGACTTTGCATGTCGACCATTCCCGGTACAGTTACTGGTTCGTGCACCTTATGATTGAGACCTTCCACATTATACAGCTTTGCTGAGTACCTCATGTTGGATGATGGGGGATTCCTTAATGCCCTCCTTCCAGCAGATTTCATCCCATCGACTTCAGATCATTTATTCTGGGATAGGAATCTAGAGTCATTTTTGAGTGCCTTGAGACTTGCAGTCATCAATGGCAGGTTCTCTCGCCATCGACAGTTTTTTGGGATTACATCAATGTCCCCCAATCGATGGATTCTCTCAAGTTTTCGACCTCAACACATTTATTCACATTTGTTAGTTTGCACTCTAGTACCTTGATTCCCATTTTCATTATCGGTGGGTGATCTCGTGTTTGTTAACAGTATACATCAATGACCGGTAATAAGACGATGGACTACTATGTTCGACCTCAACACCTCTATTAACATAGTAGGACATGTACTCGTAGTGGTTTGTGTAGAAGACCTTCCATACTGGTGGCATCTCTTATATGTTACTTCCATGATCATGCGAGTGTTCATGAGATTTCAGCTCTCGTGACTTGATTCCAGTATATGTCAGACATTTCCAGCCATTATGGAGATCTTGATCCATTATATATCTTCAGTCATGGAGATCATGATCCATTGTATATCGTCATCATGGAGATTCTGATCTATTTATATTGTACGTGGCGATGACCACGTATGTTATATTGTATCATGCCTATTCATGGCAATTGTACTCTTATGTATTCGAGACTGCTATATGTATTTGCAGTTATGTGCAGAGTTGTATCATTGTATAGTGTTGATTGGATGGTTGGTTCTTCCACTAGGTTCTTCATCACTTCACTTTTGGGATGGACTTATAATGTATTTCGGCCATCATATAACCCCTCTAACCTCACACATTAGGGGGCATCTGTTATAGCTAATTTTACCACCCATGGTGAATCGCACTTTTATGGATTTCCCTATCCCTCTGTAGACTCCTTAGACCCCATGGACCATTTTTGTTCCTTTGATGTTCCCAATATCATCCCTTAAAACATGCAAAAATTTCCATACGTGACTTTTAAACCCTTTCTCGCATATATACATGGGTTTGACCCCTAAACCTGTGTACATTGGGATGTGTGCAAAAGGCCAAATCGTTTGGATTTTTCCTTGATGTGGATCCAACTCACTTGTCTCCTGACCTTCCTTATGCATTTATATCGCTCGGATTCGACCTTTCATTACCCCATTGAAGAGATATATAAGGAACCCTTTGGATACATTGAAGGCATGAGGAATTGAGAGTAAGAAAACTATAGTCCATTGTTTCCGGAGCTTATACTTGAGTCTACATCCCTTTGTCCCTTGGAGCACTTTTGTGTTCTTCCCAAGCTTTCCCTTTGCTTGTGAGCTTGCTATCGAGAGATGGAGGATTGAAGTGGTGGAGGCCCAAGTGGGGGACTCAGTTTCTCCGATTCACAGACGTGTCGACAGAGGTTGTCTCTATTGTAATCTCTGTTTTATATTAATAGAAATATCTTTTCCTGTCCAATAATGTGTATTTAAATGAATATTTGATCCATGGATGATTTCAAATGCTTATATGTTATTGATTATATATGCTAGAGTAGGTCTAACACAATTATATATAGCATGCTTGTCTTGTTTATTGAATGTTGAGAAAGCGATTTCTCAATTCAAGCTGGATTTGGAAAGCTCAATGAGGATCTACATCAACCATCTGGAATAAGGTATGAATTGAGATCCTTTAGTATTAGATATTTGGTTTCTCTTGCATATAGGAAAGGATTGATTTCTGGAGTCAAGTTGTCTGTTGTGGTACCCTAAGCCATAGGAATTTCTCTCCGTGACAATCCCTGATATCATAAGATATGAGGCAGAAATCCATGTATAATCATGCCATGGATTCCCTGTCTATGAAAGGTCATCCTAAGGAGAAAAATAAAAATAAGGGATATGGGTGGATATTTAAATCTAAGGGTAGGTCTAAATCCCTTGGATAATATTTGAGGAAGTGATGGAAGTGCAGTAAAACTGGCCACTATAAAAATGATTGTATATATAATAATGTTGAAAAATCAAGGGGATATGAAGATACCCCTTCCACGAAGGAGAATACATCCTTAGAATAAGGAGGGTATGTTTACCTAGATTCCACAAGTACTTATTTATATCATGATATATGGTTGATTGACTCGGTTGCATCATTTCATATGACTCCCACAAGGAGTGGTTTTGTGAATATGAAAAGTAAAATGGAGGTGTGATAGTGGGATATTATTCAACAACCAATATCATTGGATGTGGAATATTTAATTTAAATATCACGATGGAAGTCTGGAGTACTACACATTGAATCTAGTGATAAACTTGATATATGTTGAATAAATGGATGATGCAAGCATACAAATTGTGTTTGGAAAATAAACATGAAAAATACTTTGAGGATCAATGGTATTTATAACAGGATTAACAAATGGAACTCTATATAAACAATTGGTAAAAACCATCATTGAAGAATGTAATAGTTCTATTGTGCCTAAGAGAGGAGATAAAGAAGAAAGAACCCTGACTATGTCTAGAGGAAATATAATGCGATGGCGTCAAATATGGGACATATCGAAGAAAAATTCCTTTGAGCATTACAAGGTAAATGTATGGTTGAAGGTATGTTTTATTTCACTCTAGATTTTGATTTATGTGAACCTTGCATATATGGAAAGCAAAATCAAGTAATATTTGCATATGGTGCTATAAGAGAAAATGAAATTTTAGAGTTAATACATATTGATGTGTTTGGTCCTATGTCGGTTCCATCATTAGGTATATTTGTGTATTATGTTTCATTTACATATGATTTCTCAAGGAACACATTTTTTTTTTCCTTCAAAAGAAATACGAATTATTTGCTTAGTCTAAATAATTTAAGGCTCTTGTAGAGAATTAGACATAAAAGAAAATCAAGGCATTGAGGAAAAATAAAGGTGGTGAGCTCTACAGGATTTCATCTAAAGAATTATGTAAGAAGTGTGATATAGAAATATAGAATACTACTCCTTACACACCTCAACATAATGAAGTTGTATAAATAATGAATAGGTTGTTGATGAAAAAGGCAAGCAGCATGCTCAGCAATGCTAGGATAAAATAAGAATTCTAGGCAGAGGTTGTCGATATTGCATGTTACTTGGTAAATCTATTACCCACATTAGCATTGGTTGAAAAAAATACACATGAGGTATGGATTTGTAATAAACCCTCTATTAAACATTTTTTTTTTTTGCTTTGATGCTTATGTACATGTTATAAAGGAGAAAATGATTAAGTTGGATAATGAAGTTGAAAAATGTATATTTATCGATTATAAAGATGGCATGAAAGGTTTTAATCTTCGGAACCTGTAACTAACAATATTGTTTACAGTCGAGATGGTTTTTTTTAGAGAGGTTAGATATGTTCCCAAAAAGGAAGTGACTCTAATCGATGGAGAACCAGAGAATATAGAGTTTGAGCTAGAAGATGAATAATTTGACTCAACAGAAGAAAATCCAATTGAGTTGCCAATTGGAAGAAGATAGAGTTGTAGAAAATGGTTATACAAAAAGAATTTGAATGCAGAAGGAAAAGTGGAGAAGTATAAATCCCTCTTAGTAGAAAAGGGATATTCTCAGGTAGAGGGAATTAATTTTAGTGAAAAAATTATCCAGTTGCTAAATGAACTTCTATTAGATTCCTTCTTTCTAATGTTGATGAATTTGATATTGAAGTAGAGAAGATGGATGTGAAGACAACATTCCTATATGGGTATCTCAAAGAAGAAATGTACATGAAACAACCAGAAGGGTTTACAGTAAATGGAGGGAAAGAGATGGTATGTAAGATTAAAAAAATCCCTCTTTTCTCTAAAGCAATCACCAAGGACTTGGTACCAAAATTCTAACACATACATAGTTGGATTAGGGTTTGTGAGAAGAAAGGTCGATCATTTTGTATACTCCACACTGTAATATCCCAAATTAAATATTATAAATATTAAATCCAATTTTTCAATGGAAATTTTGTTGATTTTTTCTCTATCCCAATAGTGGCTAATGCATGTAAATTTGGATTTGAATTAACATGTGCAACCCATAAAAATATACGTTCAACCCACTATAAGATTCCCAATAAGACATTATATACCACTATAATTTTTATGATCCAATAATAATAGATATCAACCCCAATACAACACGGAAAAATCAGTGGATTCAAAACTAGGAGCACTAGTTCAAATCTGACCACACAAAATACTACATTTCCAACTCTTCCCAAACACCTCCTAATAGATTCAAATCTTTCCCAAATAGATTCAAATGGACCCAATCACTCCCAAACAAATCCAATATGAACTCTAAAAAAAATTAGATAACTTGTAAGGAAGCTTTGAACACTGGAATTTAGACTACACATACTTTTGTAATTGAGGGTGCTCAAGCATAAATGTACAAAGTGATTGATCGATAAAATGATCATAACTTGGGCATACAAAATCCTTTTTGAGTGAAATAAAAATTGTTTCCTACTGGAAACAACCCTCTCAATTCAATGGAATAATTCTCATGACCCAAAAACACTCATATTGTCGAACCAAAATATGAATTGTTCCCCACTTAACACCAATAGAAGATTAAGAACACCCACAACTATAGAGATTCCAAACAAAATTGAATAAAACCTAATGGATTACTAACAATAAAAATGAACTTATATGATGGTTTCATATAATAACAATACGTTTACACAACCATTCTCAAACATATATGCTCATAGATAACCATTTATACATAGAACAACCCCATGCTTAAATATGGAACAATATAAGAGGAAAAACACTATGATTTTATTATAAATGAGAGATTTTTAGAGAGTACATCAATGGATTATATAGAATATTTAAATACATTATATATATTCTAAATAATGGAGAGAAATGACTACTATAAAACCATAGAGAAAAGAGGGGAAAATACTTCTCCGATGAGAAATATGTTTCACTATTGCGCCCTCTACAAGAAATATTTCAACCCAAACTCAAAGATATGAATTCTCCCATGAACCCTCCATAAAATATAAATGGTACTCAACCATTTGAATATTCTTCATGAAGTTTGTATAGCCATAGGTGTTCCCTCCTCAAGTAGAATCCACCACAAACACTGATGTCTTGAAACTCCACAAATTCACACTTCTACTATCTAGAATTTGAACATACCATCAATAATTCAACATCGCTACCATATAAAAACATAAATACCTATAATAAATATCTATAGATAATTCTGAAACTAATTTCTCCTCTCAATCAATTTCCATGAAGCATAGTGAATATATCTAAATGATCTCCTCATCTCTAATAACTATGGTCTTTCACCATCGAAACTAGTTTACAATTGCAAGGGGGACATATCCTAGGCTTGAAAATACATAATATATCTCCTATTCAATATCAAGATGTCAAAAAACCATTTCCCACGAGGCATGCATCCTTTTTATAGACTCAATTGATATCTTCCCCCCTCATTCTATAATTCTCTAACAAAATATTAATTAATGATATTTTCACTAGAGAATTATTATTTGGGATCTTAAATCACTTTCTAATGTTATTTTGGCCAAATAATATTTCATCTTCCTTGTCCATTCAAATTAGAGAGGTTTGATTTATTTGAGGGAATTACAACTCATGTGGTCCCACCTACCACCTCATGCGCTCTCCTTAGGGAGTTGCACTTCTATAATTCACCTTAATTAGCTATTTTTAGGACATGATAATTGTCATAAATTGTCATATATATATATATATATTTTTCCTTAATTCTAGGAGTCTCTCCCTCATTAGGTTGGAGTTAAATTTCACTTGACTTCTTCCATCACTAATGTTCCTCTCCTAGCTATTTTTAGTTTTCCTCCGTATTCATGAGATTACTTGGGAGTTACTACTCCACTAGTGTTCCCTTATTTTTCCACATTGGTCTAATGTCACATTATTTACAAATTTGGACATTATACTTCATGAATTTATGGCCCACATATTCCCCTTAATAATTTTTCATGAACCTTACAAGGGAGACTTATCCATTGCCTCCCTATTCTAATGGAGTGGTCCTTAGACAAAAATTTTGGTGACATTACATTCCTCCCCACCCAATATTCTTTGTCCTAAAGTAATTTGAATTTGGGGGTGACACCTGCTCTCCTTCCCCAAGCTTTTATGCACAATTAATTTTCCTTCTTCATTCCTTAGTGACGAATGCATTATAATGTTGTAATTTTAAAAGGACTAAATCATCAAATTTATACTCCACCATTTGAACCATACTAAGGATGAAAATGATCTCATGGCTCCAAACCAATCGGAAGGAAGTGAATTATACTCTGCTCAATGAATGTTTATGCAAGGTACCAACATAGGAATAATTCTAACCATTTCCAATAATAAGACTATCTCTACACTAAAACCACTCACACAACTCCCCAGTAGATAGATCCACTAAGAATCTCATCATGCGAAGGCCAAAACTGACTCTCACCTCTTGGTTTGCTACTGAAAATCATGTCTAGTATTGTAACTCCAAGGTCCCCATATAATATCAGAAAGGGACCACCATATCACCACGATGCCACTTTTATCATAACCATCCCACTATTATACTATGTCTGCATCCTCCTCTCATGGATATCCAAACTAAAAAATATATAAAAATTGAATCCACCACCATAGATATTGGCATGCATATGCATCCACATGAAGGTTATCATCCTACTTACATACTCTATTATGAATATAGAAAAAAAGGAATTTTGTCCTGATTATTGGTCATGACTCTAAGATGCTCATGAAATTCAATCATCCCCTCAAGAGATAATTGCATTTCTCTTGCTATCCTATCCCCAACACTGCTGAAACAATTGAGTCCAAGAGTGATCCCAGGATCCCAAATGAACATGATAAATGTAGATTTCCTATGGCATCTAGCTATGCAATGCATAGTCTACACCCAAATATCCTCTTGTATCCCCCCAAGACACCTAGTAAGAACAAATTATATCCCTCCATCATAAGGTCTCCCAGCTGAGAAAATAATCCACTGCTCCACATGGATAGGATCCTGAAAGAGATAGTTGGATCCACCTCATGTGCCAACTACAAAAATATTGGAACAAGTAATATCATGATCCCACTTTCTATGTTGAATCCCTCCGATCATCACTATCATTCAAAACAATCCATCAATCTGAAGGATTCCACGATGCCACTACAAAATTGGATGTTCATCACTCCGAGTGCTAATTCAAACCTTTGTGACCCTATCCAACAGAACATGAAGCTCCTCTTGTGCATCATGTGCACTATTATTCTAGCTCACATCATTATCACATGTCCCATCCAAAATACTTAGGTGAAACTCCCATGTCCTTCCATGAATGATGAATGAATCATACAACAACCATAGATGCCTATGTGTTTCCCACATGAATGGAAAGGAACTGGTGTTCCAAACAACCCTGTACTAATCAAATTTGAACTCAAAATCCCTTGTGTCTCCATATTTTTTATGGATGCATCCATCCAATCCATGTATGCACATACTCCTCTACTAGTTGGTACATAAAAAGTGTACACATATTCCTCCTCCATGAGTAAGTCTCTCTCACATAGAGGTATATCACGATCCTCTTGATGCAAAACAAGTACTTGATACAAATTCTCCATGTCAACTCTCTCCTCAAGTACCTAAAAATCTGAATTCTCCTTGTGTTCAAATCTCACATGAGTCTCCTCCATCAATCCATGAATGCTATCATCCATGTACAATTGGATATATGAAGTGTAGGAGGAAGGGTGCAATATTTCCAACTTCTTACAAAGTTTTTCAACCTCCATATGTAATTTTGAAGTGTTTTTTAGCTCTTCAAGAAATCATGGGTGATCTCAATCTCATGGGTGAGATTTTCCACTTCATTTTCTTATTCATGTATTGCACTATGGTACATATCAATCATCCTAAGAATATGATCTCTATCTGAAAGAAAGTGTAGATAGTTATCCTTCATGTTTTCCACTACCTTTCAAGTTTCCTCAAAATATGAAAAAGAAAAATATCCTTTCAACCCATCAGCTATCCCTGAATCTCTCCAACAACAGTCTATCACAAATTCTTGTGTACCATGAAAATGCTTCAAGGATTCCATACTCTTTATTTTCTTACCTTTAGTTGTCTGGTCAAATGATAGAGCTCATGGGGAAAATTATCCACTAAATTTTATGATTTGTTTCTATTTTCATCCTCCCCAAAATAAACTTCTAATGGATGATATAAAGAATAAAAATTATTGTTGCATGAATCCACAACACCCAATTCATATTTAACATTAAATTCAACATTATAAGTTTCTACAATATCATTATCCCCATGTGAATTGGTTCTTTTCTCATGAAAATGCAAAGAATTATGACTTCTACAAAAATTATAGTTGTGATCATGCCTTATTGTTTTGCTTCCATCCTTTGTGTGGTCGACATCAATTTCATAGTGAAGTTGTGATGGGAAATGGAATCATGAATTTTGTTCTTCCTCTATATCGCTGGTTGTAGGCTCGATTTCTTGTTCTTCGTGTTCATATCCCACACATCTTTCTTCCATTTTTCATCCATTAGGAAGTGACTTGCAACTCCTATAGTAATTCTCCCTATAGCTCAGCACCTATAGGACGAGGTGTCTCACTATTTAGAAAAATGATAAAACACGGTCCCTCCTCCAATGTGATGTATCTCTCCTCATTTCCCTTTGAATTTTGAACAAAGACTATGGTTTTCGTGCCCTCTAAACCAATATTATGATAGGAACCTTTGGATGCTCCTTTTCTAGAGAAACCAAACATCTTCTACCTAACTTTTGATGTAGATAATTATGGTAGTAAGGTTTGACACTGCTGCAATTTATGATATGTATCTTGTTGTAACATGCATGTATTCTTTAGTAGCCTCTCATGGTTCTTCCTTAACCTTCGCCATTCAAGTTTCTCCTCTTCTATGGTTGAGGCAGTATGGAAATTGCGTAGCATTATGCCCTCTGCGAGTCTAGTCATTGAAGAAACTTCCTCTTCCCTTTCCACTTGGTATATGTAGTAATATACCATGTGGAAATTGAAATTCATTCCAATCATGGATCATGTAGACCTCCATCTATTATTTTATCTCTTTCAATGCCACCCACCAAATAATTAAAACCATCTCATAAAAGGTATCTTCCCATGCTAATCTCTCTTCAAACTCCAATGCATTCAACACGAACTTCATGTCAGAAAAAATTCTTCCAAGTTTTATTTAGTTCCCATACTGTCAAGAAACATGCTCTGATACCACTTTAATATCCCCATTTGAATGTTAGGAATATTAAATCTAAATTTTCAATGGAAATTATGTTGATTTTTAACTTTATCCCAACAATGGCTTATCCATATAAATTTGGTTTTGAATTAACATGTACATCCCATAAAATTTTATTGTCAACCCATTGTTAGGTGACCAATCAGATTTGATATACCACTGTAATGTTTTTGATCCATGAATCGGATCAACAACCTCAATACAACCCTATAAAATCACTGGATTTGAAACTATGAGCGCTAGTTGAAATCTAACCACACATAACACTAGATTTCTAACTCTCCCCAAACACCTCTTGACAGACTCGAATATTTCCCAACCAAATTCAAATGGACTCAATAACTGCAAAAAACATACAATATCAAATATAATAGAGTTAAGATAACTTATAAGGAAGCTTTGAGCACTAGACATTAGACTACACATACTTTTTTTAATGATGGTGCGCAAGCATAAATGTACAAAGTGATCGACTGGTAAAATGTTCATAACTCAGGCATACATAATCCTTTTTGAGTGAAATAAAAAGTGTTTCCTACTGGAAAAAAACTCCCAATGCAATGGAATAGGTCTCATTACCTATAAACACTTATAAATGGTCAAAAGAGAAGATGAATTTCTCCCCACTTAACACTGGCACAAGATTAAGAACACCCACAAATATAGAGATTCCAAAACAAACCCAAAAGGTTATAAATACACTTGAATCAAGCCTAATGGATAACTAAAATAAATAATAAAATAATATGAATATTTCAGATTTGATTAATAAGTTTACACCACCACTCTCAAACATATATGCTCATAGATAATCATTTATTCATAGAACAACCATGTGCTTGAATATGGAACAACATAAGAGGAAAAACACTATGATTTTATTATAAATGGGACATTTTCAGAGAGTATATCAATGGTTTCTACAACATATTGAAATAAATGAGAGATGTGCTACAGAATGGAGATAAATAGCTGCTAGAGAACCATAGAGAAAAGAGAGGGGAAAATACTACTCTAATGAGATATCAACTTAATTGTTGCGCCCTCTACAAGCAATATTTCGACCCAAACTCAAATATATGACTTCTCTGGTGTGGCCTCCATAAAATATCAGTGATAATATTACATTATAATATTATTCATGAAGTTTGGATAGCCATAGGTGCACCCTCCTAAAGAAGAATCCACCACAAATAGTGTTGTCCCGAACTCCACAACTTCATACTTCTACTGTTTGGAATTTGAACATACCATCAAGAATTCGACCCCACTACTATAGATGAACACAAACACCTGAAATAAATATATGTAGATAAATATAAAGGTTATTTCTCTTGTCAATCAATTTCCATGAAGCACAGTGAAGAGATCTGGTTGATCTCCTCCTCTATACTAACTAGGGTGGAATCTTTCACCACTGAAACTAGTTTACAACTGCAAGGAGCACATATGAAAATATTGAAAATACACAAGATATATCCTATTCAAAATAAAAATTTCAAAAATACATTTCCCATGAGGCCTGCATCCTTTTCATAGTCTTTATTGATCCATTTCCCCCTCATTCTAGAATTCTCTCATAAAATATTAATTAATGATATTTTCATGAGAGAGATTATTTGGGACCTTAACTCACTCTCTAATTTTATTTTGAACAAATAATACTTTACCTTCCTTTCCCACACTAATTGGAGAGTTTTGGCTTTATTTGAGGGATTTACATCTCATGTGGGCCCACCTATCACCTCATGCACCCTCCTTTGGGAGTTACACTTCTCTAGTGTGCCTTTATTAACTATTTTTAGGACCTAATAGTTGTCATAAATTTTCATGAGTTCTCACAAATCCCTTTTTTACTTAGTTCTAGTAGTATCTCCCTCATTTGGTTGTAGCTATATTTCACTTGACTTATTCCACAACTAATGCACCTGCCCTGGCTATTTTTAGCTTGCCTCCTCATTCACAAGATTCCTTGGGAATTAGTACTCCACTAGTGCACCATTCTTGTCCACATTGGTATAATGTCCCATTATTTACAAATTTGGACATCATACCTCATACATTTATTTACCACATCACCCCCTCTTAATAATTTTTCATGAACCTTACAAGGTGGCTTAGCCATTTACTTCCAATCTAATGGAGTGGTCTATGGACAAATATTTAAGGACATTACACAAACAAGTTGGTGCTCACTTCATTAATATAGTGTTGTATGTTAATGACATTTTTTTATTGGAAATAGCAAAGATGTCATAAATAAGGTGAACTCTTAGTTATCCTCCAAATTTGACATGAACGATCTCAATCCTACAAACTTCATACTGAGAATGGATATTAAAATAGATCACGCAAATACAAAAATATGGTTGAATCAAAGAAAATATGTTGAGACGTTACTATAGAGATTTAGCATGTAGGAAAGTAATTTGATTAAGGTACCTATTAATTTAGGTGTAAATTTATATGTATATCAATGTCCCCAGAGACATGAAGAGGAAGAATATATGCCACAATTTTCATATGTTAGTTGTTTGGTATTAGTTTGTACCAGAACGAAAATTGGTCATGCAATGGGAGTTTTCATTAGCTATATGTCAAAACTAGGGAGGAAGCATTAGAAAATTGTAAAGAGGGTTTTTAGATATTTGTGTGCCACCATAGATTATGCAATCTAATACCAAGGAATACCTAGACCAGATAGAGTAATAGAAGTATATGTATTTGTTAATGCAGACTAGGATGGAGATCTTAATCACATAAGGTATACAAGTGGGAATTATTTAATCTATTTGGAGTAGCTATTAGTTGGGTGAGAAATATATAGGTTGTAGTTACACTTTCAACCACAGAAGATGAGTACATGGAAACTACTCATGCAAGAAAATAATTTGTATGTTTGTAGATATTGTGTTCAGGTGTTGGGTATGTATAGCATTCTACAAGGTTAGATTTCCATAGCCAAAGTGCAATATTCCTAGGCAAGAAGCCTACTTATCATGATAAGCCAAAGCATATTAATGTGCAATATCAATTTATGAGAGATATGGTTGAGGACAAGAAGGTGTTGTTGGAAAAGGTTGACACCTTGAAGAATGTTGTAGAATCATTGATGAAGTCTATCAGTACAGAGAAGTTATCTTGGTGTATAGAATATATGGGCATTGATTCCATGAACCTGTGACCTTATGAGCACATGGCCTATTGTTATGAAAAGAAAAAAAAGTGATAGAATGTTGGGTATGTTTTATATTATTTTCATGTGTGTGGATGCTGGGTTTCGTTTGACGACAATGTGCATCACAATATCCACACATCTAGTGTTATGTCGAATGTGATGGGTGTTGTGCATGGAACTAGGTTAGGGGGTTATGGGAAGATGGGAATGCTAACCACATATCACTTCCATAAATTGAATATATAAAATGGGTGTTATTCCATTTTCAAAAAGATCCAAAGGTGACTCATGAACGAAGCAATTTCGAAATTTTGGGGTTTTTTTAAAAATATATAATTTGATCTTGGTGAAGGGATTGAGGTCTATTTATAAATCGGGTTAACATATTGGGGTTTTGGATGTTGAAAATACCTACATATTATATTATGAGTGGTTAATAATCATAATGGAAAGTGAGAGGTGTGTATCTAAGTTTGGTTGGTTTTCTCGGTTAAGGGTTTTCCAGGGTAAATCCTTGTAATATGTGTAAATGTTGTGGTGTAATATCTGTTTTTCTTAAAATAATATGCATATTTTTATTATCTACACTATTTTAAAACTTACATAAATGTATCCAAGTGTTTTGGTCTTCTTTTTATTTCTTAAAAAATAAACAAAATAGAGAAAAAAAGCTTGTTTTTCTTTGGCTCTATGAAGCAACTCTGATACCACTTGTTGTATACCAAATATGAAAATGAAATCACACAAGATAAAAAAAAATAGACACCAATAATTATATTATGGCTCTCCTATGGTTTTTAATGGGGGCGGGGAGGGCCATTAGAGTCACAACGAAGGTCTTTAATGTAAAGTCGAATAGGTCCACTATGAAGTTATTATTAAATAAGGCCCACTATGCTAGTTAATAAATGTAATGGGACCTCATTAAAGATAATACACTAGGTACTTATGATGTTAGAGTTTTAATATGATCTATAAATAAGTACAAAGTCCTCCATATGGTGTGTGAAAAATATTGTAATTGAACATAGCTCATAGGAGGTTTCCCCCTTCAAGAGGTAAGTGAACAGGTGTTGACTCCTCCATTAAAAGAATGAATTTATATTAATATAAGTGTGAAGGAGTTTGTATATGTATTGTGTATTATACTTATTTTAATATTTGGTATTATAGTTGGTATCACAACCACTTTCAAGGGAAAAAGAAAAAGGAATTTTTTTCTCTATTTTGCAGAATTTTGAAGAGAGAAAATAAGGAATTGACACTAAAATCCAGTTTTGAGTAGTTTTCATCAGAATTTCTTAAATGTTACTAAAAATATGAATTCATCTTGTAAAATCACATGAATTAAAAAAATATGCTTAAATTAAAGTCTAGAAAAGGAAATGTGACCATATGAAATCTTTTTTTTTCAAGGTTTCAAGTGGCAGTCAGAGACCTTGCATAGGTCATAAATTTAATTAGGAGATTAGTTTGCATCAAGAAAAGAATCATTGGAGAGATACTTTTTATGGATTTTTTATGACATTATATTCCTTAGTTTCATCTTATCTCACCTATTCTTTTACCATTGCAACAACTTTGTCCCTGGTTAACAACCAAATTTGCTCACCTTCCATGTCATGAGCTTCACCATCCTTATGCATCATCATTCCACATAATTAGCTACATTTTCCATCTCATTCCATCCATATGAACTTAGGAAGTAATAAATATTCAAAAAACTAAAGTTGAACCATGAATTAATCACCCTAGAAAGAGGTCACAACTTTTCCCCTGAAATCAATGACCTAGGTTGCAATGTTTCCCTCAAAAAGCGTGATCTGGTACATAATATTGATTTTTGTCAATACTTTGTTATTTGTCACCTTATTAATAAAGAAAGGGACAAAATTGGACACATACCTTGAAATTTTGTAAGTTAGTTAACAGATCTAGGACCCCAAAACCTAATTTCTCTAGGAAGCAATCAAGGAAACGGAGAATGTTTACAATGCTTCTAGATCCATATCTTGGTCACTCTTGTGCCTATAAAAATCACTTAAGGTAACCATTACACACACAATTTCCATTTTAAAATTTATACTAACATGCTACCAAAATTCTTTTAGAACTAGAAGAAATCCATATCTTATTTTCCGCTTCACCTAAAGAAGATCATCATTGTTATGGTTAGCTGGAGGCTATGATCTTGAAAAGGAGACAAACAAACTTTCCATTAGATACCTACGGAGTCCCCTCTTCATTTTCACTATACTAAGGTGCTCATTTATATACCACTTCTTTGTGACAATATAAAAAACCATTCTTTGATTCATTATGGATTGCCTTGGCTCTATTTATGTGTCATGTGATTGAAGAATGATGAGATCTTGTAGGTTAATTTGTTGTTTTGTTTTTTCTTAATTTTTAGTATATACCAAAGATTACACAACCATTTAGTATGTTCCTTTAACATGTCTAAGTGATTATTCACACCATAAATATTTTGGTGACCATACTTTGGGGGATCCATAGCCCCCTTTGAAAGCTAATACTTGTTTCAAAAAAACTGTTTTTTAGCACTTTAATGTTGGTTTTGTTTTTTTATTTTCCCATTTTGGCTCATTTTTTTGTTTTGTGTTTATTTAAGGTTAAAATTTATCCTTTTACCAATTTGGTTTGGTTTTATGTTTTGGGTATTTTTACAGTTTTTTTTACTATTTTTAGCTTAATTTATTGTTGTAGTGGTTTTTTACTTCTCCTTTTAGACATTGTAGGTGAACAATAAATCAAAATATACTAGTATTTGCATCCTTTAGGGATCATTTTGGAGTTTTTTTTCAACACCATTTTTATTCATTTTCAACGAGAGTGATTGTTGGATCTACTTTCATTGTTTATTTTTTGGATTTGTTTATAGCACTTTACTTGTTAGTTGATATCGTTTTCTTTTTTCTTTACAGATCCAGATTTTGATTAGCTATCTTGCTTTATGCTTTCTTGGAATTGTCAATGGATTTATTGTGATATTTTTCTCATTGATATATCATAGATTTTATTTTTTTTAAACATCATTTCGTTTAGTATTGAAATTGTCTTATTTATATTTTCATTATTGTACAAGCATTTGCAATTTCCTTGGCATTTACATTTGGTAGTTGTACACACCACATGTGCACACACTCTCACACCTTAATTCAAACAAAACTTGGTTCATGACCCCAAGTGGAGCCTAAAAAATAAACCCTATTCTAAACACATTAAATTCCTCACTTTATGGTCATAAAAAATTTTGTAGTTTGGTTAGGACTTTGAGGATAGGCATCCAAACAATTCTCCCTAATCACGATTTATTTAAGACATAGTGGTTAACCTTTTAGGGGTACAAAATCCTTTAGGATCATTGGACATGGTTGATTCTAGTTTATTGGTGGGTCCATCCTTTCAAGGTGGTACGTGGCTAGACTATAACTTGATGGATAAATGGTACACCTTCCTCATTTATTACTGAAGTTAGTCCATATCATGTCCTTTGGGATGAAGTAGTAGGAAACTCATTTGATGTGTTTGTGAATGAGGTATATTATTGGTCATTTCATTAGGAATATTACCCATAGGTTACCCCTTTAGGTGGAGGGGTACTTGGAGAATATAGCAGTGATTAGAGACTCTTTCTATAAATGTTCCATTGGATCTTCACTCATTGGAATGATAATACTTGAGGCCCCTATTTGTGTTAAGTGTTTGGAAGACCCATGGCATATTTCTACTTTTTTTTCTTCTAACGAGACTTGAGACCCATATGGTTGAAAATATTTGAGAGATATTTATCTTTATTTTACCTTTCTTATTGTAGATCTCTTTTATGTCTAGTGGGTATTTTCTTTCTCTAGGGCGTTCTTTTTGTTTTTTCTTCTTTTTGCTAATTAGATCATTTATTGCACCCATGTGCACTTGTTATTTGATTTAGTTCCATTTATAGAGTTGATATTATATGATTACATAATTGTTTACATTAGCCTTGTTTTAGATCTGCAATGTTGGATTGGTTGTCTTGGATCACATCACCATAGTTCCCCCAAGGTACTTTTGTAGACTTTGGGGTCGACCCCCTTTGTATAGTTTCTTTTGACACACAATTGGAAATTTTGTGAGTTTTGTTCCAATTTAACATTCATCACCTTCACCTGATTAATATTTGGAGTCATATGATTTGGGCTCCTCACATTTTGGATCACTTTCATCTCCCCTCCTTCTAGCACCATGTCTGGTAGTATTCCCACTTCCATTAGTATCCTTGTTTATGATGAAATTTATGTTTCCAATGGTGGAAACATCCTTCTCTTTGGTGGAGGAACCATTTGTGGTGGTCCCACTGGTGTAGATATGACCTAAACCACCATTGGCACATTTTCCTCATATATTACTATAAGTCTTTTGTTCATGGCTAGTATCAACATTACAATTTTAGAGAAACTAACCAATGATATCATTTGGCATTATATTTCATGGCCTTCCATGCCTATCAAACTCCCCTTAGACATTCTTATGTTTAAAGGGAAGGCCATAGAGGAACCCAAAACCATACTATGTTCTTTCATTTGTCATGCTATAGAATCGTAGATGATTCCATTTAGTTACATTTGTTTCAAAGGACATTGATTGGTGTTTTTGTCGAGTGGTATATCGTAAAACCCCATGGGATGCACCCCAACTTTATGTCCATATCCTCCACTTTCTTGATATTTTTCCAGTTACTTGTATGTTATGACAAGGAAATCAAGATGTTGTTGTCATGCTACAAGAACTCATATACCCATATCACAAGTGGAATCAATGCAGGAGTATTTATAATATTAAGCTTGATGACCATATATTCTTAGATTGGTTCCTCAAATATCTCCTTATTGCTATATCCAAGGGCGTGGAATCTGAGTGTACACAAAATGACAAAAGAATCCATTCATAATACTCAATAGTATGACCTTATTTATGCAGATTCTAGTTACCTATATATGATCATTCCAGTTGCTCCTATAGGTGACTCCTCCTGAAAGGATCCTCTAGAGGAATCCCCTGGTGAATATGGTTTTATCGGTTCTATTACATCCCATCCAAATCCATACCCATATTACCCTCGCCCTTTGAGTGGTTATTCAAATGGTAATCCTATGAGTATTAACAATCATCATTGGGGCCCTTCTTTTGCATTGTATTATCCCCTTAATCATTTTGTCTCATCCTCACATACAAGAATGAGTAAATTCTACTCAGTTCCTCCTTCAGTCCCTCATGTTCATGTACCCTTTTGTAGTTGAACCATGTGCAATAGTGCTTCTACCATTATAGACACACCTTGTGGCTCCCCCTTTACCTCATGGGAACATTTTTGCTC
The DNA here is from genome assembly GCA_001517045.1 of Pseudotsuga menziesii. Lineage (NCBI taxonomy): Eukaryota > Viridiplantae > Streptophyta > Pinopsida > Pinales > Pinaceae > Pseudotsuga > Pseudotsuga menziesii. Next base: position 277,813 of record LPNX010983658.1, on the reverse strand, counting down.
AAAAGAATTATCCTTCCCAACCCATGTTGAATAACCAACAAGTGTAGTCGAACAATTCCAAGAAGAAGAATAAGTGGAAGAAGAAATGAGATAAGCAATGTAAAAAAGTTGGGGTTCAAACCCCTAACCCTCCTAACAACACTGGAGGAAACTCAAATCCCACAATTCAGGATCCCAATAAAATTCCCAAGTATGGTAAGAATCCTCAATTACAGACTAACCATATGTTCATTTTGTGGTTTTTATGGACATTACACTCACCTTTTTATCCATATGGTTAAGGCTCAATGGAAAGAAACTAATTCCCAGAAAGAGAAACCCAATTTTCCTCCTCCTCATCATAATCAATCACAACCAATGGCCATACAAAACCCTTTCCATTGCAAGGGGTAATAAAAGCACAAATTTGGAACCTTATTCATATTTAGCATAATATTCTATTCATCCTCATGATCCTTATGTCCAACATATTCCTATGATGTTTGTTAATATCAACTTCCATACTCGACATAACCAATGTGGTTCAACTATTGATACCTTTCATACTAATAAAGGGAAAGACTCCACATAGTTTGAAGGGACCTTTCACCTACCTCATCTTACCATGGATGGTGTTCTTAATATCTCTAATATCCCTTTGCATCATGTAGTGAATAACCCCAATGCATGTGCTGCTCCTAACTATAACATTGTGGATGACTTGAGATCGTCTTGTACTACCATGTCTACATTAGAGGTTCTTCAGAACTGTCCTACACAAAGCAAATATTTACTATATTCCCTAGGTGAAATAAATCCCTCTGATACTCACTTGATGACATTTGATCTCAATTAATAGGATCCTTGAATTTCATTTTGAGTATCCTTTCATATCCTCATAACCATCAAGAACTTAGTTACTCATAATAGGATCCTTGAATTTCATTTTGAGTATCCTTCCATATCCTCATAACCATCAATAACTTAGTTACTCATAATTGGATTATCGATGAAGGATCCTCCACCTTCATGATGTCTACCCATGTTTGGTAGAAGCTTCGGTTCCCTATAACTTGCATCGTCACTCATGAGGTTTCATGCCTATGATGGTTGTGATGCTCAACCACAATGTATTATATATATATTCTCTATCCAGTTGTCTTGGAAAAAAATATTAATTGACATTGAGGTTGTTAATTCCCAATTATATTGAAACCTCTTTTCTTGGGCATAACTACATGTATATTGTGCCAGAATCTTCCTCCACAGTGTTCATAGTTATGATGTTCCCCCATGAAGGGAAAATTGTAAATCTTGATTGACTAACCTATTATGATATCAAGGGATCATCTTGTCTATATCATGGTCTACCTATGGTTGATAATAACTTTGGAAACTTTTCCATTCCTTCATTCACAAGTGTCATAATAGGTATATTTCAAGATGCTTCTCTTGTGGGGTATTTCCAATCCCTACCTTCCCCTGCACTGAAGGTGGAGATATCAAATTCGTGTACTATCTCCTTTTATAACTTTATTGATTAGCCTTCACCCTCCTCGAATACATTTCTAGGGAACACATGGTAGGATATTCCTATTCATCAAATCCCATTTCTATTTCCACCTTCTAGAATAGTGAGTATTCCTATGACGGATACGTCAACCTTCCAAGTTTGACATTAGGTCTCCTTGTTTGGTACCTTACTCCACCAAAACTCCCCCCCCCCTACACCATAGGTAATCTTGAAACCTATGCAATCAATAAATACTTCCAATGACCCACTTGCTAGGGTTGCAAGGAAAAGATACACCTTCCGCCCAACCTTCTACCAAGAGAAATAATGGGGAAAAATCCATGTAGTGATGCAAGCTACTTTGAAAATATTTTTAACCGTCCTACAATTGCAGCACGAGCACCCATGCCTTGTGTCATGTGAAATGTATTGGGTCACGTCACCCATAAATGTCCAAAATTTTATGTTCGTCACACTCATCTCATAGTGTTAAATGATAAAATTGATGAGAACACTTTGGCTTTCCATCTCCCTAACACCCCTAGACATCACAATAAGGCGTTTCTAACTAACAATTCGTGTTCTTTGTGCAGCATTTATGGATACTATTCTCATAATTCTACTGATATTTGTCGGTTTTGATCCATTTTTATCATTTTTTTTATTGATCTCACATGAGTCCCAAGTCACCACTATAGAGGAAGTGCCCCCTCCTATGTCCTAATTTAATGGCATGATCAACATCTATTACATTTCATCCTCTAGTGATACTTTCTCGTCATCCTCTCATACCACTACACTTGTGTCAATAGACATGGATTCCTATGATCTATTTGTTCAATCCTTTAGAAGCAATGCCAAAATTCTTGAAGCCCTTACAAAACCAGAATTCCCTTGGAATGACATGCACCATCGTGTTTACTTCATTCCAGAGGAACCTACCCTTCCTTATTCATATTTGGATCATTTCTCCATTGAGTCTAAATAATTTATCCCTCATGTTAATGTTGATTGGTTCAAAAATCAAATCTTGGGACGCCTATGAAGAAGGTGATATGGAAAATATCTCTCCCACCATCCAGCTCAACATTTTGGTCAAACTAGCTGTCAAGAAGAGAAATCTCTTAGGTTCTTCTTATAATATTGAAGGGGTTGTCTCCTATAAGAATATCTTTTAATAATTTCATGGAAATTTCTCTAATCCAATGCAAAAATTCCTGCACTTAGTCATGACATTGTTGAACACCATATTGATACATGGCTTGATGTCAAACCAGTGTGCAAAATCAGAGACCTATTCACACCTAAATTGTTCTTTTGGTTAAAGTCAAGATCGATAAGTTGCATAAAGTTGGCTTAATGTATCCAATTGTGTACACCACATTGGTATCTAATCTCATTCCATTCAACAAAAAGAAAGGAACCATACATGTTTGTGGTATCTTCTAGGATATGCATCAAGCATATCCTAAAGAAACTTTCCCCACCCCTTCATCAACTAGGTTATCGATGCATGCACCAAGCATGGATTCATTTTATTTATGGATGAATTCTTAGAGTATAACCAAATTCAAATCCACCATTATTATTAGTATAAAACCACCTTCACCACCCCATGGGGAATCTACACTTATAGAGTCATGCCTTTAGGGATCAAGAATGTTGGAGCCAATTTCCAATGTGCCATGTCATATTATTTTGATGATATGGTCCACATTATCCTTGCATACTTGTACAATCTCATGACATGTTCCAAGAAATGATTACAACATTTAGACTACCTTCATCAAGTATTCCTCTTATGTCATAAATATAAAATATGCTTCAACCCATTTAAGTGTGTATTTGTATTCCTTTCATCCTATTTCTAGGATTCATAGTTTCCAAAAAATGGATTACCATTGGCAATTTGAATGTTCAAGTCATAATTGAACATCCCCTCTGAGGACCTTATGCCAACTGCAAAGTGGGCCAAGGCAAGTAGGACTTCTTACACCGTTTCATATCAAATTACACCACGAAAATTCATGTATTCTTGTGTTTGATTTATTCCAATGTTATTTTAATTTGGGATGAGAAAGAACAAGCATATTTTTATGCATTGAACAAGATTTCTCTTATAACCCTTTGATTTTCCCTTCAAAATTTACCGAGGACTTCATCCTTTACATCTTGACATACGATTTGTCATTGTTGGAGCGCTCATCCAAGATGATACTTCTCTTGAAGAGTATCTCATGTATTAAATGAGTAATAAATTTTCCTTTCCACCTATCTCATATTCTCATGAGGAGAAGCTATCCTTAGCCATCATATTTCATGTCCAAAATATCTATCATTACATACGCATGAGAATATCCAAATTCATTGCAAACTCAAATCCTATATTATATATCTTGAATTGACGCCTTATTCAAGGTATATTTTCCAAATGGATTGTTATCATGTTAGAGTATGACCTTGATTTTGTGACTTGCAAGAATACAAAGGATTTGGTTTTATAAAATCTCATTACAAATTTACCATATACTTATAGCATGTCCCCTATTATTGATCACCTTCTGGAAGAACTTTTGTTCACCATAGCTTCTGACGAACCTTGGTACAAGGATATTATTATTTATTTGCACACCCAGAAGTTTCATCCTTATCTTAATCATGACGGTTGTCATCATATTCATCACTAAGCCCCTAGGTACCTCCTTATTGTGTTATATTTTTAGCATTAAGCTAGCATAACATTAGGATCTCTAACTAAGAGAAAAACAAGCACATCAATCAAACAAAAGAGACAATGAACACAATCTTTTTACTCAGGGACACCATAAATGGAGAAAACGCTGCAACTTCCTCAGAGATAGAATCAGCACCAAAGTAAAACCCAAAACAGTAAGTGATCTCCCGACAGCAGTAACCTTCTTTCTATCTAGCCTGAGTGTCTTCTCCTTCCTCAACTATGCGCTACACTTGAGTGTGTGTGAGATGTATCTGAAATAGAGAGTCCAGCTCTCTATTTATACTAATCCCAACATGACTAAAACCCTATTAGGGCCAACCTCTCTAGGAGAGTCTAATAACCCTAGTGCCCCGAAACTGTAGGGCCTTTAACCCTTAGACAATAGGAGGGTTACCCATAATGACTTGACATGACTTGTTTACAATATAGATCCTCCCGATAGGAGCATCGGGGCATGACATAAAACAAGTACATCCTGGAATAAACATCGGGTTACAATAGATAAGAAATACAAGTGAATACATTTTGAAGTTACAATTACATCAACACTCCCTCTTAACTAGGAAGGTATTCTCTCGACACAATTTTCATCACTGGTCTTCTTCTCTCGATCATCTCGTCATATGTATCTTCAAGTCATCTTCATATTCAAGTCATCTTCATCTTCAGATTTGGATCATCACTCGATCTGGATCATCACTGGTCATCATCACTGGATCTAGATCATCACTCGATTTGGATCATCATCACTAGATCTAGATCATCACTCGATCTGGATCATTACTAGACATCATCACTGGATATGGATCATCACTAGATCTAGATCATAACTAGATCTGGATCATCACAGGTGCTATCTCATGATTCTTCTTGTCACAGGAAATTCTATAGAGCTAGCCCTTTTTCATGTTGGTTGTAGGCCTAGCCTTCATGTAGGTCTTTCTTCAGCGCTTATATCTGACACCAAGTCAGAATGGCCTGTTCAACACTTACATCTAAACTACTCATCATAAAGGCACACCCAACACTCACATCTGATCCTGTAGGAACCAATCCTATAATCACATCAGAAAGACCCAACACTCACATTCAGCCATGCAGGGACACATCCTACAACCATGCTAAAAAGGCTCTGCTCTTTCACCCATGCAAGAACACATCCTGCAACCATGATGAAAGAGCTCTGCACTTACATCCACCCATGTGGGAACACATCCTGCAACCATGATGGAAGGGCTCTGCACTTACATCCAACTATGCAGGAACACATCCTGCAACCATGATGGAAGGGCTCTACACTTACATTCACCCATGCGGGAACACATCCTGCAACCATGATGAAAGGGCTCTGCACTTACATTCACCCATGCGGGAACACATCTTGCAACCATGATGAAAAATCTCTACACTTACATCCACCCATGCGGGAACACATCATGCAACCATGATGGAAGGGCTCTCAACCCCATGATGGAAAGGCTCTTTCACCCATTCAAGAACACATCCTGCAACCATGATGAAAAGTCTCTACACTTACATCCACCCATGTGGGAACACATCATGCAACCATGATGGAAAGGATCTCAACCCCATTATGGAAAGGCTCTTTCACCCATGCAAGAACACATCCTGCAACCATGATGAAAGAGCTCTGCACTTACATCCACCCATGTGGGAACACATCCTGCAACCATGATGGAAGGGATCTGCACTTACATCCAACTATGCGGGAACACATCCTGCAACCATGATGGAAGGGCTCTACACTTACATTCACCCATGCGGGAACACATCCTGCAACCATGATGAAAGGGCTCTGCACTTACATTCACCCATGCGGGAACACATCCTGCAACCATGATGAAAAGGCTCTACACTTACATCCACCCATGCAGGAACACATCATGCAACCATGATGGAAAGGCTCTCAACCCCAGGTTGAGGGTTCTTGGTACCTCACCAGGTAGCTCCATTCCAAGAATGGCAACAACCCTTATATCTGATCAAGTGGGAAGACATCCCTCAATCACATCAGAATGGCCATGCGCTCACATTTGATCATGTAGGAACACATCCTATAGTCATATCAGAATGGCCCTTAGTCCTAGACCAAGTATTCCTGGTACCTCACCAGGCAGCTCCATTCCAAGAATGGTAATAGCCATTATATTTGATAATGTAGGAACCAATCCTATAGTCATATCAGAATGGCTCAGCACTTATATCTGACATGGAAGGAACCAATCCTCTCACCATGACAGAATGGCTCAGCCCTTACATCTGACCTACTCGTCAGAATGACTTACGGATTTAGCACTCATATCTGACATGGAAGGAACCAATCCTCTCACCATGACAGAATGGCTCATCCCTTACATCTGACCATGGAAGGAGCCAATCCTCTCACCATGTCAGAATGGCTATGGGTCTCATCATTTTACCTTGGAGGAAACCTCGATCTGGAGAACACCAAGCTTCTCCTTGAAGTACTCAAACTTCACCCTAGGCAATGGCTTCGTCAACACATCAGATATTTGTTCCTCCGTCACAACATACTGGAGCGTTACTGCTCCCCTCTGCACCATATCCCTAATATATTGATACTTGATCTCAATATGCTTTGACTTGTCATGGAACACTGGATTCTCTGACAACTTCATGCAACTCTGGTTGTCACAATGTATACAAGTAGCATCCAACTGGAGATCAAATAAATCAAACAGTAGCTTCCATAGCCATACTGCCTCACAACTAGCTTAACAAGCTCTGACATACTCTGCTTCAACTATACTAAATGCCACACATGATTGCTTCCTACTAAACCAAGAGATCACACTGGATCCCGTACTGAAGCAACACCCTGAAGTTCTCTTCCTATCAATGGCACTGCCTTCCCAATCTTAGTCTACATAACCCTCTAGGTTAATCTTTTGATTAGACTCATACTTGATCCCATAATCAACTGTACCCTCAGGTGCCTCAGAATATGCTTTGCAGCAATCAAGTGAACATGTCTTGGATCTGTCAAGAACTGGCTCAAGGTGTTCACAGTAAAGCAAATATCTGGTCTCGTGTTCGTCAGGTACATCAAGGACCAAATCATCTGACGATACATCCTAGAATCAACCATCTCTGATGAATCATCACTCAATAGCTTTAGGTTCGATGCCATAGGTGTGGCCATAACCTTGTAGTCCATTATCCCAAACCTCTTCACGATCTCTACTGTATATTTCCCTTGTCCTAGGGAAATCCCATCTGCATTCTACCACACCTCCATGCCTAGAAAATAATGCATCATACCCAAGTCCTTCATTTCGAACTCAGCAACAAGCTTCCTCTTCGTATCAACAATCAACCCATCCATACCTGTTACAAACAGATCATCTACATACATGAGGAGCATCACTAGGTTTCCATCTTCAACCTTGTAGTAAATGTTGGAATCTTCTTTACTCTTAGTAAATCCTAAACTGGATAGAAAGCTATCAATTCTGCCATACCAAGTCTTGGGTGCTTGTTTCAAACCATACAGGGCTTTCTTCAATATGCATACATGAGACTCTCTGTCATGTGTCTCAAAACTGAGTGGTTGCTCCACATACACTTCCTCTTCCATGACACCATTCAAGAAAGCAGTCCTGACATCCATTTGTTGTATCTTCCATTTCATCACTATAGCTAGAGCAAGTATCGATCTGATGGAAGTGTATTTGGATACAGGTGCGAAGGTTTCTTCATAGTCTATTCCTTTTTTCTGGGAGAAACCACGAGCAACAAATCTTGCCTTATATTTATCTATGCTACCATCTGCAGCATGCTTGATCTTGTAGATCCTTTTGGAAGTTACAATTGACTTCCATTCTGGTCTTGGGAGAGCATCCCAAACATAATTCTTCATGATCGACTAATACTATTCGATCATAGCATCCTTCCATTCTTTTCATTCTGCTGCTTCTCCATAATTGGAAGGTTCTTTATCAATGAAATCACATAGTAATGCTACATACCCAGAGCAGGATCTGGTCCTCTTTCTTTCTTTGTGATTCTCTTATGGAGCCCCATATATTTCTGCACCTTGGATAACTTCTCGTACCCAAGCAGGTTTCCTCTTGTGAGGATTATTTTCCTAAAGTGGATCTACAAATATTTGTGGTTCTTCAAATTCTCGATCTTCTTCTTGATCTTCTTCATTCATGGTTGTATCATGAATCTTGGGTGCTTCTGCTTCTTCAAATTCTTCAGTAGGTTTCTTTCTGGATTTTTTGTAAGCTGTGTCGTCATCAAATGTCACATTGATATCAATCTTCTTGAATCCTGGGAAGTATATTCTGTAAGCCTTTGAGTTTTTAGAATATCCCACAAATATACCCTTCTTACCTAAAGGATCTAATTTTGTTCTCTTCTCTCTTGGAATGTGTATATACACAGCACAGCCGAATATTTTGAGATGGCTTACTTCTGGTCTCTTGCTGGAGAAGACTTGTTTAGGAGTCTTGTTCTTGAGTACTCTATGTGGAGTATGGTTTTGTACATACACCGTTGTTCTGGAAACTTTCTCCCAGAGATGCATAGGAATATCTTGATCATGAATCATTGCTCTTGCAGCTTCCATGATAGTCCTATTATTCCTTTCTGCAACCCCATTATGTTGTGGATTGTAAGGAGTGGAAAACTCCCTCTTAATCCCTGAGTCTTTGCATAGCTCATTGAATTCATTTGAAGTGAATTCTCCACCATTGTCTGATAAAAAGGTCTTGATCTTCTTTTCAGTGTGATTCTCGATCAAGGCTTTGAATTCCTTGAACTTGCTGAATACTTCATCTTTATTCTTCATGAAGTAAACCCATGTCTTCCTAGAAAAGTCATCAATAAAAGAAACATAATATGCATACCCACTTAGTGAGATTGATGACATAGGACCGCATACATCGGAGTGGATGATTTCCAAGATTCATTTTGCTTTGCTTTTGCTGCTTGGAAATGTCTTATTTGTATTCTTTCCTTTCGCACATCCTTTGTAGACCCCATCATGTTTTGCTTGGATTTATGGAAGACCTTCAATAGATTTTCTTGCAATAGGTAGTGCTCTGTAATGCACATGTGCAAGTATTCTATGCCAAAGTTCATTTGGCTCTATTGTGTCATGGACCAATGCTTGTTCTGGATGGCCCTTTAATTTGTACAAACCTCCTTATTGTTCTCCAATCACTACTGCATCATCGATGGTCTTTCCTTTTGGCCACATGCTGACTTGACCATCTATGAATGTAACCCTCATTCCTTTTGCATCTAATGTAGACATGGAGAGAAGGTTCTTCTTGAGTCCTAGCACAAACAATACTTCCTTCATTGTCATAGACTTTCCAGAGTCTAGTTTATAGGAGGATTCCCCACTACCTTTTATTGGATACTGGTAGTCATCTCCTAGCTTCACCTTGTGAGGTGATTCATGTTCTGACAGTTTCACAAAGGATTCCTTGAATCCTGTCATATGCTTGGAAGCCCCACTGTCTATAAGCCAATCAATGCTTCCATGAGTAATGCTTCCCGTAAGAGAAGAAATCAAAACTTATTCATCTTCACTCAAAGAATCTTCACTTTCATATCTGGTTTTCTACTTGGAAGGTTCATCATCCTTTGCAGCATGAGCATGATGTATTCTTTTGTTTCCCTTCTTCTTATGAGAGTTAATCTTGTTTCTAGGATAGTATTTTGCAAAGTGTCCTCTTTCATCACATGTATAACATCCCAATCTAGATAGGTCCTTTCTAATGTTATATTTATGGTGAAAGTTCTTACCTTTGGAGTGATGAGAGTTTCTTCTGCCTTTCTTGGAGTGAACTGTGAGGGCTTGATCTTCACTTCCCATATTATATTCTCGAGCTACTATTCGAGCTTCTTATTGAGAGCATTCTTCCCATAGTCTACTGAACTTGAATAACTTCTTTCTGGCACAAATTCCTTGGATGAATGAATCCCATGACCTAGGGAGGCCATTCAGTGTTGTCATCACAATCTTTGCATTATCCACTTCTTCATCTACAACTTCTAGTTTTTATTTGATCTGAGAGACCCTTGTGAAGTAAGACTGGATGGTCTCATCATTCTAGATCTTTACATTCTTCAACTTATTCCTTAGAGTCATCTTCTGATTGATGTTCTTCCCTTCAAACAGTTTGGTTAGTACATCAAACATAGCTTTAGGTGTCTTGAGAGAGGAAACCTATGGGATAAGGTGATCCTTGATAGAATAATCAATTATTCTCTTTTCCATAACCAACTTCTTCTTATGTAATCCCTTTGCCTCATCTCCCTCTAGAACTGGAACCTCCTCACTGATATAGGAGTCCAACTCATTTTCTTCTAGGACCAGGGAGATCCTATACTTCCAAGCTCGAAAGTTATCAGCTCCCTCAAGATTTTCATCAAGCTTGGTATGATGAGACATCTTAACTTAGAAACTCAAATGGAAATACAAAATATTTAGATCTTACCAGGTCAAGATGTCAGATTTGGATTTGGAGTTGAAATCCTGCAGAGTTGGTTCAGGAGAAAATTAGGGTTTTGATTTTGCGGAGTTTTGTCCAACCAATTGCTTTGAATTTTATCCCTAACTTCAATTTTAGGGAGGAGATCAATCCCGGCCTAGGCTCACTGAAAAATTCCTCTTCTGTGAAAATCCCTAATTTCCGGCAGGAGTGTTGGGTCCAAAACTAAAAAACTTAAGAATTGGATTATGCTTCAACAGAAAGATGCACCCTAGGGAGGAGAGTTATTCCAACCTTCTTTTGCTGAAAATTTGTGGAGAGATATCCACAAAGTAGGAAGCCCTAGTTCCCGTAGCTGCATAGTGTCTTCTTCCCACATTAGCTCTGATACCATGTTATATTTTTAACATTAAGCTAGCATAACATTAGGATCTTTAACTGAGAGAACAACAAGCACAGCAATCAAACACAAGAGACAATTAACACAGTGTTTTTTCTCAGGGAAACCATAAATGGAGAAAACCCAGCAACTTCCTCAGAGATAGAATTAGCACCAAAGTAAAACCCAAAATAGTAAGTGATCTCCTGACAGTAGTAACCTTCTTTCTATCTATCCCCAGTGTCTTCTCCTTCCTCAACTATGCACTACACTTGAGTGTGTGTGAGATGTATCCTAAATAGATATTCCAACTCTCTATTTATACTAATCCCGACATGACTAAACCCTACTAGGGCCGACCTCTCTAGGAGAGTCTAATAACCCTAGTGCCCTGAAACTGTGAGGGCTTTAACCCTTATACAATAGGAGGGTTACCCACAATGACTTGACATGACTTGTTTACAATATAGATCCTCCCGATAGGAGCATTGGGGCATGGGGTTAAACATCGGGTTACAATAGATAATAAATACAAGTGAATACATTCTGAAGTTACAATTACATCAACATATTGGACATGTTTTATATTGGTGAGGCATTGACATCATCTTACAACAATGTCTCACACATGATGACACTGAACGAATCTTAAATAATTTCCATAACAGATCATGTGATGGCCATATTGGAATAATGGATACTACCCAAAATATCATCCACATGATTTATTTCTAGCAAAAACTCTTTTTCAATTTCATTGTGGAATTCAAACATTGTCACAATTTATAGCTTTTCACTCCAAAGGTGAGAAACCCTCATACACCATTAAATCTAGTTGTTTTTATTGGTCCCTTTTGTAAGTGGAACATAAAATTTATAGAATGCAATCCTACGTTGGCAAGTGGCCATAAGTACATCATTGTGGATGTTGAATATTTCACCAAATGGGTCAAAGCCACATCAATATTTAACTATACCAGATCCACTGTGCATTTCTTTTTCAACCATGTTATAAATCACAACAAAATTTGAGTCCAAAATCCGACGGATGCATTGTTTGAACTTCGACAGACACATGTTTGATATTCAACAATTGTTAGATTTTTAACATTAAGCTAGCATTATTAGGATCTTTAACTGAGAGAATAAAAAACACAGCAATCAAACACAAGAAACAATGAACATAGTGTTTTTCCTTGGGGAAACCATAAATGGAGAAAACCCTACAACTTCCTCAGATATAGAATCAGCACCAAAAGTAAAACCCCAAAATAGTAAGATGATCTCCAGACAGTAGCAACCTCTTTATTCCTAGCCCCGTTGTCTTCTTCTTCCTCAGCTATGTGCTACAACTGAGTGTGAGTGAGTGTGTGATAAATAGAGAGGCTCACTCTCTATTTATACTAATTCCCAACTTGACTAAACCAACCTAGGGCCGACTTCACTAGGCGAGTCTAATAACCCTAGTGCCCCAAAATTGCGGAGACTTTAACCCTTGAACAATAGGAGGGTTACCCACAATGACTTGACATGACTTGTTTACATTATAGATCCTCCTGATCAGAACATCGGGGCATGAAATGACTCAAGTACATTATAGAAACATCTTAGAATAAACATCGGGGTACAAGACATAACATATATAAGTGAATACATTCCGAAGTTACAATTACATCAACACTACCTCTTAACTAGTAAGGTATTCTTTCGACACAACTTTCAGCACTGGTCATCTTCTCTGTATCGAATGGATCATCTCGTCATCTTCATCTTCAAGTTGTCTTCATCTTCAATCCTTCTTCATCTTCAAGTATTCTTTGTCTTCAAGTCATCATTGTCTTCAATTATTCTTCATCTTCAAGTCACCTTCATCTTCAAGTCATTTTCTTCTTCAAGTCTTCTTCATCACGGGATCTGGATCATCATGATCACTAGATCATCACTGCTAGATCATCACTGTATCATCATCAAATCTGGATCATCACTTGATCTAGATCATCATCAAGTTTGGATCATCATCACATCTGGATCATCATCAAGTATGGATCATCGTCATCATCGGTGCTATCTCTCGATTCTTCTCATCACAAGAAGTTCTACAAAGCCAACCCATTTTCATACTAGTTGTAGGCCTACCCTTCATGTAGGTCTTCATCAACACTTATATCTGACCCTAAGTCAGAATGGCCCACCCAGCTCTAACATCTAACCTCATCTTGTCAGAAAGGCATGCCCAGGACTCACCTTTGACCTCATCTTGTCAGAAAGGTCCAGCACTCACATCTGACCATGTGTAAACACATCGCACTAGAATGGCTCAGAACTTATATCCGACCATGTGCAAACACACTACATCATAAGGGCTCTGCACTTACTTTCGACCATGTTTGAAAACACTGCATCGAAAAGGATTAGCACTTATATTCGACCACGTTAGAAAAAACCACATCGAAAGGGATCTGCACATACATTTGACCATGTTTGAAAACACTGCATTGAAAGGGCTCTGCACTTACATTTGACCCTATTCGAAAAAACCACATCGAAAGGGCTCTCAGTACTAGACTAAGGATTCCTGGTAACTTGCAAGGTGCCTCCATTCTCCCAGAGAATAGCATCATCCCTTATATCTGATCAAGTGGGAACATAGCCCTCAATCACATCAGAATGTCTATGCGCTCACATTTGATCATGTAAGACTACATCCTACAGTCATATCAGAATGGCCCTCAGTCCCAGACTGAGTTTTCCTGGTAACTGACCAGATGCCTCCATTCTAAGAATGGAATTTAGCCCTTACATCTGATCATGTAGGGACCAATCCTACAGTCACACTAGAATGGCTTATCACTCATATCTAAGATGGAAGGAACCAAATCCTCTCACCATGACAGAATGGCTCAGCCATTACATCTGACCATGGAAGGAACCTAATCCTCTCACCATGTCAGAATGGCTCTCAGTCTCATCATTTCCCCTTGGAGGGTACCTCGATCTAGAGAACACCAAGATTCTCTCTAAAGTACTCAAACTTCACTCTAGCCAATGGCTTCATCAATACATCAGCTATCTGTTAGCTTCACTGCTCCTCTCTGCACCATATCCCTGATATAGTGATACTTGATAGTGAAATGCTTCGACTTGTCATGGAACACAGGTTTCTTTGACAACTTCACCATTAGAGTAAATTTAAGGTTAAAAAGGGCCTCCTAAGGAAAATAATAAAATAATAGTTAAAATAATAAAATAATAGTTATTAATTTTGAGGAAGAATAAAAAAAACTACTTTGTTTGTTCGTATTTTCGACATATCTCCTTGTGTTTTTACTCAAATTCTGAGTACGAGAGCTCGTTGGATGAGGAATTTAATTTCGCATCCAACAAGTACCCACACTACATACTTTTTACGGACCCTGCCACCTTAAAAATAAGAAATACTTAAAAAAATGTGATGATGATGTCATCATCATGTTTTTCAGGTATTTCTTGTTTTTGGGGTAGCGAGGTCCTTCAAAAGTATGCAATGTGGGTACTCGTTGGATACAAAATTAAATTCCGCATCCAACGAGCTCTCCTGCTTAGAATTTGAGTAAAAACAAAGGGAGATATGTCGAAAATACGAACAAAAAAAGTAGTTTTCTTTTATGACAAATGTGTCAATTCAACCATTATGGTTGACTCATTTTATTGAAATTCTATTGGTTCTTGAATTCCAAATCACAAAATTTATTGTTGGCACGTTTTCTTATAAGGCCCATTTTAGATTTCCTCTAATGACAACTCTGGTTGTCGCAATATATACAAGTAGCATCCATCCGGAGATCAAATAAATCAGATAGTAGCTTTGTCAGCCATACTACCTCACAACTAGCTGAATAAGCTGCAACATACTCTGCTTCAGCTATACTCAATGCCATACAGCATTGCTTCCTGCTAAACCAAGAGATCACACCTGATCCCATACTGAAGCAGCATCCTGAAGTGCTCTTCCTATCAATTGCACTGCCTGCCCAATCTGAATCAACATAACCCTCTAGGTTAATCTTCTGATTTGCCTCATACTTGAGCCCATAGTCAACTGTACCCTTCAGGTACCTCATAATATTCTTTGCAGCAATCAAGTGAACATGTATCAGATCTGTCAGGAACTGGCTCAAGGTATTCACAGCATAACAAATATCTGGTCTCATCCTTGTCAAGTACATCAAGGACCCAATCATCTGATGATACATCATAGCATCAACCACTTCTGATGAAGCATCACTCAATAGCTTCAGGTTTGATGCCATAGGTGTGGTTATGGCCTTGCAGTCCATCATCCCGAATCTCTTCAAAATCTCTATTGCATACTTCCCTTGTCCAAGGAATATTCCATCTGCATTCTACCACACCTCCATGCGTAAGAAATAGTGCATCATACCCAAGTATTTCATTTCAAACTCGGCAGCAAGTTTCCTCTTTGTATCAGCAATCAACCCATCCATACCTGTTACAAACAGATCATCCACATACAGTAAGAGTATCACTGGGTTTCCATCTTCAACCTTGTAGTAAAGGTTGGAATCTTCTTTACTCTTGCTAAAGCCAAAACTGGATAGGAAACCATTAATTCTACCCTACCATGTCCTGGGTTCTTGTTTCAAACCGTACAGGGATTTATTCAATCTACATACATGAGACTCTTTGTCATGTGTCTCAAAATTGAGTGGTTGCTCCACATATACTTCCTCTTCCACTACACCATTCAAGAAAGCAGTCTTGACATCCATCTGGTATATCTTCCATTTCATCACTGCACCCAAAGCAATTACTGATCTGATGGAAGTGTATCTAGCTACGGGTGCAAAGGTTTCTTCATAATCTATTCCTTCTTTCTGGGAGAAACCACGAGCCACGAATCTTGCTTTATGTTTCTCGATGCTACCATCTGCAGCATGCTTGATCTTGTAGATTTATTTGGAAGTTACAATGAACTTCCCTTTTGGTCCTGGGACAACATCCCAAACATCATTCTTCATGATCGATTGATACTCTTCGATCATAGCATCCTTCCATTCTTTCCGTTCTGCTGCTTCTTCATAGTTGGAAGGTTCTTTATCAATAATGTCACATAGTAAGGCTACGTAACTATAGAAAGATCTAGTTCTATTTCTTCCATTGGGTGTTTCTTCTGAAGCTCCATATCTTTCTGCACCTTGGATAATTTCACGTACCCAAGCAAGTTTCCTCTTATGAGGATACTTCTCCAAAGGTTGATCTACAGGTTCTTGAGGTTCTTCTAATTCTCGATCTTCTTCTTGAATTTCTTTGTTCATGATTGTATCATGAATTCTAGGTTCTCTTGTTTCTTCAGGTTCTTCAGTTGGTTTCTTCCTGGATTTGATGTAGGATGAATCTCCATCAAATGTTACATCTCTGCTAATGTCAATCTTCTTGAACCCTGGGAAGTATATTCTATAAGCCTTCGAGCTTTCAGAGTATCCCACAAATATACCCTTCCCTCCCGAAGGATCTAATTTTGTCCTCTTCTCTTTTGGAATGTGAATGTACACTGGACAACCAAATATTCTGAGATGGCTGACTTCTAGTTTCTTGCCGAAGAAGACTTCTTCAAGAGTCTTGTTCTTGAGTACTCTATGTGGAGTACGGTTCTGTACATACACCGTTATTCTGGCATCTTCTGCCCAAAGATCCATAGGAAGATCTTGATCATGAAGCATTGCTCTTGCAGCTTCCATGATAGTTCTATTCTTCCTTTCGGCAATCCCATTCTATTGTAGATAATAAGGAGTGGACAAGTCCCTCTTAATCCCTGAGTCTTTACATAGCTCTTTGAATTCATTCTAAGTGAATTCTCCATCATTATCTGATTGAAAGGTATTGATCTTCTTTTCAGTGTGATTCTCGATCAAGGATTTCAATTCCTTGAACTTACTGAATACTTCATCTTTGTTCTTCATAAAGTATATCCATGCCTTTCTAGAAAAATCATCAATAAAAGAAACATAGTATGCATACCCACTTAGTGAACTGGATTACATTAGACCGCATACATCGGAGTGGATGATTTCCAAGATTCCTTTTTCCTTGATTTTTCTACTTGGAAATGTCTTCTTTGTGTTTTTCCCTTTTGCACATCCTTTGCATACACCTTCATGTTTTTTCTGCATTTCTGGGAGACCTTCAACAGCTTTTCTTGAAAATGGTAGTGCTTTGTAACGCACATGTGCAAGCCTTCTATGCAAAGCTAATTTGGTTCTACTGATTCATGAACCAAAGCTTGTTCTGGATGTCCCTTCAATTTGTATAAGCCTCCTTCTTGTTCCCCAATCACTACTGCATCATCAATGGTCTGTCCTTTTCGCCACATGATGACTTGACCATCTATAAATGCAACCCTCATTCCTTTTGCATCTAATGCAGATATGGAGAGGAGATTCTTCTTTAGTCCTGGTACAAACAATACTTCCTTCATTGTCATATACTTTCCAGATTCTAGCTTGTATGAGGATTCCCCACTACCTGGAAATCATCTCCAAGTTTCGCCTTGTGAGGTGATTCATGTTCAGATAATTTCACAAAGGATTCCTTGAATCTTATCATGTGCTTGGAAGCACCACTATCTATAAGCCAATCATTACTGCCATGTGTGATAGTTCCCATGAGAGCGGAAATCAGAACATATTCTTCATCACTTGAAGAATCATCACTAACTTGTCTGTTTCTCTTTATGGAAGGTTCATCATCCTCTGTAGCATTGGCATGATGTATTCTCTTGTTTCCATTCTTCTTGTGAGAGCTACTTTTATTTTTAGGATAGTCTCTAACAAAATGTCCTCTTTCATCACATGTATAGAAAATGTACTTAGACAAATCTCTAGGCTTTCTAGAGTTATTCCTTTAATGAGAGTACTTACTTCTGTGGTGGCTAGATATGGATTTCTTGGATTGTACTGTGAGAGCTTGATATTCACTTCCCATATTTTCTTCTCGAGCTGCTATCCGAGCTTCTTCTTGAGAGAATTCTTCCCATAGTCTTCTAAACTTGACTAACTTCTTTCTGGCACAGATCCCTTGAATAAAGGAGTCCTATGATCTAGGGAGACCATTCAAGGTGGTCATTACAATCTCTGCATTTTCTACTTCTTCATCTACTGCTTCCAGTTGTTCCTTGATCTAAGAGACCCTTATAAAGTAATACTGGATGGTTTCTACATTCTAGATATTTACATTCTTCAGCTAGTTTCTCAGAGTCATCTTCCATTTTATGTTCTTCCCTTCAAACAATTTGGTTAGGGAATCAAACATAGCTTTAGGTTTCTTTAGAGAGGACACCTATGGTATGAGGTGATCCTTGATTGAATCAGAAATAATCCTCTTTTCCATAACCAACTTCTTCTTATGTAAGGCCTTAGCCTCATCTCCCTCTGGAACTGGAACCTCCTCACTGATATAGGATTCCAACTCATTTTCTTCTAGAACCAGGGAGATCCTATACTTCCAAGCTCGGAAGTTATCAGCTCCCTCAAGATTTTCATCAAGCTTGGTATGATAAGACATCTTAACTGAGAACCTTAAATGGAAATACAAAATATTTAGATCTTACCAGTTCAAGATGTCAGATCTAGATTTGGAGCTGAAATCCTACAGTGCTGGTTCAAGAGCAGATTAGGGTTTTGCTTTTTTGGAGTTTTGTCCAACCAAATTCTTTGATCTTGATCCCTAACTTCAATTTTTGGGAGGAGATCAATCTAGGCTTGGGCTCACTGAAAAATTCCACTTATGTGGAAATCCCTAATTTCCGGCAGTAGCGTCGGGTCCAAAACTGAAAAACCTCAGAATTGGATTCTACTTCGACAGAAAGATGTGCCCTAAGGAGGAGAGTTAATCCAACCTTATTTTGTTGAAACTATTTGGAGGAATATCCATGAAGTAGGAAGCCCTAGTTCCCGTAGCTGCACAGTCTCTTCTTCTCAGGTTAGCTCTGATACCATGTTAGATTTTTAACATTAATCTAGCATTATTAGGATCTTTAACAGAGAGAATAACAAGAACAACAATCTAACACAAGAAACAATGAACACAATGTTTTTCCTTGGGGAAACCATGGAGAAAACCCTGCAACTTCCTCAGAGATATAATCAGCACCAAAATTAAAACCCCAAAATAGTAAGATGATCTCCCGACAGCAGCAACTTCTTTCTTCCTAGCCCCAGTGTCTTCTTCTTCCTCAACTATGCACTACAACTGAGTGTGAGTGAGTGTGTGATAAATAGAGAGGCTCACTCTCTATTTATACTAATTCCTGACTTGACTAAACCCAACTAGGGCCGACTTCACTAGGTGAGTCTAATAACCCTAGTGCCCTGAAACTGCGGGGACTATAACCCTTGAACAATAGGAGGGTTACCCATAATGACTTGAAATGAATTGTTTACATTATAGATCCTCCCGATCAGAACATCGGGGCATGATATGACTCAATTACATTATAGACACATCCCGGAATAAACATCAGGGTACAAGACATAAGATATATAAGTGAATACATTCCAAAGTTACAATTACATCAACAATAATCATGTATTTTTTTGTCATCGGTGGGTTGTTGTATGATATTTGACTTCATATTGAAACCCGTTGACAAGTCGACAGAGTATCAAACTTATATAGACAAGTCTTTCATCCCTGAATTGTTGAATTTTCGACTTGCCACTGTCAAATTTCAGACTTGCCACTACCGAATTTCTGACTCACCACTATCGATGTTCTGACTTCCCACAATTGTAGTCTCGTTAGATCCAATGTCAAATTTTCAACTACGTAATGTCAAATTTTAGACAGCGCTTTGTTGGATTTATTGTCGAATAGCCAACTTATCTTAATCGGATATGTTGTCGAAGTGTAGCCACTATTGGTCGGAATTCTGACGGAATGCACAACTCCTTTGCTGTCATAGCCATGGAAAGCTCGTCGGAGCTTATGCACGGGTGGTCGGATATCTGATGGATGGCACCACTATTTTTCTGTCAGAACCATGGCAAGTTCATTGGAGCTTAGCCATGGTTTTTCAGAAATACGACGAGAATTTGTATATTGATAAAAACAATAATTGTCATCGTCTACTAAAGTCATATTCTCTAATGGTAAATTCATATACTATGGTTTGTTCCTCATCTCCCATTAGGTTTTCTCCCTTAGTTATTGGATTATTAGAGGAATCAGTTGAATATTCCTTTGAAGAAGTTCCAAATATCCAATCTCTTCTCATGTGTTGGAAATATAGGGAGTCAGATCTCATGATTCTCTTCATATTTTTCTTTGTCTTCTCTCTTATGGCTTGAGCTTGGGTTGGTCTCACTGTTTTTTTTCCTTCAAATTGATTGAACTCATCCCTATCTCTATGAGTTAATGCTAATGGATAGTGTGTTTTCTTTTTTCTTTTCTTCTTTTTATGAGTATTTTGAAAATATACCTTTTATGAAATAATTATCTAATCTATTTTTGCAATTTGAAATACTTAATTGAATAGTAGAAAAACAAGGGGTCATAGATACTTTCTTGAAATTAGCATGAATAATAAAATTGATTAAAAAATATTTTTTGTCCCCTTTGTAGTTTGAAATGTCTCCCGAGCAACGGTTCCAAACAATAGTTGGACGTTTATATCAGCAACATTGATGTATCCAACATGACAAAATCTCTGCAAGAATACTATATCTACAAACTTTAACTGTCAATTTTCAACCTAAAGATCCATACAAACTTATGAGGGATATGCAAAATATATTCAACTACAAAAAAGGGATGAAAGGTGTATGGTAGCATACAACCCTAATTCAATCAATGAAGCAATGCAATCTATCTTTATCACACAAGTAGATGGTAAATAACTTCTAACTATGGATTGTGAGAGCATGAGATCTAATTTCCTTACTTTACACTTAGTTATTCAATAATTCCATGAGGGGAAATCACAGGGTAATATTTTGTGATTTCATTGGAATTCTCTTGTTACTCTACCTTCAGGTTACTAAATGAAGACATTCTAAATCCATGAGTTCAATGCAAGTGATCAGGCATGCAGAGGGATTATCCTTAACCAAGTTATGATAGTGAAATCATATATGTGAAATAAATGACATGTTCAACTTTAAATTTCAATTAAAAAAGCATATATCTGATAATATTGTGCATAGATAACTAAATTAGCATTCTAACAGTAAATGTAGTAACTTCTACAAAATGCAATAAATCTATAGTAACTAGTAAGTTTTTGCAAAATTAACTAAAAAAAACAAAAAAGAAAAATATATTCTAATGAAAATATTTTCTTGTACTTACCTTGAATGGGCCCTTATCCAAGGTCACCACAATCCCTTATCCAAGGTCACCACAAGAACGAGGAACTACCCAGATATACATGGAAACAAGTACTTTATCGATTAAAATGTAAACAATTGTTTACATGCAGAAAACATTTTTAAATTGTGAATGTCAAAGTTGAATGCGATAGAATTATAAAAAAAATGGTTCCAACTTAAGTTGTCTTGTCCAAAATGTTTAAATAAACAAAACTACTCAATCTACTCAGTCAAAACTTTATCCTAACTCAAAGAAAAGTCAATTTACCATGTGTTATGCTAAACAATAGCGCACAGTAAATAGTAATGTGCAATAATGGACAGTGGGGAAGATTCTAATTGGCATGCTAGGATGACACATAGATGTTGATGGATACCATACATGATCTTTTCAGCTTGATATTCCTCAAAACTTTACAATCCATGATATATCTATGCCAATGGTGGATTGTTGCACTAAGGGTGTACTTCTACACAAAACAACAACTTAACTGTGTTGAAATCGAAATAGATTCATGGGTCACGGTCTCACTATGCCAATTGGGATCTATTCAAAACATGTAAAATGAACATATTCTTAAGAATCACTATTGCAATCAATACATTAGTCTCATATGCATTTTATCTATAAAAAGGAATACTTTATTAGATAAGTAAGTAATTGAAATCAATATATAATGCTAACTTAAATGCACACCACATACATCAACATGAATTCATAGTATTCTCTTTTATGGCTCTATGTGTTGAAATAATAAGAAATGGATGGATTTTCTTACCCAAAATAGGGATCCATCACACGTAAAAATCAAATATAATATTTTGGTATTAAATATGTTATAAATAACATCATGACACATTTTTCCAAGGAATAACCTCGCAGAAAACCCTCCAGGTACTTCCTCATAAATCATGGATTGTAAATGGGACTATCATGACACTTATAATGATATATATAAATCTATAAAGGAATAAAAAAAACTTAATTCACTTGTCTTGATGTATTTTACAGTAAATGAACATCTAGAAAACATTTTTTGTCCTTTAGAATTGTTCATTAAGAAACAATGTCCAAACTTCACATTCCTTGGCTTGTTTCATGAGTGTATAAACAATATTTGTTCCTAGCACCACATTAATATCCCACAACAAGCTAAGTGGCTGAAAATTTGATTAAATGTCTTAAAACTGATAGCAAAATAAAATATATATACTTTCTCCGCTACCCTCATTTGTGTCTTTTACATACCAAAAATGGTCCATTTTATTTTCTCATGTAGAAGATGGTCAATCTACATAATTATTTGGTGTTCAAATGATGAATCTTGAACAAAAGTAATATTCTTTTGTTGATTAACAATATTAAAAGAACCAAATACAATTTTGAATCCATTTGGGCATTGAATCCAAACTTCTAGTAAATCCTTTGGGCCAGGGATAATTTTAGGGGCGACATTTAGCCCATGGGATATTTTTTGGGGTTTTTCTCCAAAAAATGATTCACCATTTTGCATTTTTTGAAGCCCTGTTTAGCCCAATTTTGATGGGGTAAAATTTTTTCACCCTAAAAATTGCCATATTATTATATAAACGATATAAAATCCTTGGAAATTAAAATATTTTTTGAAATATATCGCCAAACATTTTATAGTTGGCGTTTTAAGAATTGGTAAGATTTGCCAACATTTATACACTTTTAAATAAGTATGGTTCCTTAAAATCATCCCTGCTTTGGGCATAAGCAACCCTAGAAAAGGTAGATATGGGCATAATCTCATCCCTATATAGTGTTAATGTTCAGTAGTTACAATCCTTAAATGAAATTTTGGGAACACTTATATTAAATATGTGCATCAACCGTCCTGGTTGTATCTTCATAACAACAATAGATTCCCCAACAAAAAACCTTTTGTAGAAACAATTTGGCGTCATTTGAAGGTTATAGAGATAAAGTATGTTGAGGGTGTCTTGAAATGAACCTCTTGTGTAGTTGTAATAGATGTGGGAAGACTTGGAGAAGGATCTCATACCCATTTTGTGAGAACCAACCTATTACAACATACAACCAACGCATAGATCCAAAATAAGTTGAGGATGGTGATAAATGCAGTGAGCCAAATGGAAGCAGATGAGAGTAAGATTTTTGTGTTAATGATGAAAAATAAGGAATCACCTGATATCCATAATATTCCATTCGAATCTTGACATGGTACTTTATAAATGAAGTGGGCCAACATTTTGAAATTCATATTCACATTCTATTTTTCTGACCATCCTTTTTGAACTAATTGTTTTGGAACTTATTGTGGTAAAATTGACGACTCAAATTAGATTCCAAGATCATGAGGGAAGAGGTATTGAATTTATTTTCATTTTATCCATTTAATTTATATATTTGGGGGCTATACAACCCTTATGATACCCATTAGTTTTTCCATTGAATTGCAAGAATGTCGACCGAATAGTTGCACAAATATTTGTGGCTATTTAACCCACATTTGCACAACTCATAGGATACAAAATGTATGATCATGTAACATTATTTCAAATATGTCTAGTGAGCTAGCCTCCACAAAGTGTGAAACCTTTTTATCAATTGGTTGTGCAACTACGTAGCATGATTGTTTGGTGGGTAGTTGTGTAATGCATGAATTTCCTATGTTTTGGTCATGAAACTTTGATGTGTGCTTATGTGATTGGAAACTATTTAGTGCATGGATTGAATTCATTTTAGCCACACAAATATGTTGCATGAGTACTATATGGTGGGAATTTGTACAATATCACATCCTGATTTTGTGTATGGATCCACAATTGTGATGCATATATGGACGGTTGGAACCCACAAAACTTGTGGGTTCCTTTCCACCTACAAAAACAAATGAGTTTCACATGTTATATGATGATATATACCAAATTTATTAAATTATGGGAGTTTGTACATCATGCAATTAACTTGCGTGATTCTTTTGTGAGCTAATGCACAACCTACATGAAAATTTTCTTTATGCCCACACAACCCACTTATTTTTTTAGTATTTTTGTTTGTGTGGCAAGCCTATTTCTAGGATTACTCAAATAATTATTACACTTAAACAATATAATATTGAGTGAGATGATCCAAATAGGGAAACTTGAGGATTGTGCCTTCTAGCCGAGGAGACATCATATGAATTTATCTGCTACTAATGTGGAATTTTATTGGACTGCAATGTATCCTTCACAAAATACCAGTAATTGAACTTCCATATCCATATTGTAGATAATATTCACATGGTTAACCATACTGACATCATTGATCACTCTCAGTTTAACTTGTTAATTCAAAAAATGATAGGTCACATGTAACAATAGATCCACTTTTCTCTATCAATAATTGTGTCCAACACCAATAATTATGTCATATATCTATCACTTGTGAAAGGTATTGATTGACATCAAGTATATGGAGATTCCATTTTGGTGATTACATGGATGAAGAACAATCAACAAATCCATAAAGTGACTTTACAACCTCTGGCTATATAGATCAAGGAAAATTTGCATCTCTTTGATATGATCACTTTTGACCATACATAGAGATCTGGGGAAACCCTAGGTTTGTATCTGCAATCTAATAAGATTTGAGAAATGCATCTATTATTTTGACAATGATTATATTACAAAGAAAACCATTCAAAACTAACAACAAGGAACCTAACATTTTCAGGCAACAAAACATGTTGTCCATGTTTTTGGACTTCTAAGCATATTTGATAATTTCTAAGCATATCTAATATATTATATTATCAATTCAAGCAATTTAAAATTATAGGAAACAAAGAATGGTAGAAATTGAGCAAGTATGGAATACAAATCAAATTAACTAAACACAAATATGTATGAGAATTAGGAATATGTTTCCTATACTATTCATAAAAAAAATTGTTCCAACTTACCTTGATTTGTGGATCTTCGCACTGTCTTCGTCTTCTTTACCTTTCAAAACATCATTCAACATACTACAAATATTTTCTTGTTGCAATAATTTCATGTTAGGACCCATCAAATAAATATTTGTCTGTTTATGAAAATAAAAAAACCAATCTAAATAAATACAATACCATTACAATGTAAATTACGATACTATTCAACTATTCAAGTAAAGTAATTCTTAATAACAGATCAACTAAGGAAACATGGAGAACCACAACACTATGTATATAAGGCTATCGATCACATAAAAATGCCATTGTTTTCCTCTGAACTATTCAAATGTTTTCCAATGATATCTGTAACAAGTTTGAATGGATGAGTCGAATAGCAATAGTAAAATTTAAACACTACAATTATAGAAATACTATGTTTTTAATTTATACTTTCTTACCATTCATTAATATCCTCTCTGTTTTGAGAATAATTTAATATTCTCTACTAAATAGGACCAACCATGTGAAGGTGAAATATTTTATGGCCCCTCCACCCCCTCACATCACTCTCAATTCCCCAAACCCAATGCATCTACTTGCAAATAAAAATTTACTGCAAATTAATTCACTTAATAGATGAAAAAAAACTTTCATTAAACCATTAATTAAATTATTCAATAAACCATTCAATCATTCAATATCAGAAAAAAAAGTCATTAAACCATTCATTTAGTCAATAGCCTATAAAAACATTCAGTAAACCATTCATTAAAGCATTCATTTAAACATTCATTCATTAAATAGAGGAAAAACCATGTACCACATTGTGTTAGAAATAAGAATTACTCAAAATTTCTCCAGTCACTTCCTTTTTACTTTTATTCTCTTTACATATTTATCAAGAATCGCATCTTCCAAAATCTGCTCACCGATCTCCCTAGTAGATTTCTCGCAAGGTTGAACTTGCAGTGAGGGGATTGAAATTGCTACAATAATGTCAAAATTATTCATTAATTTATTTTTGTTTTTATGATTACAAGTAATACACTTAAAAAACATTACAAATGTGTATTTTTACCTAGCATGGGCACATCATCATGTTCATCATTATCCTGTGCAGGCTCAACCTGATCAATGTTACCTGCATATATATGCTCTGCAGTTGAAATGTGGAGAATTAGAATTAATCTTCATCATCTGCAATTATATATACAAAACAATAGCATATTAATAAATTTATTACCAGGAATCGAAGCATCATCTTTGTCAAGTTGGTGTACATCCTCGACATTAACAGGATCATTACTTTCCTGCTCAAAACAGAATAAATAATTTATGTTGATTTTTTATAACGAATAAATTGCATGAGAACTAATAAATTTTCATTAAACTATAAAGTTTTTATCTACATGTGCACCAGATGGATCAGCAGAAGTTCGCGCAGTATGCCTAGACAAGCTTCTTTAGTGTTCAAAAATGGCTTCAAAGCCTTGTTTGAAGCCAAGCTTCAAGTCTTCCTGAGTGGGAAATTATTTGAATCGGTCGTCCTGCATATTTGCATGACGTCATTAAGTTTACATTTTTTTTTCAGAATAAAACGAAAAATATTTTTCTATATATTATTTGGATGCAGTATCGGGTTTTCGATTCTTGCAATTCATGCTTCCAAATTCGAATAACCACCAGACCCAAGCTTGTGTTGACTAATATTATCCAGTATTTCCTTGGTTATCTTTGATGTGTCCGACAGTCTAGTCAAGTGTTGACTTACGTTAGTCGATGTTCCAAATTTGATATAAAAATTAATAATAATAAGGCTTATCATTACATTGTGGAATGTATTGCATACCTCCTTGTTCTTGGTGGTATCTTTCCTACTTTTCTCAAACCCTTCTCTTTTCCATCTTCCACTAGGGATTTCCACTCCCTTGATGGAATCATCGGAGGGCGCTCATACCTAGGGTTATTTTCTAGGTGAACCCTATATTGGTTCTTTTCGAAGGTATCTTTTTTTAACATACCAACCAACCGATTAGTTAGAACATCCTTTAAAGCTTTTTCCATCCTATCCCACCTTTTGCAGATGGTGGGCCTAAAGATCTCCAAGGTCAAGTCATTTATATTTTTATAAAATACATCATTGTATGCAAAACAATCATGCCATTATTAGTAAAAATTAAAAAAAATTATCAATATATTAGAAACGAATTATAAAAACTAAATTGAATAATCCATAATTACATGAAATCTTCTCTATCTTTATTGGAATGAGTTCATCATTCACCAAAAATGTTGTCACTATTGAACCAATGCTAGTGACATGAGAAGATCCAGGAAATCCTGCTTCAGCATCAACATTAGTATCAAACCCTGCATCCACCCCTGGTCGGTCAGCATCGGTTACACCCTCTACTGGACTCAAGGTTGTTGTAGAGCATGTTGCTGACTATTTAGTGGATAAAAAGGGTGCAATATGTGGTGTACATGGAGTGGTTTGGTCACTGGGACCAACAACACCTTCACCACCAGTGTTAAACTGCAGAATTTTCTGTAAATACAAACCATTGTATTATAAGTTCAATATCATATAAAATTAAAAATTATAAAGTTCTAAATTAATTTACATTATTATTCCAGAACTTACTTTCAATTGTCGACATATCTGGAACAATAATTGAATCTTTGTTTTGATCTCGTCTGTTTGTGGAACTGTCAATGCCAAACGAACCAGTTCCTCATTTTTTTTTCCATGGTCTTCTGTAGCACCTTCAATGGGTCTATAGATGTACCGATTTCATTATATTTCAACAACTGGTAGGCATCAAACTCTAAACACTGTTGAGTTGGTGTTTCATAAACTGAATCCCCTATCTGCAACAGAAATATATAAAACATTGCTTAGTTTTTGAAGTAATAGTCTGAGCAAAGAATTATATTAATAAAGCTTGTCTATCATGATAGATTCCTAGAATTATTTATAAGTTTACCTGATTCCTAGACTAGGGTTTGTTCTTATCAACAGTTGGGGACGTTCCCCGATCATCCACCTTTAAAAAAAAGTATAGAATATTATCATAATGAACACAATATG
This sequence comes from Pseudotsuga menziesii, assembly GCA_001517045.1. Taxonomy (NCBI): domain Eukaryota; kingdom Viridiplantae; phylum Streptophyta; class Pinopsida; order Pinales; family Pinaceae; genus Pseudotsuga; species Pseudotsuga menziesii. Next base: position 249,351 of record LPNX010983658.1, on the reverse strand, counting down.
TAAAACTAAAAAATACATAAAAAAATAAACATTATGCTACATGGTTTATATGTGTACAATTTTGAAGTATTTAGAATGTAGAATTACATTTAGGTTTACCTATTTCCCCGAGGCTCTAGTTATTCAATCAACAGCTGGGGACTTTCCCTGAATCTCCAGTTGTTTGATCAATAGCTAAGGACTTCCCCCGATCATCAACCTGCAAAAAAAGTATACAACATTATGATAATGAATGCAAACATAAAAATAAAAAATACATAACAAAATAAACATTATGCTACACGATATACATGTGTACAATTTTAAAGTATATAAAATGTAGAATTACATTGATGTTCACCTATTTCCATGATGCTATAGTCGCCTGATCAATTGGTAGTTGGCTTCCCTGATCAACACTCTGCATGGAAAATAGATAAGATTATATAAATGAACCGAATATACTATTGAAAATACATAACAACAAATATGTTTGTCCATCCTAAATTTTTACAATGGAAATATCGATGTATACATGCCACCTTGAGGTAGGTCTACTAACATATAATGTGAGGAAGGTGCCCCTGAAATAACCCTGCATTAAAAACATACTAAAAATTACCTAACGAAACCAAAATACTCACTAAAACAATTTTAAAACATAACATTTTGATGTATACCTATTGCATCGTGGATCGTGTACTTTTCTCACCGTTTGTTGGGGTAATGCGCCCCCCATCACCTCCCTGCGAAGTCAACATAAGAAATTTAATAAAAAATTATAATTATATATAAACAAAAAAATCTTAAAGATGTTAAAATAATTAATAAAATGTTGGGTAAAATGTTAGATGTACCACATCCATACTAACCTTGTTTGTATCTACACGATTCAAATTGTAATTAATAAGCAGTTCTTCCCCAGTAGCTATTGATTTAATGACACATATAAAGACATAGTTTCCTTCATGCGCCTCGGATATGCAGTTGTATTTCTTGAGTGTAGAGCATGGTTGTGTACTGTTTATAAACCCTGCAATATTCCTGGTTATTTTTGGCCTTTTGTCAATGTACAACGTTGATCCTTTATTTTGATATTTGTCTTTTAGTTGTAAATAATTTGTTGACAACCCATATCTATGCATACTTCGTGTATATTGGACCAGGTGCATCCAATCATTTTAGTTGTAAGAGGGTCTAACATAATCCATCAATTCTATAAATATTTTGTATCCAACCTTTATGCCATCCATGTAAAACAACCCAAATCCATGTAATGACGACAATGCAATTCTATATATCCTCTAATTCACACAAAAATCAGTGTTGACTTGAGGAAGATCCCTAGGTACCCATTATTTCACTAGGTGTTTGTACCTTAAGGACACCTCAATGTCTCCTATTGTCTCATCATCATAGGGACATGACCCCCCTCCTCTGAGAAAAAAATCCATGCATTTATTGAATTTTCTTTTGGTCTTATGACATCTAGTTGATCCACGGGGGATTCACCTTGTTGAGCAATATCTTATCATGTTCATTCATAAAGGGGGGGTTTAATTGTGGAAGATAAGGTCAATATATTGTAGGTATTGGGGGAAAGGGAATATGGTATGGGGATTTTATAGGTATTGGGGGGTATAAAAAGTGGTTTCTAGTAAAAATATTTGGAATATTTTGTAAAAAAAGGGTTTTTAAATTGGAAATATGTATTGGTAGGGGGATCAACAAAAGGATTTTTTTAAGTCATTATTATTATCTAGTGAAATTACGTGTATTATTTAATATCCCGTGATTGATGGCACTATGACATGGTTTCACTAAGTGAAGACCCCATGAGTTGATCTAGCCCTTGTAGACGTATTGGACGTCTCAGTTTCCTCTAGCCTTCCCAAACTCTCCTTGATGGAGGAAGACATGTCTGACAAATACCTGTTTGGTTCTATCTGCACCATGGCCAGAAAATGTTTTGGCAAATAATAGAAAAAATACCAGAAAAAAACTTGGAAATACTTATATTCATGACATAATGGTGATATCATTATCTTGAATAATATCAATAATTCCCTAGTATAATAGTTCACCACATAGTCCTTTAACACGATATAGATATCAAGTCGTTCCATAGAAAATGCTTCAGCCGATTTATCTCAAAATACAAACTATGTTTTTTACAATATTATTAGGTTTGCCTATTTTAATTTAGTTTGTTTCCTCACCTAAAAATATTAAAGAACCAGTTTACGGATCTCAATATATATAATAAAATCATTTGCAAATATGTTGTAATTTTTTTTCGGAAGAAAAAGAGGTGTTCCTTGATATTCAATAGTGAATCAAAGGTAATTTTTACATAGTCATGATAATAAGTCAGTCCAGTAACCAGTGGATATCATAAGTATCAAAACATTTCCCAAGAGGAGGGATGGAACTCACAATCCCAAGATGACTAAAGTAGAAATACCACATAAAGAACATAAGAAGCCCAAATATCTTATCCAAGGAGGCATCGAGGGTGGAGAAAACACACCCCTGATGGAATGAAAACAAACTCTCTATCCCTAGATAAAACAAGAAATATGCTGATGTATCCCATAGTAGAAAAAACCAAAAGATACTATGCCACAGAAATTAAAAAAAAATCTTAAATTAACTGTATCATGCCTTCTGTTGTAATCTCACAGATCACAGAGGGTTACCAATAATACACATTGAATCATATAGACATAACAGACACAAGAGACAAAAACATAGATAAGAGAATAACAAATTATATTATAACATGATGGTCCATACATACACAAAACTGAACCAAGTTCTCATCTAGCTCAATAACCTAATATATATGATTTACAAATAGTTATATATAACTACCTGTCAGTTTGGTCAACTGACACGACCTTATGCATCTGATCTAATCTCTAATTAGTCAGCTACTTGACTAGTCGGCTCACCGACTAGCTCCTCCAACATCTCCCCCAGGAAAAAAATATTTCTTTGTCCCGAAAAAATAGGGGAGGTACTTAAACGGTGCTATCTTAGGTAGTTGTTTCTGGTATTTTTTATCGTCATGGGTTGTGTAGTCGGATGGTTGGTCATTTTTGAACACATATTTCCATAATTGATTCTACTGTAATGACCAGTTGGTGTTGAAATTATGTCCAGCTCTGTAATACTTTCTGGATGTCGATAGTCAATGTTGTGATGTTGGACAAAGTCGACATTTTTTCTTGGATGGAGAGGTCTGCAATGCTTTCCATTTCTGGTCCCATGAATTGAGCTTTTTCTTTTGCTGCATCTATTAGTCTTTTCATCTGTGGGAAAATTGTATTCAGTTTTTCGAGGCTTGGTAGTGCTTGTTGTACCCACTGGTGTGCTTGTCTCTCCAATTTTTGTAGTTTGGTTGTTTCCAGTAAAATATGTTCTTGTGTTCTATTCCTCATTGTTTCTTCCATTCCTCATCTCTTCTCTAAGACTTGGATCTTCTCACGAGTATTACAGGTCTGCTTAAATACTTGTTCGTAATAGGTAGGCCAATCACAGAGTACTTCATCTGTGATGATAGATTCTTCCAAGTGGTCCTGTAGTACTTTGTGAGCTTTAGAGAATGATGTATATTGCTTCGTGAGTAGTCTGGATGTTTCCTCTATTTGATCTTCCTTTTTGTTTTGTAGATGTGATTGTAGAGTTGACACCATGCTTTCTAATAACTGTCATGCCTTTTCAAGTGGCTTGTCGGTGTCGACTTCCATCGGTCCCAGTATTACTGTTTGAACTAATTTTTTGCATTTTGATAGAAACTTGACTTGTTCAATCTTACTGCTGTCATCTGGTATGTATTCTTGTGTTTTCCTTGATGGTCGAAGTTTCTAAGAGTTTTCCTAACTCTCTGTCTCTTAGCTTTGTTGCGTCGACTGTAGTAATCGATCCAAGTTGGCTAAGGTGGACCATTGTTGGTCACTGCTCTTTGTGATGTTCCTTTTTATTTTTGTCCCTTCTTTTCCTTTTGTTTTGGTGATGTTCTATCTGTTGAGCTGCTTGTGTTGCTGTCACTGGTTGGTCTGCCTATGGCTGATTTTCTGGTTGTTGATCTTTACTGGTCGGTGGAACTTTTGGATGAACTTCTTGAGTGGAAATTGCAATTTGGTGTGTATCCAGTGGGGTCAAAATGGGTGGTTCCATATTTGGTATACGTTCTGGATTGGTATGTGGTGATGGTGATGGAAAATGGTGGAGTGTCGACTTCTAGTGGTGATTTGTCGGGGTTATCAGAGAACAAGTTGTCAATCACCTGATTGATATCTTTCAGGTTATCTTCTTCGGCATCTCTTACTGGTTCATTGGCTGGTGGTTGGTGTGAGATGTTGAAAGGGATAATGGATGAGGTGTGGCTTGTGACAATTTGGGAAGTATTGTTGGGTTCCTCACAAATGTGGATTTGATAACTCCCACATATCTTGGTTTCTGGGGTATCTGGCCAATTTGCTGAGAGAGGATTTGGCGTGATGCACTAGTTTCAATTAGTGGGAATTTGGTGGTAATTCTCTGAACATAGGTGAGTAGTTCGGGTAATTTTTCAATGTATTCCTCGAAATCCCCATCCTATTTGAACCATTCTTTTAGTGTCTCTGGCATAGCATTCTTACAAATGTCGACTAGGATTATGGTGGTTATCTATGGGATGTCTTCTTGTGTGATCTGGGTTTGGGATGGAGGTGGAGGTGTAGAAACTAAATCAACAATGTTGTCATCAACTGAAGTGGTTGTAGTTTTTACCTTTTTCGGTCTCCCTTGCTTGGATCCTACATCAAAGAACTGTTTGAATTGTGTTTCGACCGAAACTTTGTTTGTTGTTGCATCTTCTATGATGTTGATAGTAGTAGCCAATAGTTCTTCTTCATCTTCTGACTCAGATAGGAGAATCCTACATTTCCCCTTCTCTTTTTCTTGAATTGCCTTCTTTTTTATTGAGGCTACTATTTTAATTAAGTTTTCTTTTGTCATAGCATATTCTGGATTATCTGATTCGATGTCTGCTTCTATAAGCTCTTTTCCTTCTTCCTGTCGGTGAGCTGAAATGATGCTTTTTTCTATTAGTTTTGCTACCTGATTTTTAGTCGGTGTGCTTCCCGTTTGGAGAGGTTGTGGGACAATCATCAGTTGAAGCCTATTGGTGTCCTCTACCGGTATGTCATTCGACATGAAGGTATTGATATGAAAACGGAGTTCGTAGTCCTTTTCTTTTTCTTGGTTGGTCAATGGTTATTCGATTGGTTTATTTATTTCATTGGATTTTTTTGGTATTGATAGCTTTGTATTGGACTGTCGAGCTAGTTCTCAAAAAATATCTTCGACTGTTGGGTAGTAGTCGAGAGGCTTTGCTGCTGCCTTTTCTTCCTGCATTTACCAGACTGTTGTGTGGTCGAGCTCGAGTTGGATATGTGCTATTTTCGGTAGAATTATTTGGATGTTCTGAGGCACCCTCCATCTAGTTGTCTAGAGTTTCAAGTTTTGGAACCAGTTTTCTAGCATTACTTTACCATTTTCCAATTCTTTCAATGTTCCATTCCGTGAAAATGGCTTGAACTTCCACATGTGGTACTTGTGTGGTTCTTGGAACTGCTTGTCCCCAACTAGGCACAAGCGGTACATTGCTATCCAGAGTATCAGGGATGGGAACCTTATAATATTAGTCGATTCCTGACATTTCTCACAGATATTCTTTAGCATATCAGCAACATGTTGAGCCCAACGATAAATTTTCCCTGTACATGCTATTGTGTCTACTGCTTCCAGCATGTCTAGCTTCAGATCACTCACTCGACCTATAGGAGTGAATCATGTTGCTATGATTTTGGCCACGATTTGTGGCGTTCGGGCTTGAATTTGGTTGATCATTAGCCTTTTCGAGTTCTTCCCTATTGGTGTTTTAGTCAGTCATTCTACCAGTCCTTATTTTATACCAATAGGGATAGGGTCGCCCTAATTTGATAGACCGATAATTTTGTATATAACTTCACCAGAAATTTCTACTGGTCGGTCGAAGTAAAATTTTCCATTGTGATACCTACTAATGATAAATTTCACTGTTGTTTCTTTCATTCCTCCAAAGCTTCCCATGAACGGTGTGTTCACGTATTTCATGATTGTGTTGCGGCTTATCTTCTGCACTTCTGGTGTTATTTTATTGTCCATATAATCCCATTCTTTGATTTCTGCCCAGGTTTTCTCCCACAAGGTTTCATGTACCTTGGAATTTTTGATATTTCTTAATCTTCTCATAAGTGGTATTTCAGCAAACTATAGTTATTTTGTTTTTGCAACTGCGGCTCTGGTTTGCTTTGGGGCCATCTTGTCAGACTCTTGTTCGGATTTTCTTACAGGGTCTTGGCTCTCAAATTTCTGAATACTCGATTGTTTTATCTCTTCAAAATACGGTAAATGATCTTTTTCTGGGCTAATATTTATACATGGAGTGGGTGACGTTCCTATCAATGGATGTATTAATGGTGGAAGCTATGGTCCAGCACGGTCTATCTAGTTTGTGTTAAATGTGATTTGATTTTGGCGCTCCTTCTGACTGTAGTCATGAAGGCGTGATTTGACCGTCGGGTCGTTGGTCGATGTCGATCATGTTGGCGGTCGCTGGGGATATGTCGATGGGGTTGGTGTTAGTTGTCAAAGTACTGGTTATTATATCTTTCGAATTTTCCTGTCATGGTTGTTGGTTTTGTTTTGTTGTTTTTTGGATTTTTATATTTTTATAGGTTTTTCTAACAGTTGTGGTCGTTATATGTATGTCTTTTTTTTTCTATATATGTATATTGTTTTTTTTAACTTGTTTAATTTTTGTATCATTTTAGTTGGGAACCATTAACAAGTTTCTGAAATATTATGCCTTGTAATGTCCTTAGTTGGAATAATCCAGTGGCATGAATTTCTTCGACGACGTAAGGTCCCATCCATTATGTGTGTAAATTTTTGGCTTTTCCTTTTACTCGATTGGTGTACAGTAAGGTGAGGTCCCCTACCAACAGATTTTTTTTTTGATATTGTGATCATGCCAATCCTTCTGCTGTTGTTTATGAATTTCTTGGTGTTGTAAAGAAAGCATTCAATGTTCTTCTAGCTTTCTTGGTTGCATCAGTTGGTCCTTCCTTCCTTCTTTGACATCGACATGTAAGATATATGCTATGATAGGTGTTTGCTGTCAGAAATGCAGTGGAATGATTGCTTCTTGGCCATAGACTATTCGAAATGGTTTTTGGTTGGTCGAACGTTTGTATGTTGTTCTGTAATCCCATAATACTGCAGGGATTTTTTTCGTCCCAATCATCCTTGTTGTTGTTACAGATTTTTGTTAAACCCCTTGTTAATGTTTTGTTTAATGCCTATGTTGCTCCATTCGACTAAGGGTGATAAGCTATACTATGTCGGCGGTCAATTTTGAACTGGCCTGCTAGTGCTTTGATAGTTTTGTTGATAAAACGTGATCCTTGGTCATTGACTAAGGTTAGTGGGCATCTAAATCTATTAATTATATTTTCATAGATAAATTTAGTAGCTATCTCACTGGAACATTTGTCGACGGGTTCTGCTTCTTCCCACTTTGTTACATATTCTACTGCAGTTATTATGTATCTTGCACCTGTTCTTTTTGTTGGTATTGGGAATGGTCCTATGAAGTTGATGGCCCAAATTTCAAATGTCAAACTTGGGTTTACTGATATCAAGGGAATTTCTATACTAGGCAAAGTTCGACCCAATTAATGACATCTGTCACACTGGCTAACAAACTTTTTGCAATCCTTGTATAGTGTCGGCCACCATATCCTTGACTATTGGATTTTCTTGGCAGTTGTATCTGCTTGAAAATGTCCTCCTGCCAGTCCATAGTGTGCTTCGTACATGATATTTTCTCTTTCATGTTCTAATACGCATCGTCTGAGGATGTCGTCCAAGCCCATTTTATATAAAAATCCATTTATGAGGTTGTATGGTGCAGCCTTCTGTTGACACCTGGAAATTCGCAGGCAACAATAGCAAGGGATTCTCCCCAGTCAACGTTCCCAACTAGCCCGTGACTGTTTGGTGTAGGGAATCCGTCTGGTTTGCTTTCCGGCTACCGTAGGTCAAGTAACAAAAGGGTTTACCGGTTACGGCCCCCGGTCCACTGTATATATTTTTGTATTTTGACTTAAACTATGAAATGCACGTGCCTATTTAACAATGCAGGGTGATAGAGGATGTGAGGAGTGGTCACAATGTGATGCGCAAGTTCTTACTTCTTGTCTTAGAACTCACAAGCATCTAAATCACATATAAATAGTAATAAAGTAACACTAACTAAGTTATCTCTAGAGAGCTGGATATTAATTCATGAGTAATGCACTAGTGTCCATGTGTTATGGTAAATCGTAGATAGCTATTTTTATAACCAAACATATAAACATGAATAAAAGTATACATGATAAGATAGCTCATCAACAGTTAAAAAACTCCCATTACTCATAGTGGAAAACATCCTAAGGATACCAAAGAACATTCAGACAAGAACATAGGTTCAGAAAGTTAGAATGCTCTCACAGTTAATGAAACACAGTTGAAAATGAAATAGTTCCCATTCAACATTGCTCATTTAAATGCATTGATACATTCCACATGGCACTTTCTCTAACAGGAAAAATTTGCAATTTCTGGTTGTAAAACGAAATAGTTCCTCTTACAAGCATTAGTTCGCAAGTTTTTGAGCAGAAAAAAAAATCCCCCCTTTTTCCCATTCTAACTTTCCAATACTTAAACTAAATAGTTGACTACTTGAGCTTCCCCCAAATGTGTGACCTTTCAGTCCCCCAAAACACTCCATATCCCTCTTTTTTATCTTTTCTGTGCACACTCATGATCTGCTGAGTAACTGACAGACCTTTCAGGTCTGCGCCTTTGCCGCTACTGGCTTCGCCTTCTACTTTGTTTTCCCTTCTTGCGATCCCGTCTCCCATCCATACCTTCGCACCGCGGCAGTCTGAATAGTCTTTTGAATCCTCCTGCAATAGAACGACATCTATCATTCATGGGGACTGTATTTTTAAATAAAATCAAACTACGTTAGATTACATCAACCAAAATATCTAAGTAACAAGAAAAACCATGTAATGCATTACGGTTACGAGAATTTAACAAACACCTACACCACCATCTCGTCCGCCTACGGGTTCGAAATAAATCACCAACGCCGGGAAACAAACACTCATCGCCGGCTTAGAACGCTAACATTGGCAGGGTAGACCTATTCACGGCCGCATAAGCGGGTCTTAACAGGTGATGGGTACTGCGAAAACACTTAAGTACATCGGAGTCGGAAGAGTCAGTACCTAAGCTGTGGGCGGGAAACTTCCAATTGGAAATTGGAAGGACATTGACATCGGAAGCCAAATGCTTTGCCCAGCCGCAACGGTGAAAGAGAAAAAGCTACGGATATACGACTAAAAGGCCGACACACATCGGTGGGCAGAGCGCTTTATAGTTCGGGTGCTTACCTACTTTGGGAGCCACAACAACGAAAGACGAATAGACAACAACCTCTGATCAAATAAAGTGCTAAGTGTTTGAAAACTCAAGAATTTAGCAACGAAAAAAATTGTTTCACCTACGAGATAGCGGTTTTACAAAGAACAAAAGGTCTAATTCATCTTCGAGTTCCAAATTCGTGACCCACAACAAATTTCAAACACAAGCAACTTTTGAAATCAGGCCGAGAGTCGATCTTCAAAATCATTAAAAATTAAAGCACGACCAAAAAGGTTCAAGGATCCAAATGATTCAAAACAACACTAAATCATGAGGAGGGGACCAAAATTTGAAAAATTTGGGGAAAATTGTTGCAGCTGCAACAATTGGTGATTACCTAGTGAACCTAAATCTCTGGATGATTATTCCTTGAGGGACAGACTGTTTAACAACACACGAACCTATTGAATTCTTCCAGCTATCTGGATTTCTCAAATGGTGAATGTATGTACTTTTAATCATTGATGATAGTCTGATTTGGGAGAGTGGAAACCAGGATTCCCAAGTCAAGATAACTCTTTTGAGACCGAAAGATGAATTTCATTGTTACCTTTGTCTTCAGGTAGCTGTTAGCTTGGACACCACAGGATTGTAGCACATGGTAAACAGAAATATTCATTTGTTCCTCATTCCCATGCCATTTTAGCACTTTGTGTGCTTTTGAACTTTTGACTTTTTCATATGAGTCCTCTTGCCTGCCTTTCTTTCTGAATTTTAATTCAAGTTCCTCTATCCCAAGTGTCCTTTTGTGTGAGAGGCATATTCACATTTCATCTCATGGACGGAGAGGAACTTTCGGCGATTTAGTACTTATATGGTTAAGCATTTGTCTTGATATATAATGCTTTCATAGGAGTTTTGACTCTTATCTTCCTTTTGGCCTTCATTTCTTGGCATGGGATCATTTGTATCTAATATACCTTTTACCTTGCTTCTTTCCATGGGTCCTTTGTTGTCACTCCCTAGGAAATTTTAAATGTGACATGGATGGAGCCTCAAAATAGTATTCTAGACCCTTTGATTCTGGTTTGTTTCACAGGGGTTAAGCAGGACTTCAATGCGTACATAACTATTTGAGAAAACTGCTAATCTGGAAGAAGTTCCTTTTTACACAAACAGAAATACACAGTCTTATACCCAAGAACTTTAAACATTCCAAAATTCTGATGTTCTTTGTGCAACTGCGGGTTTATTTCCTTTATTAAAACCAGTAAAACTTAAACTAAAAAAAAACTAAAAATCATAACTTAAAGACGGCTATGCCAGATTATTTATATACAAGATAGAAAAACACAAATGAAGCTCAGGAAAAATAAGGCTTGAGAACTAAGCCATTTACTGGTAAGTTCTCTTCCCACCCTTGTAGATCTTGCAACTTATAAGTGGAAGGGCCAAGCTTTGCCGCAATCTGGAAAGGACCTACCCACAACTGCTGGAACTTCGTGTGTTTTCCCTTCTCATCATGGGGGTGATCCCACTTGAGAACCAAATATCCCACTTCAAATTCTTTTATTCCTGCTTTATGTTTGTCAAACCATCTCTTTATTACCTCTTGTTGTTGCTTAAAGCGCTCTCTAGCTTTAGATCGAGCCTCTTCTGCTTTCAGGAGATTATATATCCTTGTTTGCAAAACTTCATCATCTGACCCTCTAGATTCTTGAGCTATTATGGAAGAAGGTAGCATGATATTAGGGGGGCGAATGGCTTCTTTACCATACACAAGGGTATACGGAGACACTCTGATTGAAGACTTGGGGGTGACTCTATCAGCCCAAAGGGAATTTGGGAGCGCTGAGTGCCAACTCCTATGGTTTTCTATTACAGTCTTCTTTAAAATTCTAATCAGATTTTTATTGGTAGATTCAGCCAGGCCATTTCCTTGTGGATAGTAATTAGCAGAATAGTGCAATTTTATTCCTTTCTCGTGAGAAAAATCAGTTAGTTTAATCGATGAAAAGTAAGTAGCATTATCAAAGACTAAACAAACTGGAACTCCAAACCTGGTCATAATATGGTCCCGCAGGAAACCAATGACCGCGTCCTCATTTATTTTGCGCAGTGGGATAGCTTCGACCCAACGAGTTAAGTAATCGGTTGCGGTCATAATGTACTTGTGTTGTAGGGAATATTTCGGCTTTATCTCCCCAATAATATCCAACCCTCATTGCTCGAACGACTCTGCAATCATCACAGGATTCAGTGGCGTGGCTGCTTTAGATTGTCTCCCACCACACCTTTAACAAATGTCGCACTTTCTGACATGGACGTGTGCGTCTTTGAAAAGTGTGGGCCAATAGTCATCGGCTCTAAGAATTTTGTGTGATGTAGTATCTCCTAAAAAATGTCCCCCAGCAGGCCCGTCATGCAAATCTGTCATTACTTTCGTCGTGTCTTCTTTCTCTAAGCAGCTAAGAAGAACTCCGTCGTAATTTTTCCTGAATAATAGTCCTTCAACAATTTGATAGGAGGCTGATTTGAGACGCAGCACTCTTCTTTTCTTAGAATTCCAATGTTTCAGCAACAATCCTGCCTACAGGTAATGCACAAGGTCTCTATACCTAGATTTGGGGCCTGTGAACAAAGGACATACATCCATCAAATGTAATTCAGCCTCATCTTCCCAGGCATGTTCGTCATTGTTTCCATTTTCAGTCATTAGTTTGCACAACCCATGCCCTTTAACTATAGAATATGGCTTGAATTCAAGGTCATACTCTTGAAGAGCTGTTACCCAATCGCCCCTTCTTTCTCCTAACTCCTTCTGTACAAAAAGGGACCTCACAGCTGGATATGGGACGATCACCTTGGTTCGATTTTTTAATATGTAGGGCCTGAATTGTTTCACTGCTTTGAATACTGTGTAAGCCTATTTATCAATAGCCGGGTATTTTAATTCATCCCCTTGTAGACCAGTGCTCATGAAGGATATTGGGAATTCATCCCCCCCATATTCCTTTTGAGTAAGCACAGCTGCTAGCGAATCATCAGATGCAAAAGTATACAGAATAAAATCTTTATCGAAATCTGGGCTTCTTAGGGATGGTGCGTGTGCAACAACAGTTTTAATTTTGCTGAATGCATTTTTTTCAATCTCAATCCATTTGAATTGTGCACTTTGCTTCACCATTTGTTGCAGAGGTTTGACAATCTGAGTGAAGTCTGGCACAAATCTTCGCACGAAGTTTATTGTTCCCATAAATGATTGCATCCCTTTCTTATTATGGGGTAAGGGAATCTGTTCAATGGCTTTGATCCTTTCCAGATCTATATATATTCCCTTCTTTGAAACTATGTGACCTAGCAACTTACCCTCTATAATAGTGAACACACACTTCTTGGGATTGAGTGAGATGCCATATTTCCAATAGCGTTCAAAATCTGACTTAGATGAAATGTGTGGTCTTCTCTCCTCTTTGAGAAGATTGTAATATCATCAAGATACACTACAATACTATGGCCAATCAAACTGTGGAAGGCTATGTCCATATCCCTCTGAAACGTAGCTCCAGCATTTATAAGCCCAAAGGGCATTCTTTGATAAGCGAAGGTTCCCCATCTGGTCCTGAATGTTGTCTTCAATTTGTCTTCTTCGGTTACTAATACTTGATTGTAGACCGAGAATCCATCTAATAAATAAAGTAGTTCAGAACATGAGACCATTTGTAGTAGTTTCTCCATGGGTGGAACAGGATAGTTATCTTTGTTTGAAGCACGGTTTAAATTCCTGAAATCCACGCATAGCCTAATTTCTCCAGATTTTTTTCTCACTGGTACCAGATTTGAGACCCATTCAGAGTGTCTGACCTTAAAAATGATTCTAGCATCCAATAATTTCTTAACTTCATGCTAAATCAGAGGTTCCAATTTTGGGTGCATTTTTCTTAAAGGTTGCTAATAAGGTTTGACGCCAGATTTGATGGGGATAACATGCTGGATGATGCTAGTGTCATATGTCTTCAAATATTCATATGTCCAGGAGAAAACATCTTTATATTGATTAAAAAGACTGATGAACTTATCTCTTTTTGCTGGTGAACAGTACTTTCCAAGATTCACATATTTAGGATTTGTCTCAGTCCCTAAATTTATCAGCTCAAACTGTAGAGATGAGCTGTGAGTCTTCACATTTGCTAGTCTTCTAAATTTTTCATTTAGATCAAACATTCTTTCTAAGGTTCTGACTCCTTTAGGGATTAAATTATCGTACTTCAGCTCGGCCTGATGTTCTTCATCATCTATAATTGCCCCTTTAAATACCTTGTCATTGGTTAAGCATTCTATAATCTACTGATCATCGTCGAACACTCGTAAGTTGGTAATCATATCAGGGACCGAGGGCCTGAAAAGCAATTCAATGGAGCATCGATTATTGGTAGGCACAAGCCTAGCAGCTGATGTGGCTAACAAGTCAGCTGCTGCATTTTTAAGTCTTGGGATTGAAATAATATTAAATGCGTTAAAACATATGAGTAGGTCCCATACCTCATTTTGATAAGCCTTTAAGTGAGGAGAAACACAATGTATTTGATTCTGAATCTGTTTTACAATTATTTCAGAATCTCCAAAAACTTTCAGATTACTTACCTTTAATTCGATTGCTTTCCTTAAGCCCTGCACCAGCGCTTCATACTCAGCCGTGTTATTTGTACATTCAAACTCTAATCTACATAAAAGAAAATGTTTATTCTTGTTGGGGTCGATCAGGACACAACCGGCCCCTGACCCTTCTAACGTCTTAGAGCCATCAAAAAACAATGTCCAGAAATCACTAACTATTGCATGAGAGTCTACTTCTACCGCTAAGTTTACTATTTTACAGTCGATTTCATCAGCCTGCGAAAATTGAAGGAGATCAGGCTGGGCATATGATGTGTTTCTGGCTTCCTCTGCTTGGTAATTTCCTGGTTCTAGTTCAATAAAATAATTTCCCAACACAGAATCCATTGGTTCATTATTTTCCTCCAGTTAAGTAACGTTGTATTTCATGTGAGGCTCCCTTAAGATTTTAATTTGGTTCGGGCTACCTTTATATGGCAGCCACAAGTGCAACCAATCCGAGGCAAAATATCCATTTAGTTTTTCCGACCAATCTCTGCTCAGAATGAGCCCATAAGCGTCTGGTATGCCGGCCACCATGATATCAATAACTTGGCACACTTTATCATTGGAAGATAGGCGGACTAGGACATCCTCCAATTCCCCAATTACTTTCACATTCATCCTATCCAGTTGAACAACTCTCCAAGTAGATGGCTTAGGCTGCCCATTTATCCTTTTACAGACTGATATTGGCATGACGTTAACCGATGCCCCTGAGTCTACCAGGAAATTATGTATGTTATGATTAAAAATTTCAAAATTGAGGAGGAAAGGTGGATGTTTGTTCTTAGACTTACCTCCAATGTTGGTTTCTCTGATTTCTTCTTCTCCTTTGGGTCGATTGTCAGTGGGAAGCCTCTCGTCCGATGCTTCAAGCACTTTCAATAGTCTTTCCTTTTGTTGTGGCACTTTACACATTTCGAATAGTGAAATGTTCACCTTTGCCTTCTTTATATCTTCCACGATGTCATAATCCATCTGTGGTTCAGTGGGATGTGGATTATCAACATTCATTCTTTCTTCATTGGGCTTGGCAAACGTATCATTCTGCTTAGGATCTTGGCTGGTAATGGTGAACTCGGGAATTTTATCAGCTGAGGAATTATTTTGAAATTTCTTAACATTTTTCTGAAGCCTTTTAATCTTGGGGAGCATGAGACTATTTTCTTTAACCGACCCTTGGCTCCTTGTTGTAACATTTATTTCCATGACATTCTCATATCCCCAATTATTTTCTTCCTCAGCATCGAATAATGAAACAGAGTTCCACAGAACCATGGTCTCTTCTTCTTGTTCTTTTGTTGAAGTGGTACTGTCTTTCCTTTCTTCATCTTCATCTTCTATCAATTTAGAATCCAACAGCTGATTCATAACCAACGTCATTGAGTTTATCCATTGAGGACAATTCTTTTCAGAGTGGGGTTGTTGGTGAAAAGTGCAAAAATTGTCCATTCCTACCTCTGTTAAATTCATAGATGTTGAATTGTGCGGAGGAGGTTGGGACTGATTGTTATCCTCTCTTTTCTTGTAATGGGGCTTGTAGAACTTTTGAGTTTCCTTCTTTTTTTCCAAGTCTATGATTCTATTAGAAAGCTTTTGCATCATTTTTTCAATACTTTCAAAATCTGGTGATTGCTCTTCCTTAGGCTTAGTAAACAACAAGGCTTTCCTTCCCACACTTTTCTCTCCTGACCGTTCGGGATAATCTTCGATACTTTCTCTTTCAGCCTCTACCTTTTCTACCTCCTCATAAGTTTCTGTTAAAGTGGGCTTGGCCTTCATTTTGGCGAACATGGCCAGCTCAGGTCCTAAAGCCGAAGTATAATATTCGATCGGGACTTTATTTGAAGGTCTGTCAGCTTCAGAAAAATTCTTGAGGTATGCTGCAAATCTTTGAGTGAAGCTATGCACCTTCTCCTTTCTCTCTTTCTTCAAGGTGCATAGTCCTTTCATAAGGGCTACGTGAGTCTTTTAAGTCGCATACTTACTTCTAAAGATCCTTTCGAAGGTATCCCAATCAAGGATGGAGTTTGCAAGCAAACCAAAATACCATGATGCTGCAGCTCCCTTAAGGGTGTGAGGGAATAGTCTGCAAACTACATCCTCATACTCCCCAGCCCTTAACCCTTCTATTGTAAAATAAAAACTTTGTAGGTGGTCGTCTACTAGTACCTTCTCATTTGGGTCAAATGTGGGCAGAATTTTCTCAAAGGATTGAGGTAAGTCATGCAACGGAGGTGGTAGGTTTAAAGGTGATCTGGCTCTCTAAGCAAGTGGTGGATTCGGTGCGTTAGTTGGTTGATTGGCATTTACGCCTGCCATGATTCTAGGTGGAGAGCAGGGAGGTGAGAAAACAGGAGTGTGAGCAGGAGAACTGTGAGTAGTATCTGGGCCTTCTTGATTCAAAGGTAGTACAACTTCCTATAAGGCTGTTTCTACAAGTTCTTCCCAATCCTCAAACAACACTAAGTCTTCCAATATAGAATGATCCTTCCTTTTATATTCTCTTCTGGGCAGTTCAGGAATGATCGGCAATCCTCCAATATTCTTCACATGTGCCCTAGTGTGTCTTCTCAAATTATTAACAACTTTGTTGTCAATAGAAAACAAATGTTCTCTACCCCTTTCTTCCATAATTGGATTACGAATCCCACTGCTTTCTGAATTGTTACCGGTGGAATAGTCTTGGGAAAATGGGTTTCCTCGGCCAGCCATGCACTGGAGGCCCTCCCTCTAGCACCAAAAATTGTTGAGGCCTGGAAATTCGCAGGCAACAACAGCAAGGGATTCTCCCCAGTCAACGTTCC
Organism: Pseudotsuga menziesii; assembly: GCA_001517045.1. NCBI lineage: Eukaryota > Viridiplantae > Streptophyta > Pinopsida > Pinales > Pinaceae > Pseudotsuga > Pseudotsuga menziesii. The sequence goes on along the minus strand of LPNX010983658.1, from coordinate 232,399 downwards.
CAACTAGCCCATGACTCTTTGGTGTAGGGAATCCGTCCGGTTTACGGTCCGACTACCGTAGGTCAAGTAACAAAAGGGTTTAACGGTTACGGCCCGGTACACCGTATATATTTTTGTATTTTGACTTAAACTATGAAATGCACGTGCCTATTTAACAATGCAGGGTGATAGAGGATGCGATGAGTGGTCACAACGTGATGCGCAGGTTCTTACCTCTCGTCTTAGAACTCACAAGCATCTAAATCACATATAAATAGTAATAAAGTAACACTAACTAAGTTATCTCTAGAGAGCTGGATATTAATTCATGAGTAATGCACTAGTGTCCATGTGTTATGGTAAATTGCAGATAGTTGTTCTTATAACCAAACATATAAACATGAATAAAAGTATACATGATAAGATAGTTCATCAACAGTTAAAAAACTCCCATTACTCATAGTGGAAAACATCCTAAGGATACCAAAGAACATTCAGACAAGAACATAGGTTCAAGAAGTTAGAACACTCTCACAGTTAATGAAACACAGTTGAAAATGAAATAGTTCCCATTCAACATTGCTCATTTAAATGCATTGATACATTCCACATGGCACTTTCTCCAACAGGTAAAAGTTGCAATTTCTGGTTGTAAAACGAAATAGTTCCTCTTACAAGCATTAGTTCGCAAGTTTTTGAGCAAAAAAAAAAAAATCCCCCCTTTTCCCCGTTCTAAATTTCCAATACTTAAACTAAGAGGTTGACTGCTTGAGCTTCCCCCAAACGTGTGACCTTTCGGTCCCCCAAAACGCTCCATATCCCTCTTTTTTATCTTTTCTGTGTGCACTCATGATCCGCTGAGTAACTGACGGACCTTTCAGGTCTCTGCCTTTGTCGCTACTGGCTTCGCCTTCTACTTTGCTTTCCCTGCTTGCGATCCCTTCTCCCATCCATACCTTCACACCGCGGCAGTCTGAATAGTCTTTTGAATCCTCCTGCAATAGAACGACATATATCATTCATGGGGACTGCATTTTTAAATGAAATCAAACTACGTTATATTACATCAACCAAAACAACTAAGTAACAAGAAAAACCATGTACTGCATTACGGTTACAAGAATTTAACAAATGCCTACACCACCATTTTGTCTCCCTACGGGTTCAAAATAAATCACCAACGCCAGGAAACAAACACTCATCGACGGATTAGAACGCTAACATCGGTAGGGTAGACCTATTCACAACCGCATAAGTGGGTCTTAATAGGTGATGGGTACTGCGAAAACACTTAAGTACATCGGAGTCGGAAGAGTCAAGACCTAATCTGTGGGCGGGAAACTTCCAATTGGAAATCGAAAGGACATTGACATCAGAAGCCAAATGCTTTTCCCAGCTACAACAGCAGAAGAAAAAAGGCTACGGATATGTGACTAAAAGGCCGACACGCATCGGTGGGCAGAGTGCTTTATAGTTCGGGTGCTTAGCTGCTTTGGGAGCCGCAACGGCGAAAGATAAATAGACAACAACCTCCGATCAAATAAAGTGCTAAGTGTTTGAAAACTCAAGAATTTAGCAACGGACAAAACTGTTTCACCTCCGAGACAGCGGTTTTACAAAGAACAAAAGGTCCAATTCATCTTCGAGTTCCAAATCCGTGACCCACAACAAATTTCAAACACAAGCAAATTTTGAAAACAGGCCGAGAGTCAATCTTCAAAATCATTAAAAATTAAAGCACGACCAAAAAGGTTCAAGGATCCAAGCGATTCAAAACAACACTAAATCATGAGGAGGGGACCAAAATTTGAAAATTTGGGGAAAATTGTTGCAGCTGCAACACCTTCATAGCTAAGATTTGTTTCTTTTTCATGCTCATTCCTTCTGGTGCTTGACTATTTTCTAGGAATTGAGCTATTTCCTCTAATTTTGCTGGGACAGATTTTATTCGAAATAAGTGTGCGTTCGGTAGGTCATCTTTGACTCTTGTCGGCTCCTCTCCCATGTCGATTCTGGACAAGTGGTTGGGTCCGAGATTTAATTTTACTATTCTAACAACGACTTTGAATTCAAATGCTTGGAATAGTAATAGCCATCGACAAATCCTCCCATGGTGCAAAGATTTGTTTACAAGATATTTCAATGCTTGGTGATCAGTATAGAAGATGAAAGCTTTGGTAGTAGGTAATGTTGGTACTTCTGTAGTGCAAAGACCATTCCTAATGCTTCTCTTTTTGTTTTCAAATAGTTTCTTTCTGCTTTGTTTAGTTTTCTATTGAATTAAACTATAGGTTAATCCATTCCCTCATCCCCTGGTTGTGTTAAGATCGCACCTATTGCTAGGCCTGATGCATCGATATGTATGTGAAATTTGATCAATCAATTTGGGAACTTGAGGATAGGTTCCTCTACTAGTTTCCTTTTTAGTGTTTCAAATGATATTTTACATTCATCTGTCCAGTTGAACTCATGATCTTCCCTTAATAGTTCTTCTAGTAGATATGTCATATATGAGTTGTATCTCATAGATTTTATGTAATATCCTGTATGACCGAGTAGTACCCTGATTTGTTTTGGGTTCACTGGTGGTTTCAAGTCAAGGATAATATTTATCTTTGCAAAGTCAACCTTGATGCCTTATTTGCATACAATGTGCCCTAATAGTATCCCTACAGGAGTTAGGAATATGCATTTCCTTATGTTCAGAGATAGTTGTATTTGTCGCCATCGTTCCAACATGAGCCTTAGCCATTTGCAGTGATCTTTTAGCATAGAGTACATCATCCAATCATCAAAATATACTACCATTGTTTTGTAGATATATTCTTGAAATGTTTTGACAACAATTCTTGAAAATACTGCAGGTGCGTTTTTAAGACCAAAAGGCATAACTTTGTAGGAAAATGAGCTTAATTCACATACAAATGTTGTCTTTTTCTGGTCTTCTTCGGCTATCAATACTTGCTTGTACCCTGATAATCCATCTGTAAATGAGTAGAATTCATGTCCTGCAACTTCATTTAGGATTTCATCTGCATATGGTGTTGGGAATGGGTCTGTTAGGGTGACTTTGTTTAATTCTTTGAAGTCGACACATAACCTTAGTTTTGTTGGGTCATGTTTCTTTGGTTGTATGACCATTGGGCTTACCCATTCTGATTGGTCAATAGGGTAGATAATTCCTGCTGTAATCATATTGTCGATCTCTTTCTTAACTATCTCTTTGTATTTATGAGCTAATTTGTATGGCCTCTTCTTTATAGTTCGGGCATCAGGTTTGATGTCGATATTCATCTCACCCATTTCATGGACTAGTCCTTTGAGATCTTTGTAGTCTCTAGTGAAGACATCCTGGAATTCTTTCAATAGGTTTACTATTTCGGTTGTTTGTTCTTCGCTCCAGTAATCGCCATTTTTTGCCATTTTTGGTCGATCATCATTTGATATGTCAAACTCTTTAGTTTTAACTTTGGAATCCAACCATTCTAGTGCTTTAGCTTCATTGATTGGTTGACTCCCTTCTTTGAATTATGAGAATGTTGCAAGAAATTCTACTGTAGTCATTTGGTCGGTATCTTATTTGTCAGCTGTGTCGATTTTAAGTACTGTGTCAATTGGTTTTGTTTTTTTTGTATGGTATGATTTCCATCGAAAGATTTTCCCTTCTGGATTTTTGTTTTCCATTTGCATTCTTGTCGACTGTGGTATTGTCTTGGTTTGTATGTTATTACATGGTATTGTCGGTCGATCATACTTTTGTATCAGATTGTTATTCCCGATCGGTTCTATAAATGCTTTTATTTGTTTTGCAGTTTCAACTAACTTTCCGTTCTGTGGTATAAAACTGAAGTATTTAATAAAGTTCTCTCTAAGTTCATTCCATTGAAATTTTTCACTCCATGCTTCCTCCATTTTATACCATTTGTTTGGTAAGTCGACTAGCGTCGAGGAAAATATGTGTGGCCATGTACGTTCTTCTTTATACCCAAGTATTCTCCATTCTCTTTCGCATGTTCTTATGTGTTCCTTTGGGAATTTTCCTTGGATGAACACATATATTTGCACTTGTTTGGTTAGCTTCTTTCCTCTAAATCTTTCTACAAAGTAAGTCAAATTTGTTGTCCATGTCTGCAATATTGATTGATGGGTATCCCACCATCGTCTAACTTGTCCTGTAAAGGTTTCTATTAGAATTTCATCATTAAGATAGCAATACATTAGGATCTTTAACTAAGAGAATAACAAGCACAACAATCAAACATAAGAGACAATGAACACAGTTTTTATCCTTGGGGAAACCATAAATGGTGAAAACCCCACAACTTCCTCAGAGATAGAATCAGCACCAAAAGTAGAACCCAAAACAGTAAGTGATCTCCTGAAAATAGTAACCTTCTTTCTATATAGCCCCAGTATCTTCTCCTTACTCAACTATGCACTACACTTGAGTGTGTATGAGATGTGTGATAAATAGAGAGGCCAGCTCTCTATTTATACTAATTCCTGACTTGAATAAACCCTACTAGGGATGACCTCACTAGGAGAGTCTAATAACCCTAGTGCCCCGGAACTGTAGGGACTTTAACCCTTAGCCAATAGGAGGGTTACCCACAATGACTTGACATGACTTATTTATTTTATAGAACTTCCCGATAGGAACATCGGGGCATGACATAACTCAAGTACATCCTAGAATAAGCATCGGGTTACAATATATAAGAAATATAAGTGAAATACATTCCGAAGTTACATATACATCAACACTCCCTCTTAACTAGGAAGGTATTCTTTCGACACAATTTTCAGCACAAGTCTTCTTCTCTGTATCTTGTGGATCATTGTCGAGTCCTCATCATATTCAAGTCTTCTTCATCTTCATCATCGGATATGGATCATCAATGGACATCATCATTGGATTTGGATCATCATCACTCGATCTGGATCATCATTGGGTCATCATCATGGGTGATATCTCTTGATTCTTCTCATCATAGGAACTTCTACAGAGCCAGCCTTTTTTCATGCTTGATGTATCATCACAGAGCTAGTCCTTTTTCATACTAGATGTGGGATCTACTCAGAGCTAGTCCTTTTTCATACTAGATGAGTCTTCACAGAGCTAGTCCTTTTTCATACTAGATGTGGGATCTACTCAGAGCTAGTCCTTTTTCATACTATATGAGTCTTCACAGAGCTATTCCTTTTTCATACTAGATGTTGGATCTACTCAGAGCTAGTCCTTTTTCATACTAGATGAGTCTTCATAGAGCTAGTCCTTTTTCATACTAGATGTGGGATCTACTCAAAGCTAGTCCTTTTTCATACTAGATGAGTCTTCATAGAGCTAGTCCTTTTTCATACTAGATGAGTCTTTACAGAGCTAGTCCTTTTTCATACTAGATGTGGGATCTACTCAAAGCTAGTCCTTTTTCATACTAGACGAGTCTTCACAGAGCCAACCCTTTTTCATGCTGGATGTGGGATCTACACAGAGCTAGTTCTTTTTCATACTAGATGTGTCTTCATAGAGCCATCCCTTTTTCATGTTGGATGTGGGATCATCACATACACCTGAAAATGGAAGGAACCAATCCTCACCATGTCACAACTATTACATCCGACCATGGAAGGAACCAATCCTCTCACCATGTCGGATGGGCACAGCTCTTACATCTTACCATGGAAGGAACCAATCCTCTCACCATGTCAGAAGGGCTCAACACGGACGCATCACTTCCTCTTGGGAGGAATATCGATCTGGAGAACACCAAGCTTCTCCCTGAAGTACTCAAACTTCACCCTATCCAATGGCTTATTCAACACATCAGTTATCTATTAGTCCATCACAACATACTAGAGCTTCACTGCTCCTCTCTGCACCATATCCCTGATATAGTGATACTTGATCTTGAATATGCTTTGACTTGTCATGGAATACTGGATTCTCTGACAAATTTTAACAAATCTGGTTGTTATAGTGTATACAAGTAGCATCTAACTAGAGATCAAATAAATCAGACAGTAGCTTCCTCAGCCATACTGCCTCACAACTAGCTAAACAGGTTACGACATATTCTGCTTCAGCTGTACTTAATGCCACACATGATTTCTTCTTGCTAAACCATGAGATCACACCTGATCCCATACTGAAGCAACACCCTGAAGTGCTCTTCCTATCGATGGCACTTCCTGCCCAATCTGAATCAACATAACCCTCCAAGTTAATCCTTTGATCAGTCTTATACTTTAGCCCATAATCAACTATACCCTTTAGGTACCTCAGAATGTGCTTTGCAGTAGTCAAGTGAACATGTCTTAGATCTGTCAAATATTGGCTCAAGGTGTTCATAGCAAAGAAAATATTTGGTCTCGTGTTCGTCACATACATCAAGGACCCAATCAACTGACGATACATCATGGCATCAACTATCTCTGATGAAGCATCACTCAATGGCTTCAAGTTTGATTCCATAGGTGTGTTTAATGCCTTGCAGTCCATCATCCCAAATATCTTCAGGATCTCTACTGCATACTTCCCTTGTCCAAGGAAGATTCCATCCATATTCTGCCACACCTCCATACCTAGAAAATAATGCATCATACCTAAGTCCTTCATTTTGAACTCGGAAACAAGCTTTCTCTTCGTATCAGCAATCAACCCATCCATACCTGTCAGAAACATATCATCTACATATAGTAGGAGCATCACTAGGTTTCCATATTCAACCTTGTATTAAAGGTTGGAATCTGCTTTACTCTTGGTAAATCCCAAACTGGATAGAAAGCTGTCAATTCTGTCATACCATGTCATGGGTGCCTGTTTCAAACCATAGAGGGCTTTCTTCAATTTGCGCACATGAGACTCCCTGTCATGTGTCTCAAAGCCGAGTGGCTGCTCCACATACACTTCCTCTTCCACTACACCATTCAAGAAAGTAGTCTTGACATCCATTTGGTGTATCTTCCATTTCATCACTACAGCCAGAGAAAGTACTGATATGATGGAAGTGTATCTGGAAACAGGTACAAAGGTTTCTTCATACTCTATTCCTTCTTTCTATGAGAAACCACGAGCAACAAATCTTGCTTTATATTTCTCTATGCTACCGTCTGCAGCATGCTTAATCTTGTAGATCCATTTGGAAGTTATAACTGACTTCCATTCTGGTCTTGGGACAACATCCCAAACATCATTCTTCATGATCAATTGATACTCTTCGATCATAGCATCCTTCCATTCTTTCTGTTATGTCGCCTCTTCATAATTGGAAGGTTCTTTATTAATGAAATCACATAGTAATGCCACATAACTGGAACAGGATCTAGTCCGCTTTCTTTATCTAAGATTCTCTTCTAGAACCCCATATCTTTCCACACCTTGGATAATCCCTCGTACCTAAGAAGGTTTCCTCTTGTGAGGATTCTTCTCCTATGGTGGATCTATAGGTCTTTGTGGTTCTTCAAATTCTCAATCTTCTTCTTGAGTTTCTTCATTCATGATTGTATCATGAATTCTAGGAGCTTCTGCTTCTTCAGGTTCTTCAACAGGTTTCTTTCAGGATTTGATGTAGGCTGAATCTTTGTCAAATGTTACATCCCTGCTGATGTCAATCTTCTTGAACCCTAGGAAGTATATTCTGTAAGCCTTCGAGCTTTCAGAGTATCCCACAAATATACCCTTCTTTCCTGAAAGATCTAATTTTATCCTCTTCTCTTTTGGAATGTGTATGTACACTAGACAACCGAATATCCTGAGATGGATGACTTTTGGTTTCTTTCCAGAGAAGACTTCTTCAGGAGTCTTGTTCTTGAGTACTCTGTGTGGAGTATGGTTCTATACATACACCACTATTCTAGTTGCTTCTGCCCATAGATGCATAAGAAGATCTTGATCATGAAGAATAGCTCTTACATCTTCCATGATAGTTCTATTCTTCCTTTCTGCAAGGCCATTCTGTTGTAGATTATAAGGGGTGGACAACTCCCTCTTAATCCCTGAGTCTTTACATAGTTCCTTGAACTCATTCGAATTGAATTCTCTGCCATTGTCTAATCGAAAAGTCTTGATCTTCTTTTTAGTGTGGTTCTCGATCAAAGCTTTGAATTCCTTGAACTTGCTAAATACTTCATCTTTGTTCTTCATGAAGTAAATCCATGTCTTCCTAGAAAATTCATCAATAAAAGAAACATAGTACACATAACCGCTTAGTGAGCTTGATGACATTGGTCTGCATACATCGGAGTGGATGATTTCCAAGATTCCTTTTGCTTTGATTTTGCTACTTGGAAATATCTTCTTTGTGTTCTTATCTTTTGCACATCCTTTGCAGACCCCTTCATGTTTTGCTTGAATTTATGGAAGACCTTCAATATATTTGCTTGCAAGTGGTAGTGCTCTATAATGCACATGTGCAAGCCTTCTATGCCAAAGTTCATTTGATTCTACTGAGTCCTGAAGCAAATCTTGTTATGGTTGACCCTTCAACTTGTATAGACCTCCTTCTTGTTCCCCAATCACTATTGCATCGTCAAAAGTCTTTCCCTTTGGCCACATAAGAACTTGGCCATCTATGAAAGCAACCCTCATTCCTTTTTAATCCAATACAGATATGGAGAGGAGGTTCTTTAGTCCTGGAACAAATAATACATTCTTCATCTTCAAATACTTTCCAGAGTCTAGTTTATAGGAGGATTCACCACTACCTTTTATTGGATACTGGTAGTCATCCCCAAGTTTCACCTTGTGAGGTGACTCATGTTCAGATAGCTTCACAAATGATTCTTTGAATCTCGTCATGTGCTTGGAAGCACCACTGTCTATGAGCTAATCATTTCTTCTATGTGAAATAGTTCTCGTGAGAGAGGAGATCAGCACATATTCTTCCTCACTTAAAGAATCATCACTTTCTTGTCTAATTCTCTTTGTGGAAGGTTCATCATCCTTTGTAGCATGAGCATGATGTCTTCTCTTGTTTCCCTTCTTCTTTAAGTTCCTTTTGTTAGGGAAAAATTTGGATATGTGACCTTTCTCATCACATGTGTAACATCTAATAGTAGACAAATCTCTTCTAGAGTGTGAGATCTTACCTTTGGAGTGATGATGGCTCCTTCTGTTTTTCTTGGAGTGAACTGTAAGAGCTTGATATTCACTTCCCATATTCTCTTCTCGAGCTACTATCCGAGCTTCTTCTTGAGAGTATTCTTCCCATAGTCTACTAAACTTGACCAACTTCTTTCTGGCATAGATCCCTTGAATAAAAGAGTCCCATGATCTAGGGAGATCATTCAAGGTGGTCATCACAATCTCTGCATTTTCCACTTCTTCATCTACTGCTTCTAGTTGTTCCTTGATCTGAGATAACCTTGTAAAGTAAGACTGAATAGTCTCATCATTCTGGATCTTCACATTCTTCAATTGCTTTCTCAGATTCATCTTCCTATTTATGTTCTTCCCTTCAAACAATTTGGTTAGGGCATCAAATATAGCTTTAGGTGTCTTGAGGGAGGACACCTATGGTATGAGGTGATCCTTGATGGAATCAGCAATGATTCTCTTTGCCATAACCAACTTCTTCTTATGTAAGGCCTTAGACTCATCTCCCTCTAGAACTAGAACCTCCTCATTGATATAGGAGTCCAACTCATTTGCTTCCAGAACCAGGGAGATCCTATACTTCTAGGCTCGGAAGTTGTCAACTCCCTCAAGCTTTTCATCAAGATTGGTATGATGAGACATCTTAACTGAGAACCTCAAATGGAAATTCAAAAGATTTATATCTTACCAGGTCAAGATGTCGGATCTGAATTTGAAGTTGAAATCCTGCAGTGTTGGTTCAGTAGCAAATTAGGGTTTTTCTTTTCCGGAGTTCTGTCCAACCAAATTCATTGAATTTGATCCCTAACTTCGATTTTGGGGAGGAGATCAATCCAGGCTTGGGATCACTAAAAAATTCCTCTTCTGTGAAAAGCCATAATTTCTGGTAGCAGTGTCGGGTCCAAAATTGAAAAACCTCAGAATTGGATTATGCTTCAACAAAAAGATGCACCCTAAGGAGGACAGTTAATCCAACCTTATTTTGCTGAAAATATGTGGAGGAAGTTCCACTAAGTAGGAAGCCCTAGTTCCCGCAGCTGCATAGTGTCTTCTTCTTAGGTTAGCTCTGATACCATGTTATAATTTCATCATTAAGCTAGCAATACATTAGGATCTTTAACTGAGAGAATAACAAGAACAACAATCAAACACAAGAGATAATGAAAATAGTGTTTATCCTTGGGGAAACCATAAATGGTGAAAACCCCGCAACTTCCTCGGAGATAGAATCAGCACCAAAAGTAGAACCCAAAATAGTAAGTGATATTCTCACAGCAGTAACCATCTTTCTATATAGCCACAGTGTCTTCTCATTCCTCAACTATGCGCTACAGTTGAGTGTGTATGAGATGTGTGATAAATATAGAGGACAGCTCTCTATTTATACTAATTCTCGACTTGACTAAACCCTACTAGGGCTGACCTCACGAGGAGAGTCTAATAACCCTAGTGCCCCGGAACTGTGGGGACTTTAACCCTTATCCAATAGGAGGGTTACCCACAATTACTTGACATGACTCAGTTTATATTATAGAACTTCCCGATAGGAACATTGGGGCATGACATAACTCAAGTACATCCTGGAATAAACATCGGGTTACAATATATAAAAAATATAAGTTAAATACATTCCGAATTTACATATACATCAACAGTTTCTACTAAGATTTGTAGTCGGCCATGTTCACCTATGTTTTTAGAAACTTTCTCTATATGCATAACTGGGGATTCCATTTCTTTATACCTTGGGATCTGTCTGATACTTACATTTGTTGGGTTTAATGTAGGATATTCCCTACTTTTCTTTTCAAATATTTTTGTGATGATGGAGACTAAAAAACATTGTTGGACTGGTTTCTTCTGCACTATCTGAATGGTCTAGCAGCCTCTTGCTTATGTCTCATAGTTTTCGACTTCCCAATCATATAATTATGCATCTGAATTATATCCTACTAAATCTTGATTGCCTAAGTGAAGCTCTCCATAGATATTGGTTTTTGTGTAATCTTTGTTATTTTGTATTTGATATAGTTGTCGGATGTCAACTTCTTCATCAATAGGTTCTTTCTAATGTTCTCCTTGGGATGGGTAAATAGGTACTATGAATTCCTATCCATTCCCCTTTAGTTTTATCCTTTCTTTGTCTAGGGATATTGATGCTTTCACTTTTCTTCCCTAAGGTCGACCTACTAGAGTTGGGAAGGAGCTGGATCCTTCCTTATTGTCAATAATTTCAAAGTCAACTTTGGTCAATATTCCTTTTATTGTTGTATCAACATTTATCCAAACTCTGATAGGTTCGATCAAACCTTGGTCATCTAACTTGAGGTATATGTGTGACTCACATAGTCAAGGTCTACCCAACTGAACCCAAGTGTCACGTGTCATAATATTTAATTGTGAACCGAAGTCGAGTACAACTTGTCGAACATGGTATCCTTCAATTTCTAGGTTGACAAGTGGGTCGGCATCACTCTCGTCTTTTTGGTTTAGACTACATATGATTTTTGTTTTTTTTTGTATTATTGTTATGCTTCATATTATACAATAAATCAATGAATTGAGATACCTATTTATCATTATGTACTAAGCGTATTAGTTCTTTAACTTATTTTTGTCGACTGTCATTAGCTTCTTCTTGTCTAGTAAATTCTTTAAATATATTTGTTGCGTCGTTATACAATTGTTTTTGTTTAGCTAGTTTAGGATAATCGTTCTTTTATTTTATTTTACTTATACGTGGATTATCATTTCCAGTTTTTGTCCCTTGTTGGGTTACTATATGTAGGTTCTTCCTATTGATTACATCATGTTTTTGAACACATGACAAGACATTAACATTTTTCTTTTTATTAATTTTTTCAAGCAAGGTAGGACAATCCTCTAATGAGTGATCTCCTACACCATAGCTAGTGCAAAACTTTATCTCAGTTATGTCCTTGTATGGGCAGTCTACATATCGATGACCTTCTTTGTAGCATGTAAAGCACTCAATGGGCCGACGTGGTCGATTGTCATGATTTCTAGAAAATCGTCCTCGGCCTCCATATCCTCCACAACGGTTATCGAACCAACGCTCATATCGACGGCCTTCATATCTTTGATTATTTGGATCATTTTGATCATTGCTTCACTGGTTTTTATTTTTATTTTGTGTGACTGCGTTCGTCTGGTAGAATTCTTGGTAGTTTTCTCAGTTCTTTAAATTTAAGTGGCAGCCGGTCGTTGCATGACTCTTTACTTCACAGATTGCACACCAATATGATTTTCCATTTTTCATGTTATAAGGGAAATATTTCGTTGTGTGTTCTCCATGTTCTTGGCAGATGTCGCAGAAGCATTTTGTCTGAAAAAATCGAACGTCCTATCGACTTATGTCTTGTAGACAGTTATCTTTAGTGTGTCCGGCCGTGGAGCATTTTGTGCACCAGACATCCTGATTCTTAAGGTTCAACTCTTTCAATGATTTCTACATGATTTCTATTTGTTCTTACAGTCTAGTATCCATGGGATATGCTGGGAAATATTTGTCCATATCTACTTGCAGAGATTTGGTGAATGCATCTTCATATGTTTTAAATGTCTCCAAGCTTATGTGTCGCTAGATTTTCTGTGATAGACCTACAAGAAACCACTGAATTAATATTTTTTTGTCAAATACATAGTCCAGTTGGCTGAGGAGGTCTTTCCAATGTTTGTTATATTCCTGGAAAGACTCCGCTGGATTCTGAGATGTTGTTTTCAGTTTTTTGGCTGCCAGATGTTTTGCGTCTGAAGTTTTAAAGAGAGACAAGAATTGTGCTTTAATTTCTGCTTTAGATGTTTGGGGAGTTCTCTCAATATAGGTCATGTACCACGTTAGTGCCCTTTTCCTCAAGGCACCGACGAACTGTGCCATATATCATTCTTCGACCGTAACATGATTTTCCTCCCATATTGACTCACAAATGAACCAATGTCATCTAGGATCTTCATCACCCTTGTATAGAGGGATATGTGTTGATTTGTGACCCATGTTGGCATCGCTGTCGATGTCTCCTCCAGGAGGTGGCAGTGGTGGGGGTGGTGGTGAGGGCAGTGGGATGTTTTTTTTGTCTCGCTGTGCAGAGCTATTGTTTGTCTCGGTCATTTTATTTTTTGTTTATTCTCTGACAAGCAGTTGGTTCGGGTCGACTTCTCTTGTCAATGTCCAACTACTCTGATTTGTCTGCAGGTCTAACTGTTCTGTATTTCTCAAAGCTATGGTTGGTGGGGGGGGTGCTCCTTCATGTGTTGGGTAAAGTAAGTGGATACTTCGGTTGGAGGGGTATTCCTAAAGTGTTACCCAGTTTCCTTCCTCCAGTCGACGGATCACTAGATGATTATCATCGTTTACCTCGTTGTCTAGTGGGCTCCATATACCAAACTCACCAGCTCTTAGTCTTAGGTCTTCTTCGACAATGGATTGTATCCTAGTACTTGGATTCATTGGAGACATAGCTCTTATCTCCTAGGGAAATTATATTTAGAGAGTTTCACACTACTCTGTCCACAAGTCTTCTTCCATGGGTGATGCTTCTTCATCAACGCCTTCTTCCTATCGGTCAAGACCTGACTCTGGCGGATTTATTTCCAAGGTCTATCACCTTGGTATCCATCCCTCTTTGCAGTGCTATAGCCCATTCTCTTCTCTCTTCCTTTCTTTTCAACCTCTTCTCTCTTTCTACTTTCTGTAAATCTGTCGTACCTTTGTGTGTCACTATTCGTTCTATTTCCTTTTTAGGTGGACTTTTCATTGCTGGTGATGGTATCTTCTTCAGTCGACTAGAATCCTCTTCACTTTACCCCGAAATATGCCCAGCTACCCCCCCATAACCTACCCGATGCTTTAGAAAGCTCAGATAGTTCTGTTTATTTGCTTGGGAAGTACTCCCACTCCCTCTCGGAAATTAATTTTTCCCACTTTTTCTGTTTCTCCACCCAATTAGAATTTGGTGGCGGTTCGTGTAGTGACGGATGCAATTCTACAATATGACCCACTCCCTTTTCTATCAGGAATTTGAACAACAGAGTCGGTAAGGAGAAAAGGAATTTCTCGGTAAGGTCTGTATAGAATCTTTTATGAATGCTTTCAACTGAAGTTCTTTCTTCTACAGCTTGTTCCTCGTAGAATTTGTCGATGATCTTTTCAAGCCACTCTGACAGGTTTGTTCGTCCCCCTCGAATCATTTTCTCTAGCAGCTCTTGATCCTTAGTTGCTTTTGGATTTTTCATCCATAAATTTTTTCAAAAGTTGGGGTACCGATTCTACAAACTTCTCATGTGTTTCAGTGAATAATTTCTCCTTCACCTGAGCAATGGTTCATCTATTTCTCCTTGTGTAATTCTGCAAATAATTTTCTAGCTTACTTTCCACCAGTTCTTAATCTCATGTTCTGATATCATCTGCTTATAGTCATTACGTTCGTATATGTACTACCGAAAATGGAACCAATGTTGTAATCTCACAGATCACAGCGGGTTACCAATAATACACATTGAATCATATAGACATAACAGACACAAGAGAAAAGAACATAGATAAGGGAATAACAGATTATATTATAACATGAGGGTCCATACATACACAGAACTGAACCGAGTTCTCATCTGGCTCAATAGCCTAATATATATGATTTACAAACAGTTACATATAACTACCTGTCGGTTCGGTCAATCGACATGACCTTATGCGGCCGACCTAATCTCTAATTAGTCGGCTCACCGACTAGCTCCTCCAACACCTTCCTCAATGATTACTCCTTATAAAAGTTACGGGAATGAGAGGAGTGCTTCCTTGGATAAATAGTATGCACTCATATTGTGCTCCTTGTAGACATGGATAAAGTCATATAACAAATGAATTGAAGATGTCTATAGTATAGAATATATGTCGGATATCTGATGAAATGCATTACTTTCTCCAACCTCTATAGATGAGTTCACATTATGAGAGCTTCTATCACTATACCGACATGATGACACAACTTATAGGTCACTTCTCCACTCTACATTGGCCCAATTATTCATTTTCTTGGCCACTCCTTGCTCCTTACTCTACACCCGTAGTCTTACATATAACTTAGATAAACTTCCAACTCATCACAACAAACTCATAATATGGAAAGGAAATGTCACACCAGTCCATGTTTTTGTAATCCCTATATGGGTGGTCACTACAAAAGGATTATGTAAATGAAACCCATTCTTGGAGATCCCAACCCTTGAGGATCTTTGTCTCGACATGTGTACACCCTGACAGAGAGCACTTCAAGAGGAGACCGTATGTTGACAATAGATTAGGTTACTTGTTTATTTATTCCACTTTACTATTGTTGGCCTCCCTCACCTATTTTATATGAAGGGAGGAGAGATTCTTTAGTTGTTTTATTCATGTAGAATCAAGTGAGATTTGATTGGATCAATTGTATCTTGAAGAAAAACTTTCCTTGAATCTTTATACTTGTATTTATGCAAGGAAGGAATGTGCTAGGGTTTGTGAAAGACAAAACCTAGAAGATACTTGAAAGGTTGGGGTTTTGTGAAAGATAAAACCTAGAAGATACTTGAAGTGCTAGGGTTGGAGTCCATGTGAGAAGTACCTAGGGTTTGTAGAAAAGAAACCCTATAGGATTCTTGGGGCACTTTGTTTCGAGAGTTTGTGTGATGCAAGCTTGTTGAAAGAATGGACTTTTTGGTGTTGGTGCTAACGTGTTTTAAGTATTTTGGTGTGGATAGATAACTTGGTGGGATACATTGCTAGGCATTTTTATTTCTCATTAGTGTTTTCGATTGTTGGTAGACACCCTATATAGGGTTTGGATGCATTGGAGACTCTTAGCATGTGGATAAGCTTGAAGGACTATTTTGTACCAACTTGTGATAAGTTTTTGTTATGTACTTGAAACTTCATTTTTATGTATATGTCAAGTGTACATTCTTGTTTAGACTGTATACTTGAATAGTTGGCTTTAAAAGTATATTCTCATGGTGAATGAGTAGTTTCTAGGGATGTTTAGTATGTTGATTTATCATAAATAGTTAGCTAATTTTTTTGAGTGATTTGACAAGTATATAGAAGCTAACAGGGAAAATTTGTGGCTGTAACAATTCTGTTGTTAATAAGTAACTTTCAGATCTATAATATGTTGGGACTCGAGGCCTAAGGAGAGTTTCTTTAGTTCTAGTAGTCATGTAGAATCATGTGAGAGTTGATTGGATGAATTGTAACTTGAAGAAAACCTTTCCTGGAGTCTTGATACTTGTCTTTATGAAAGGAAGGAAGGTGCTAGGGTTTGTGAAAGACAAAACCAAGAAGATACTTGACTGGTTGGGGTTTTCGAAAGACAAAACCTAGAGCCGGATAATTAAAGTGCTAGGGTTTGAGTCCATCTAAGAAGGACCTAGGGTTTTGATAGTCGCTCCAACCTCATCAAACATCATATGGAGATTAGGAATTTGGTAGAAAACACGTTTTATGATTGTAGGATTGGTAGGATTGTAGCTTTTTCCTTGGATTCTATCATGTATGAGAATATGGGAATGACATTGAATCAAAAGAACCAAGCCCTCCATGTAATCTGATGTCAATGGTGATTATTGTTGAACTCCTCGTTCATAGGCTTAGAAAAACTGTATCTTTCACTTGATCCAAAATCCTTGATTAGGAATGTCAATCTTTTTCTACAATATTTTCAAGACTTGGCCATAATAGGTCTACTATTTACACTTACAGCCAATGTACAAAGCTCAAAAATATACTACAACAATTCCATTTTATATGTGCCTCAAATTATAACATTAAAGTTGAATATATCCAATAAAGAGACAATATTCCATTGAATAATCAGTCCATACATTGCACAATTCAGACCTGATATTATCAAGTCTTAAGAGGACAAATAGATCACTCTTCACTAGCCTCCTATGATGGATAATAAACACTATATTAGCAGAAGTATTTTTCAGGTAGGAAAAGAAAAAAATAGTACATGACAATAGCCTTACAATGGAAAATTATAGACTTGAATATCCCAAAATCTAGCTCCAAATCTGCAAATATATCTTCAGCATTCAACCCAATGGCCTAGGACATTTCTCCAGAATGGAAGAAACACATTGCAAATGAGGATATTCTATTCTTTTGTAGGTTTCCATCCAACTACCACCAAAAAAAATATTAATAAAATGAGGCCAAACCTTAGGATGTTAGCCTTGAAGAGTTCAAATGTGCTTGACATATTCACCAACATGCCACTTGTCCTCTTCTAACATGAGAACTATTTCTTAGATGAGTGGAGTGACCTAGAGATGCGTGCACAAAGAGCCTCAATGCAGAGTGCTCCTCTTCTTAAATGATGCCACATGTGAGCAAATAGCCATTTCATTTGGAATTGATTGGATGAATTGTAACTTGAAGAAAACCTTGCCTGGAGTCTTTATACTTGTCTTTATGCAAGGAAGGAAGGTGCTAGGGTTTGTGAAATAAAAAACCTAGAATATACTTGAAGGGTTGGGGTTTTTGAAAGACAAAACCTAGAGGATAATTGAAGTTATAGGGTTTGAGTCCATATGAGAAGGACCTAGTTTTTTGATAGTGGTTCCAACCTCATCAAACATCACGTGGAGAGTAGTAATTTGGTAGACAAGATATTTTATGAATGCAGGATTGGCTGTATTGTATCTTTTTCCTTGGATTATATCATGTATGAGAATATGGGAATCGCATTGAATCAAAATTACCAAGCCCTTTGTGTAATCCGATGCCAATGGTGCTTATTGTTGAACTCCTCGTTCATAGGCTTAGAAAACGAGTATTTTTCACTTGATCCAAAAACACTGATTAGACATGTCAAGATTTTTCTACAATATTTTTAAGGCTTGGCCATAATAATTCTGCAATTTACACTTGCAACCAATGTCCAAAGCTCAAAAATATACTACATACTTCACAACCTCCATGAATTCTTGGAGTGGTGTGACCTGGAGATGTGTGCACAAAGAGCCTCAAATGCAGAGTGCTCCTCTTCTTAAATGATGCCACATGTGAGCAAAGGGCCATTTCATCTAGAGTTGATTGGATGAATTGTAACTTGAAGTTATACTTGTATTTATGCAAGGAAGGAAGGTGCTAGGGTTTTTGAAATACAAAACCTAGAATAAGATACTTGAAGGGTTGG
>LPNX010983658.1:81629-209129 GCA_001517045.1 Pseudotsuga menziesii | reverse complement strand
TCGTTCTTGGCTCAAATAACCTTGTATTTACCATGGTAAATCCATTATCATGTTCATAAACAATTCTATCGGGATCATGTTGATTCAATCGTAACCTGTACCATTTGACAATGGACAGAATTACCTTGAAGGATTTAAAGTCACACTGTAGAATATCTTCCAAATACCCATAATATAGATTTTATGAGATTTTTTGGATGTTTATCACCTCTAGATGAAACAATGGTCACCTCAAAGACTACAAATATCCCAGAATCTAATGTTTTCTTTGTTTCATCCAATTTTTTGATGCGATATCTACAACCATTGCAGACCATATCCTTATGGTGTTTTACCTACAATAAGAAATACACGGAATGATTACGTAACAATTCAATATTTATCAATAACTGCATATTTATGCAACCATATATGGAAAATAACAACATGTACATCCAAGTGTAATTTGCAAAATACAATATTTAGAGTGATTGATTAATATGATTGTATACTTATCTTTTAACCATATGCTAAAATGATTTCCCTTTCTGTAATATTTGTATCACCATTGCGATGTGTTGCTTGTACCAATGAAGCCACACCTTCCCATGATATTTCATGACCCGATCGTTTGCATCCTTCAATCCATACCTTCATCTAGTCAAGATTGTTTGTGATGTATAAATCAATTGCATCCCACTCTCAACCAACTGTATGATGACAATAAACATTAAAATTCAAGACATATATAAATTTTCTGAACAAAGTTTATGCTCTTAATTGATGAAATAAATTAAATATGAAATTAGAATATGTACGATATAATTAAAATCCACTAGCTAATAATTACCTTTCACCTTCCTCGATATACCTTTCCCCTTCAGGTAATCCCCTTCAAAATAGTTATTGGAGTCCATATCACAAATGCGACGTAAATTGAGATTTGACGATAACTTACGAATATATTCACTAACATACAACATGTTTTGGTATACCATATATTATTCCATCATAGAACCATCAGTATGTGCTCGTTGTCTCACCAAACCCTTCATAAATTTCAAGTGCCTCTCAACCATCCACATGGACCTTAAGTGCACAGGTCCGCACAATTCAATCTCCTCAACTTGGTGTATGAGGTAGTGTTCTTGAGCATTGAAAATGTCAAAGGTAGATGCTTATTCATTTCACACATGAGACAAGCAATTTATCTCCTCCAATACTTCATACATTCTTTATGGATTTCTTTAGATGTCAACCATCTACAACTGACGCAAACCAATAACCATAAATAACAAAAAAGAAACATTAAATTACATAACATGAATTAGTGCATAAGAAACTAATCAATAGTTACCTCATGTATTTCCCAATATTATATATAACTTGTTTGACATTGTCGTCGAAGTTGTTCGGGAGAGAGAGAGGTAGAACATACTGTATCAATATACAAACCACGCCATTTTTTAAACAAAGAGTATACAAACAAGGAAACAAATTTATGCAATAAAATGAACAAAAATATATGGACATAACAATAATAATTACCTTGATGAAGACGTGCCAATCATGAGTTTTGACCCCCACAAAATCACCTTTTTTTGTTATAATATTCTTCAAGTTCGCACAAAATCCAGTGAGAAATTTAATTTTCCGCATTACTTCTTTGACAACATTACTTTGCTACTCCATAAACATACATGGAATTGAGTTTATATTAATTTTCTCTCTATTGCTATGATGTTGAATGACGTCTTTCATCTCATGGTTTCCTTCTTGAATGTCTTTGCAAGCTTTCACAATTTTTTCTTTCTCTCTCCTTAGCTCCAGTAGTCACCATAATGTTCTAGTCACATTCTTTCCAATATGCATTGTATCAAATAGATGAGCAATTTGTAGGTGCTCATAGTAGGGCAACCTACTGAATTGTATAGGATAACTTTTCATTCCTCGTGGAATCCCATTAATGACTTCATGATCACGATGGACATCATGAATATTAGTTTATAAATAAATTATAGAAATCAAATATGGCCACTATAGTAAACAACTCACAATAAAAATTAAAATACATAACAACTCATATACAGTGATCCATATGTACCAGCTTGACGATTTCTATTATATTGCATCTTCCAAAGGTGAGGTGTGATTCTCTGTGGTTTTAATGCAATCTCCTAGTTTCCATTGAAAATAAAAATTTTGGTTATTCTATACCTGTGATTATTAGAGAGGAAATTCCTATACTCATCAAACACCTCCTTTCTTAATCTTTTTGAGCGACGAGATTTGATCTTAGGACCACAAACTGGGAATGCAAATTTACCCTTTTTCTGAAGACCTACAATATATAGATATGGAATTTATATGTCAAATATAATTATATATTAACTATATTAACTACTTCATATAATTAAATGCAATTAAAGTGGAACTTAAAAATACAAACTACAAAAATGAGTTAATCATGGGGCATCATGTATTGTCCATACAACCATTGCATGTAATTGAAATTTCCTTTGTCGTATTGGTATAGGTAGTTCATACATAGTGATTCCATTCCATAACTTTCGTAGCTCGTCTATAAGAGTTTTGATATATACATTCATATCTTTGACTTAGAACTTACCTGATTGATCTGAAGTATATATAAACCATGCACAAGGGTAAATTACAAAATATATATATGAAATTAGGAAACATAATATGACAAATGATATGCCACAACTACACTAGAAATAAAACAGTTGTAGACACAAAATAGCTGGAATAATCATCGACAACATTATGTGCTCCCTCTTTATTGACAACCATGGAGGAATGTTATTGTTGATAACAAAAATAGGCCACGCCGTGTAAATGGATTTAATCTATGCAAATGAATTAACACCATATTCTACCAAAGAAATCCTAAGATTACATGGTTCTTCTTTAAAGTGAGACCACTTTTCCTCCATATCTCTAAAAGCAGAACCATTTGCAAGCATTCGAATAACAGCATCTTGACTTTTGTTCCTGGTATAGTAATCCATAAATTTTGTTTTGTTATTGCACCCAAAAATTCGTTGCAAACATGGAATGATGGGAATATAACGAAGAACCTTGTGAGGTGCATTTTTTGTTACTTGATCTATTCGATATCTGCTTATATGACATTCCAGACATTCTGTTGCAAATTCTTGTTGATTATAATATATAGCATGGTCATTAGGGAATGCATGGATTACTTCATATTGCATTCCAATCTCTTTCATGATGGAAGATAAATCTCGATATGTGCGAGGTAAAATATTTGATGGTGGTAACAAAAATTCAGCTATCAAGCTACATCAAATAAAAATAAAAAAGAGTTAATGTAATATGTAAATAATATTAACGAAACACACTTCATCCGTATTAATTTGAATTATGAATTAACAATATAATTATTAAAGGAATAAAGATAAACTTTACCATGATCGTATATATGTGATGGATTATTTTACATACCTTAGCATCCGTGTGATTGATATGTTTGAAATACCATTCATAACCTTCAAGTTCATTATAAACAATATAGCAGAGAGAATATTTGTTTTGGATCCTTCATACAGGGGTTTGTATGCCTTATCGAGAAGAGGTATATTGTGAACATCATCAAAGTCATCAATATTTTCATTATCATTGTCACCGTCAACATCCATTCTAACATTAAATGAATAATGGATCAATGTATTTTTAGCATCATCTTCAACTACGTTATCAGTATGATCATCTTCTTCAATATGATCAATCACTTTTTCTCCATTAAACATAGACGCTCCATGATCCTCCAGTACTTGATCTGAAAGCACTTCCTCTGGACAATATGATGTAGGATGTATTTCCTTTATAAATACATGAATATTAATAGTTAATATAATAAATATCAAAATAATACATACATTTATCAAAGAAAAAAAATATAAAAAAAAATTATAATGCTAAACCTACAAATGGATGATATTCATTCCCCCCCTCAGCGTGTCCATGTTCCCTACAATGTTTTGTGGTTGTTGTGGTCAATATTATTCTCCTCTTAAATCCCCTACATTGACTACATGGACAATAACATTTCCCATCACCCTTGCGTATCGCTACATCCCATAGTCTAGCAAGCAATTGTCGATTTTCTTTGTTTGGGTCAGGAATATTGCTATTTTACATTTTGTCACAAAATTTGTGAATGAATACTATGGAAAATATTAAAAAATCAAGTTCCATGCATCGCAATTTTCTCAAATGGTGGTTTGTCGAAGAATAAAAAAATTCTTGCAATTGTCTGTTGAAGAAAAAAACAATTCCTCAACCAATCCCTCGAGGAATAAACAATTTCCACTAACCATTCGTCTAGGAATAAATAATTTTTGCAAACCGTCCGTCGCTTCTAGAGAAAACATGTTGAAATGTTTAAAGATGTTTATATTTATAATTCCACAGTTGTCGGATATCCAACTAACT
The DNA here is from genome assembly GCA_001517045.1 of Pseudotsuga menziesii. Taxonomy (NCBI): domain Eukaryota; kingdom Viridiplantae; phylum Streptophyta; class Pinopsida; order Pinales; family Pinaceae; genus Pseudotsuga; species Pseudotsuga menziesii. Next base: position 204,671 of record LPNX010983658.1, on the reverse strand, counting down.
AAACCTAGTTACCATTGTAAGCATTACATTTTCCAATTTGAAACAAGTATCATTGGCTCGTCAAAAGTTTGAGTACTACACCTTCCCTAGTCATCAAAAATCTGACGATAATCCCTTACAAATTCATCGCAAATCCATTGACGTTACGTCACTTAATCAACACTAATGTTCGTCGCAAAACCTTCGAGGAGGAAAGTAAAAAATTCGACGACTCTGGAAGATAGAAATCAGAATGTACAGTACTTTTCATCATTGCAGTATGAAAAAAATGTACTTTTCATCGAGGTCATCAAATTTTGGGCTCAAATCCTATTTTGAATCTATTTGACGTCCCTATCAAATTATTGTCGATTTGAGCACCAATTTTCCTCTTCCTATTACCTCTAGTTAAATGGTGAAGTTGATTTCATTAAAAAAATAATCAATACCATAATCTAATGGAAAGTGGATAAGCATAGGTCTAGTTGGCACCATATTCTCTTTCCAACCCTCTAGGCATATCATACATCAACCCAAACCGTGACTGGGTTTATGCCATTCCATCTCATTTATGGAGTGGAGTCCATTCTCACTATCAAGTGTCAAATCCATTCAATGGACCTTGTTTTCAAACTTTTACTATATACCTTTGCTCTGCAAAAATGCTTGATCACTTTGGAATAAGTAGATGGGGATCATTGTGGGCACTCCAAACAATCGAAGCTTCTAAGAAGCAGTTGAAATCACACTCTAACACCCACATCCACCCATGCACATTCCAGGAAGGTGACCTTATCCTTTTATATGACCAAGCACATGATAAACTCGAGTATATATGAAAGGGACTTTATGTCATGAAACCCTACCTTAGAAAGGGGGCATGCCTCCATGTTGGTTTGGATGGAAAACTCTTGAGGAACCCTTGTAATGGGTTGCAGCTCAAGATAGTATATGTGTAAAACAACTAAACCCTTAATTATTGTATCACTAGTTTCTTTTCCTTTTTTCCATTTTTAAAGTGAGCCTCATGGTTTGTTTCTTTGGTCTTGTCAGATGTGTCATGATCTAAACGTCTACATCAATTATGTCGACAACACAAGTAGATACTATCTAATATCATATTTTTTTCTTGGGTCATGTTTTCCTCATCACGTGACTTGATTCATTTTTGTGGAATGTGTGTGCAACCACCAATAAACAAGCAGAATATGATTTCATGATTGGCCTCCTGAATGATGCTATCCATATGCACATTCATCACCTTTGTGTCTATCTGGACTGTCAGTTTCTTGTCACACAGTTGAATAACTATTATCAGGTATGTGATCCTTGTCTTTTTAAAAATTCCATGTGAACTAAACAATTGGCTAGACAACTTGAATCCATTACATTTATCCATTTTCCTAGGATTCCCAATAGTCTGAAAGATCATATGGCTAATGACATTCTTGTTGGTTGTGGACATTCATTATCTTCTTAAGTTAGAGTATTGTTTCACCTATTTTTGGATCCCACTACCTAATAGGGGGAGTCTGAAGAGACTTCAGCTCCACTATTATCTCAAAGGGGGAAGGTGACAACCTTTTAGAGACTCCCCCTAACCCCTCAATGAGGGTTCGGGGATAGCACCCTTGAAGATAATTTTTTGGAAAAACATATTTGGAAAATGTTGCAATTTCATAGTCAATCTAAACCATTCATAATTAGGTTACACATTTAACAATATAGATTATGTTTGTATATTTTTTCCTAGAAGGAAACCCTCTTTTAAAGAGGGCATTGCATTACAACTAAGTAGTAGTGACTGAGTGAGAGAGACTGTGAAAGGGTGAAGAGGAGGTTGCATTGGATTCTCTATATGTTTTCTTTATGTATTTATTTTATTTTGCTGTTTTATGATCATGTTTTCTAACAATTATAGATTGGCGTATTAATCAACAATAATAAGGAAATAAAACATTCATATCCATTCATCATCAATGTGCATCCACATGTACACCATCTTTCCATAACCACATCATCGTCATCATCATAAAAGGTTGTAAGTAAAAAAAATTGTCCATATATGGGTGTGTGTGGGTGTGCGGGTGTGTGTATGTGTGTGTGTATGTATATGTATATAGGTCCAAGCTAGAGAAATTGTTATATTAAGGATCCCCAATATCTCCATTAAATTAATACATCAGTAAAAAAAACCATGCCCATATCATGGGGGGAATCCCTACAAGTTGTCGACTAGTCATCAGAATAATATGAGGATTCCTCATACTCATCATAATCATTATCAACCCCTATGCAAGGAAAATATCCCCTCGTCATGTCTCATATCCCCTAGGTGACCACCGCTATGCGATGCATTGTCAAGCACCATTCAGGGGGTGCTTGGTATCACATTTTGATAAGCTCATCATCCATATGTTATTATTTGTTGTTTGAAACCCCCTCTAATAGTTTATGAATGTCTCGATGTTGTCCTTCTATGATTTCCTTGACACTTTGTCTCTTGCATTGTGCTCAGTGGGAAGGATTGATTCATCAACCTTGGTGTGTTTCCCCTAAAAATTAGCTAGGGGCGTCTGAACCACATCTGCACACACATATGAAGAGTCACTAGTACCATGATCATATCATAAAATATAGCTATAATATATTCTAGTGTTGTAAACACACATATATTCATAATGCATAAATCATACATATCATCGGACCCCTAGGCTTGGATGTGAGGTAGTGGTGGCATTGGGTTCCCTTAGAATTCCATCCTTTCATATGGGTAGTCCTCTATGACTACTGGGAATTGTTTCCACTACAAGAATAATCCCTAGTTGAAGACATTTCCCTTGACACCACCTCCTCATCGCAGCAGCATCTCTCCCCATTGGAACATATTGGTATTCATCATCCCACCATCCCGCACTGTGATGTGAGGTCATAGTGTCTCCACACTCAAATAAGAAGAATGCACATATGAAAGTGGTGAACCCAAATTCACCAAATTGTTGACTATAGTGGTTCAACTAGTGTTGAACCACTGTGAAGAATACTTTGTCCCACCCAAAGAATGTCCCATCTAGCATCTGCTCCACAATGAGCATATGACTGTGAAATATCTTATGGGTCCAATGAAATCTCAACACTCGTCTGAAACCCGCTACTATATCACATGTCTCCAGGATCTCTATGTCTACCAGGAATATAGAGGATTTTTGTAGCTATGCACCATCCATGTAGTGATTCACTAAGATATCCTCCATATCCACAATGTATAATAAACCAATTATGTATCACATATGACCCCCAATAGTGAAAGTTATGTCATGAAATATACATCTTGGAGGGTGAGCTCTATGTGCTCACCCTGGTAAAGTCCCAGGCATCACGGTCCCAATACTCAATGATGTTGTTCAACATTAGTCCCCACGATATCATAAAGGGGTTCTCAATAAAGTTAAGTAACCCTTTTCATGCAAGGCTGTCTAGATGTGACTAATTGTTACAGATGGCCCACCTGATGTACACAATGTCCCTCACTTTCTAGTTCACCCTCATCTTGAATTCCATCATCAATCAAGCGTTAGGTAAGAGTCAAATTAAAATTTTGATTTACATCGACAACTTTTTCAACAAAATGTATGACCTAGGTCATTTTATTTGGTAGAAATTAAGGACCTAAGTCGTTGATTTTATCCTTCTAGGTGCGCCCTTAAGTCATGCTTGTTCCTCCAATAGTTGTGACATGGTCATAAAATTCAACGTAAATCCTACAACCTATGTCACTCATGACATGGTCATAATGTTCAAGGGAAATCATATGACCTAGGTAATTGATTTCCCTTCAAAATTTGTGACTCAACCCTAAAAACCTCAAGGGATTTTCTAGGGACCCTTGGAAGCCAAAAACATGAAATGAACTAGATATAAATGAAGAGGAGGTTGTGGCTAACCTGCAAATCATGGAATCTAAATATGATGATTGAATCATGAGAAATCAACATTTGGATTTTTGAGCTCTCCACACTCATCCAATGGTGAGTAGTGAAAAAGACACCTATTTTTCTAGTCCCACCCACATTTAAGCTCATTTTGGACCCATTTTTCTTCTGATCCTTACAAACTCATATAACATCTATTTGTTGCATCATTATCACCATTGGAATCATGGTTCTAAACTATCCTTTATTATGATATCCATTTTCCATGATTGAGGTATTTTACGAGGATGCTTTTCATAGGATGTTTTTCATATTTTTATGAGGATTCCACCTAGTATATGATATTTCCCTTAGCCACATATTACTCTGAATTCATCACTCATTACATGTGGACTCCTAGACTTATTTCCTTTATGGCATTTTGATTTTTCATGTTCCACACTCACGATCCCACCGCTCCATCCATACTGCAAAAGTAAGAATTTTTCTACCATTCATCATCCCTCAAGGAGATTACCATGAGCATCATACCCACCATTAGTTCCATATTCTATCATCCATCCATAGATTCATTTAGTCATTCATTCAAAACTTATCTCTTTGTTTTCCCTCCTTATCTCGTTGAGGTGTCCATCCACCTAAGAAACCATTACACAATGACAACCATTACATAACAATGATTTTAAGCACTTTCTTTTCTTAGGTGTTGATTCTTATGGATTCCATTACATTCAAGTACACTTTAATTTTCCCTCTTCAATGTCGATACATCAAGGAAACCATTCAAAAAAAGTGATCCTTAGAACACATGTATATAGTGTATCACTTCATTTTGTGGAAACATCCATAGTTTCCTTTGTTTATAGAATTCCATGATGAGTCACACATGGAGTCATACTAACGTCATTATCCCTTTGATTCAACATCATTTGTTACAGACAGAAACTTCCTATGGCTTGGGGGTACCACAATAGACTGCTTGACACCAAAAATAAATATTTCCCAATATGCAAGAGAAACCAAACATCTAACACTAAGGGATACGGAATCGCAACTTGTTCCGGACGGTTGAATTATATCCCCGTTGATATTTTCCAATTCACGCTTGCATTAGCAATTTTATCTCAACAACGACAAACATGACAAGCATGCACTATAATAATGTGTTAGACATACTCTAACATACATATTCAACAATGTATAAGCAATTAAATACATCCATGGATTCAATATTCATATTCAAATGCACATAATTAGACAGGAAAATATATTTCTATTAATAGAATCAAAGATTACAATAATGACAACCTCTCTCGGCACATCTACTAACCAGAGAAACCAAGTCCTCAACCACCTCAATCCTCCATCTCTTGATAGTAAGCTCAAAAAGGAAAGGCAAGCTTGGGAAGAACAAAAAGTGCTCCAAAGGGACAATGGGATGTAGACTCAAGTATAACAAAACTGAGGCAACAATGGACTATAGTTTCTTTTCTCTTCAATTCCTCCTCCTTCAATGTATCCAAGGGGTTCCATATATAGCATGCCAAAGAGGTAATGGAGGGTTGAATCTGAGCATTCCCAAGGCATATGGAAGGCCAAGAGTCAAGTTATTCAGACTCATATGAGGAAAACTCCAAAAATATTTGGACTTATGCACACATCCCGATGTACATGGGTATGAGGTCAAAAGTCACGTGTACAAGCGAGTATAGCTTTAAAAGTCACGTACAACAATAAACAGGTTTTTTTAGGGATGAACTTGGAACATCAAAATATAATATAATTCCATGGGGTGTAAGGAGTCTGTAGAGGGACAAGGAAAACCATAAATGTGTGATCTACCTAGTGTGGTAAAATCAGATATAACAGATGACCCATAATGTGTGAGGTCAAAGGGGTAACATGATGGATGAAATACATTATAAAAACCATCCCAGAAGTGGAGTAATGAAGACCCAAGTGGAAGAACCAGCCACCCATCAATACAATACAATGATAAATATATGCATGTGACTGCAAATACATGTAGCGGTATCGGATACATAAGAGTACAATGGCCATGAATAGGCATGATATACAAAGTGTCATGTGTGGTCATCGCCATGTACAATATACAATGGATCAAGAACTCCATAATGGAGGAAGATATCTGATATACACTGGAAATAATGGAATCATGATCACGAGATTTGGAATCTCATGAATATTGGAATGATTAAGGAGGTAGCATATATGGAATGCCACCAAGCTAGAGGGTCTTCTACACAAACCGCTATGAGTACATGTCCTACTATGTGAATAGATGTGTCGAGGTCGAACATAGTATTCCATCATCTGATTACCGGTCATTGATGTATATCGTTAACAGATGCGAGATAACCCACTGATAATGAAAATGGGAATCAAGGTACAGAGTACAATCTAACAAGTGTGAATAGATGTGTTTAGGTCTAACACTTGGAAGAATCCATTCATCAGGGGAAACTGATGTATTCCCAAAACTGTCTGGCAAGAGAACCTACCATTGATGACTATAAGTCTCAAGGCACTCAAATGGCTCTATAATCCTATTCCAGAATAAATGATCTGATTTCAATGGAATGGAATCCACTGGAAGGAGGGAATTAAGGCATCCCCCATCAACCAACACAAGGTACTTAGCAATGTTGTATAATGTGGAAGAACTCAATGAACAATATGTGCACAAACTAGTAACAGTACTGGGAATGGGAAACATGCAAAGTCAAGATAATTGAGGAATGGATGACTCAGGTTTTAACTTCCTTCAAACAAGAGCATAAGGCAAGTAGTGACTAAAGATAGGAAGCATGGACTCAATATGCAAACTGGGACATCTCTGTGGCACAGGAGGCATCAATAGAGGCTCCATGGGGAATGAAAGCGTAACCAGTCAGTGGAGATAAACTCAGAGTAATGAGTACAAATCCTAAATTCGAACTAATAACCCAACCAATGGATGTGATATATAGGGCTCTATTCGAAGGGGTCACAGCTCGACTACTGCCAAAGATAACATCTTTTCCCATCCGGCTCTTTATGTTTTTTTTTATTTTTTTGGACTTTTTCAAATATTTGAAAAGCTTGAGAAAGAATAAAAGTTATTTATAGTACATAGCTAGGAGGATACAAGTGTTAGGCATAGGAAAGCTAGTTCCAAGCAGTGAAACATACCTATGCTCAATGCAAGGAAACATGTGCAGTATAACAACACCCGGGGGAAGGTCTCCTCTCGGTAAAGGGGTGATCAAGCTACAAAAGGATATAAAAAAGTCTCTACTTGGCTAGACATGAGAAAATATCAGGCTATAAGGCTGATAACTCAAAGTCAGGGAGCCACCATAAAGCTCAAGAAGGAAAGAAAAACTCATGAAATGCAATTACAACTTGACATATAAAAGGGAGTCCCTATGGGGAAAAGCTAGCATAAAGTTCAAGGGGAGTATGAAGATCTTAATCAAGGAAATGGAGGGACTAAAAAGGGACTCCCACAACCAAAAGGAGGTATCTCATAATGGGCACCAAATTCAAAAGGGATATAACTAGGGAACCCACGTATAGGAAAGCTCTACCATTCACACAATACCACTTCTAACAATAGCATGGAGTTTCTGTGATATCATGGAATGGTTTCGTACCTAAGGTTAAAATGAAACGGTCATAAGGTCATGCAAAATGCAGGTGGGTGTGAAAATCTACGGCCAAAATACAAGAAAGCCAAGGGGAGGATAAGTGATTTCCTAAATGCAACAGGTATGCCTCTCCTAGGAGAGGCTTGAGACTCCCATACACTACAAGCAGAGGTATGTAACCAATTATAGTGGCCCAAATCCTGTCACCAACATGTGATGAGATCCTTAACACCTATGTTTTCCCTAAATCTTAAAATTGGAGTGAAAGCATGCTCTGGGTGTCAATTCTACATGAAAAAACCTAGCACTGCGCTTTCCCTTTAGCTGATGAGCAGTACCTTGTTCAGCACCGCCTAAGTCCTGTTATAGAAAAGTGGTGCCACCATGTATATGATTTGTTCTTAAATAGGTTCTTACCCTTCGCTGCTCTTTCATAAAGGAACATAAGCGGTACCCTTGGTAAAAATGAAAAAAAGAGGATTCTCGAGCCTTCTAGAATATGATCCTTGTGTCCTCCCTTATCCCTATCAATATGGGTTGGTTGGAGTCGAGATCCCTCTTGGTAGGATATTATGGCCACCTCACCCACAATTATCTCAACTATCCCTATCCATTGAGCCCTATAAATAGAAGCTCATGTCCCATAGTTGAGGTGGGGAGCTGAATGGTAATGTTATGCTGTTGAATTGACTATCTAGCCCAATCCATTGGAGAGCAAAAGAGAGCAAGTTGGAGTTATCGGGGATGAGGTGTTTGTCTTGTGGAGGATTTTTTCAACACTAAGGCAATGGTTGTAAGATTCTTCATTCATTTCTTAATGCAAATCTGATTTCCATCCCACATATTTGTTGTACTGATCTAGCATGTATATGTTACTGGATTCCTTAGTCACTAGTATGGATGTGTAAATGATGTTCTTGTAGCTTTGATTCTTGTTTTTTTGACATGTTCTGTAGGTACATAGGTTCATTATCAAAGCATTATTCCATGTGTTTATAACATTCAGGGAAGGTATTCATCCTTTGTCGTTCACTCATTTGTTCTGGATATGAACCATTCAGACCAAAGGAACAGCTTCTTTCTGTAGAAGCTGCAATATTCCTGACAATAAATCTGGTGACTCTAGTGGGGAGCAAAAACATTTTAGTTGATCTGATCTTCCTCGGTCCTTTAACACTTGTCCGAATCTAGGCTCCAATCTGTAACTCTCTTCAGTCAGATCTGCCATCTGACTTAGTGAAGTTTGGCTTAAAACTTTCATATATGTTTAGATATGAACTACTTTGACTTTATATGCTTTGTTTTATTGTTAATTCATAACTATTTACCTTGATTTGAGCAATTTTTAACTTGAAATCTTATTCTCTTTGTGTTTTGGATTTATTCAGGGAACCACGCATGTGCTATAGGAAATAAGCGGTGCCACCGCCTGAACCCTGTTATCCATAAGCGGTGCCACCGCCTGAGTGCAGTGATCCAAAAGTGGTGCTCATCCAGAACTGTTCTGTCAAATACACCTCTAGCATGGTGCCAGGTGGGCCTTGTTCCAAAACTTGTTTTTTGTGGTTTTTTGCAAAAGTAGGGTTTTTCTTTCTTTTAGCCCTGCACTATCAAGCTTGTTTGTTTGAAACAGGATGCTCATTTCTGAAAATTTTGGGGTGAAAATTTGTTTGATTGAAAGAATTCAAAAGCTAGGTTAGGATTGTTGATTACTCATTTGCTTTCATGCTTGTTGGTTGTGATTCTAAAAGGAATTGTTGAAAGATTAGGTTTCAGTTAGATCTCTTTTCGTTTCATTTATAAAGACTGAAAGAAAAACCACTTGATTATCATCTTAATTTCATTTTTACCATAGAGGACTTCTTTTTGCTTTTAAAAAGAAAATTTTTTGTTGACATTAGGTCATTATTATTACTGAGCATAGGGCACTGGATCTATGATTAGCCTCATAAACTTTTAGGTTCCCTTTGTTCTTTTGTCTCTCTTGCATTAGTACTGTCTCATCAAAAGAAAAAATAGTTTAGTTTTAAGTTAGATCTATCTATGTTTCAAAGAAAAATTGAAAAAATAGATTGCATATGCATGTAGAGTGCTTGTTGTTTTTATTTTAGGAAAAGAGACTCTTACCCATCTAATTACTTTCAAAAAGAAAAATGAGTTTGGAATGTGTTGCTTGTCTTTGGATTTAATTTGTTCAAAGTATTTGTTTGGGAATTTTTTGTTTTCAAAACAAAAAGAAAATACTCTCTCCCTCCTGTAAGTAGGCATACCTCAACGGTAAAGTGAAATATTTGCATCTACATATCTGTATGCCATTTAATTTTTCTATCAAAATTCCATTCATTCACCTAACCGTCCCCTTTAAAATTAACAATAGTAATAGGCTTAAAATTTACATAGAAATTTGAGTGATAGGGTAGAGACATGTTCGGGCATCGTCAAGCGTAGGAGCTATTGTTACTCATCCGCACTACATCCCGGGACTCGCGCGGTTCTTCCACATACTGTCGCTATATTAAATAGCCTTTCACGTACCCTTGAGGTATATAGAAATTTACTTCACATACTCGATTGTATATAGGAAGGCCCCTTGTGAACGGTTGTGCATTAGACAACACTACTACCGATTTGACCTCCCACGTACCTTGCGTATATCGAGAGACCCCACTAGGATACCTTATCTATCTAAGAAAATATGTTTGGCCATCTTGCTTGGAGCCATACACTGAAAACAACATTCAGGGAGATTACTATGCAAGTACCCTTGTGGTATATCGCGAGTGGCACCTTCTTGACAATCCTAGTGAGAGACCGGACTATCTAAACTCCTGCTGTCATTTAAATTTGCTTGTTTGTCCTGTAGCTTGAGTAGGGGAATTTTTGGTGTGTTTTTTCTAGTTTTGAAACCCTAGGTTAGATAGGAACTGTACAAATTGGATGAATTAAGACATTCCAGAAGAGTACGAGACTTTCTACCTGATTTTACTCCTGTTTTGGGAGAAGATCCTATGGAAGCTATCGACCAAGGAGCTGCTACCAACTCCCAAGCGGGAGAAAATGTGGTTGCAGAAAGCGGAGATCCATATCCTTCGCATGGTCCTCCATTGGATCAACAACCTTCTAGGGGTAATATTTCGTTCCATTCTCCCATAGAAGGCCATGGTTATGATACTACCCGTCCACATTATGGTCCCAATGCTCCATTTTTGGATACCTCTATGGGATAAGCTATTGCTTCGTTTGGAACCCGTCCAACCTATTCTGAAGAAATTTCACCAAATGAAGAAGAACATAGACAATACAAGGCAGCTATTCTCCATGCAAGAGAACTTGAGAAGAAAATAGATAACATATTGGGTACACCACCAGCTTGCTCAACAGTTTTTCCTCGTAATACAGACCCTTGGCCTGCTGGATATTGCTCACTTGCTGATTCTATAACACCCATTGAACCTATTCTAGATCACATTGTGACTCCACATAATCTAGGTCAAACTACCAACCCTACCACCTCCCATATTATGTTTGTTCCAATTCCTTCCGGGTCTTCCGCACCTGGGGAACAACATTCAATTCTTGTTTCATCAATACCTTCTGGTGCCGGGGGGAAACCCCCAGCACGACCTACGTTACCTGTCACTGGAATTGTAGCTAGTAATGGATAGACCTTTAGTATATCGCAATCTACAATATATGTCCCTCCTACCCATACGAATGTGGTTAACCCCCCATCCAGTTCATGCTATCCCTTGGGGGCACAACCTGTAACCAATCAAAGACAATTCTTCTTCAGGAAAATCTCCCTCTACTGGTTCTCCTGAGTCCTTGTCTACTGGTCCCCTAACCATTAAGAAACCTAATCTCAACATGGTTTTCCACCCACCCAAGAGTACTCTTAGGAAGGTTGTTTTTATTCCTAATTCCTGAGCTTCCCAATTTTATAATGTAGTTGAAGATCTTGCTTAGTCACCATGTGCAATGTATACCTTGGAAGTACTCCAAAGTTGTCCAACACAACGCAAAAACTTGTTAACTGCGTTAGGAGCTTTAGACCCAGACAACACCAATTTGATTCATTTTAATGTTGATAACTATAAGTCTAGACTACCTCAAAAACTTGCTTTCCAAATCATAATGAAAGTAGTCAGAAAGAATGTCTTTAGAACTATCTTAGACGAAGGAGCTTCAATTTGGGTTTTGTCCTTGTTTTGTTTGAAAGCTAATGGCTCTCCCGATCTTGTAACATCACCAACGACTCTAAAAGCCTTTGATGGACAAGGTTTCCAACCCCATGGTCTCATACCAGCCCTTTCAGTCGATCTTGGGGGAAAAACCATTTCCATTCAAGTGGAAGTGGTAGATGCCCCGTTAGACTACAACCTCCTATTAGGAAGAAATTGGTTTTACACCATGATTGCTGTCGCTTCGACGGTATTTCGAACTGTCCAATTTCCGCATCTAGGGAGAATTGTAACCATTGACCAACTCAATTTATGTAAACCAGATGTTAACACCCCTACAACTAATAACATCCCTATGTTAGGCCAGTCCCTTCCTCCTTACCAGTCGATTGGGGTAGGCATGCTAAAGGATTCTTCCCTTATGGGGATTTTTCCATAAAACCCTCCCAACATAGACACAGTGACGGTAAATATGATTTCTTCGTTTGATTATGATCCAAAGGAAAACAAATTGTTGAGTCTGCATGAAGAAATTTACAATGTTATCCAAACCCTTTCCAATGACCACACTAATGACCTTCATCTGGTGGCTTCAGACCTTTACCACCTTCCCTACTAGTTAGAACCCTCTCTTCCTACTCTGGATTATCTCTCCTAGACGTTTCCTTCTGATGAGTCCATTATTAAGATTATGAGTACAAATGAACCTATATGGGAGGATCATCACCATAGATCTTCGTCACTCCCCAATACCAGTTCGGTAGACCATGATTTTGCATCCCTTTTTACTACTAATATTGTCAAAACACCTCAAACTCCTATATTGTTGCAGAACACGGATTCTGAAGGAAACCTATGCAACATTACTCAAACAAATCCAATTGACATATCATCCAATCCTGACACCCTTGAGCATGTTCATGCTCGACAGAACTGCTCAGCAGAAGAATCTAAAGCATACTGAGCACTTTTCAAAGATTCTGAGATGTCTTTTCCTAGTCCTACGAATAAATCTTGGGGATAGAACCATCCATTGTGTTTCACGAAATAAAAACCTATCGCACTGCAAAACCTGTTAGGAAAAAAATGACACAAGTCCATCCATGGAAAGCTGTAGCTATCAAAGCTGAAATAGAAAAACTTCTAAAAGCAGGGTTTATTTATCCTGTACCCCTGACGGAATGGGTATCAAATGCCGTCCCTGTCAATAAAAAGCAGAGCACCATTAGAGTCTGCATCGATTTCAGATACTTGAGCAAATCATGTTCCAAATACAAATTTCCCACTCTGCATATCGACCAGATTATCTACAACTGTGCCAGAAGTATCATCTTCTCGTTTATGGATGGATTTTTGGGTTATAATCAAATTGAGATTTTACCCACCGATCAGGACAAGACAACATTTATTTGCCCATGGGGAACCTTTGCATACAAGAAGTTACCATTCGGCCTAAAAAACGTTGGAGCCACTTTCCAGCATGCTATGTCCTATTCGTTTCATGATATAAAACATATTGTAGAACCGTACCTTGACGACCTCCCAACTCATTCACAGTGACGGGAGGACCACCCTAGTCATCTTAGAGACATTTTCCTGAGATGCCATCATTATAACATACGGCTCAATCCTCATAAATGTGTTTTTTTGTGTCGATACGAGACTCCTATTATGTTTTGTGGTTTCTAAGGATGGAATCTAGATAGATCCATTGAAAATTTCCACTATTCTATCTCTACCAGCCCCAACCAACCTTCTAGAACTCCAAAGTTTGCAAGGGAAGGAAAACTTCCTCCGCCGTTTCATTTGCAATTTTGCAGAGAAAACACATGGTTATATGTGTCTCCTTAAGAATGACACTCCGTTCTTTTCAGATGACCAATCCCAATAGGCCTTTGATAATCTCAAACACACTCTGACTCACTCACCCATGATACACCCCCCAGATTATTCAAAGGATTTTCTCTTATACATTATTGCCTCCACTACTACCATCGCTATGGTTTTGGTGTAGGAGAATCCTGACGATCAGGAGCACATGATCTACTATGCTAGTAAGAATCTCATAGATTCTAAAACTTGATACTCATGTGTGGAAAAATTAGCATTGGCCACAGTCATTGCTGTTCAAAAATTTTGTCACTACATTTTGCTTCGCACAACCACCGTATTGGTAGACAAGAACCCTATGTATTACATCCTGACTCATCAGGTGCTCAAGGGAAAGTACTCCTGATGGATAGTCATCCTACAAGAGTTTGATTTGGAATTTTCCAAAACTACGTCAAAGAAATCCTTGGTCTTTGCTGAGCTCATGTGTGATCTTCCTTGTGCTTTGACGGAATCTGAGCCCAGTCATTCATTCCTGGATGAATTCATGTTCCTGATAAGCACTACTAACCCATGGTATGGATATTTTCTCATTTATCTCCAGACACAAATATTTCATCCCACTCTATCCTGTGACGATCGCCACTGTATCCGTCACCATGCAAAATACTACCTCATATTGAATGACACTTTGTATAGACGTGGCATCGATTCTATTCTCTAGCAATGCCTTACCCATGAGGAAGTTGAACAAGTTTTGAATGACTGCCACTCTGGAGCATGTGGCGGCCATCTATTTGGGATGGCTACAGCCTAAAAAATCCTTTGCGCTGGCTATTTCTGGCCTTCAATCTTTAAAGATTGTCACGAGGCTATTAATAAATGCCCACCCTGTCAACATTTCTATCCGAAAAAGTGCACCCACCCTGATCCGTTACACCCCATCATTGTCATTGGACCTTTCTCCAAATGGGGGATCGATTACATGCATTTTAAGACTACCTCAGCTGGGGGGCATGGTACATCATCGTAGACTTTGATTATTTTACAAAATGGGATGAGGCTATGCCTACAAATGCAGAGGACGGTAAGACTGCCGCTCTATTTCTGTTCAATCATGTGATAACAAGATTCGGATTCCCACAGTCCATAGTTATGGATCACAGATCACATTTCCACAATCAAATGATGGAGGAATTAAGTGCCAAGCTAGGTTTTCGTCATGAAAACTCAATGCCCTATTATCTGCAAGCTAGTGGTCAAGTTGAGGCCATTAACAAATTTTTGAAAACAATGTTGCGTCAGATGGTTGGAGACCATAAATCCAACTGGAACCATATTATTTTCTCAGCTCTTTGGGCTTATAGGACTTCGGTAAAAACAACTACTAGTTTCACACCCTTCCAGCTTGTCTATGGACTAGAAGTTGTATTTCCTATTCAATGCAAATTCCATCCTTGAAACTTGCCGTCGAACTTCTCCTAGACACTTCCATAGAGGAAGAAATATTTCTCTACTTGAACAACCTTGATGAAAGTAGAAGAGATGTTGCCTTAGCCAATGAGGCACACAAGAAACACGTCAAGGCACAGTATGAAAAGTCTGTCCAAACTCTTGCCTTAAATGAAGGTGACCTAGTTTTAACATACGATCAGAGATATGAAAAACTAGGGAAAGGGAAGTTCGAATCCATGTGGTATGGTCCTTTCATGATTTCCAAAGTTCTAGAGAAAGGGGCCTATGAGCTCGTGGACTATGATGGAATCCCCTTAGGACAATCTCGCAATGGGCTATACTTGAAGAGGTACTATGCCTAGACCTTTCTTGTATAGTACCTTGTATATATGTATATTACTTGAATTTTTAGTGTGCTTGAGTATTTTCAATATGGTTTTGAGTTTATTGTCTGTATCTATTTATACCATGTTTTGGTCGTGCAGAGCAGATGGCTTTCTACGGCTTTGATGATGGTGCTTGCCGCACACCTTGAATCTTGCCTCAGCTGCTTGGGTTCTCTATTATCCAACTTATGATTTGGTCAATTTAGGAGCGGTTTGTATTGGTCCCACTACCAACAATATCGCTGAGTATCAAGCAATCATAGGTATTTTAACTGAAGATACCTCCTAGGATGTTTATAACTTGGTAGTTTTGATGGACTCACAACTAGTGGTTTGTCATTTAAACCATGCCTATACTATCAGGAATCTTGTTCTTCTATGTCTCTTCCAGAGGGTACGTTTATTAGAGATGTCATTTGAAGCTATTACATATAGGCATATCCCTAGGTAAGATAATGCAGTTTCTGATTCATTGGAAAATTACATCCTAGACTAGCATATTGCCCATTCATGACGTGGAAATCAAACATGGTTCACTGTAAATAAACTGTAAAAGACACATAAAACTCATATAAATACATTCTCCATTTGAAGACATATAAACACCAAAAGTAGAAGTCTATATATGTGTGTGTGTGTGTGTGTGTGTGTGTGTGTGTGTGTGTGTGTGTGTTTTACAAAAAATAGGTCACGAGACCTCATCTGAAGTGCTCAAGCTTTCAGGTGAAAAATCATCATACAAAAATCTTGAAGCTATCTATCAGCTTTCAGTAATACATCATGTAGCCTATCATATAGTTATGCTCATGGTAACACATGACTGCCCGGGCTACTCGACGTAGCAGTCTACTGAAATGACTTGGTACTCCTGCAGTGGGCCTCTAGTACCTCAGTGGGAGGTCTCCAATCGAGGCATCTAGTATGTATAGAGTTAACCTCTCGAGGTTCTTGTTGCTCGAAATATTTCACCTCCTGTGGACGACAAGGTGTTTCGATGGTCTAAATGGTTCTGATCCAGAACAAATAGATCACAGAGGTTGATAACTCTCCCTAGACGCTGCAGATATCTAGAATGAAAGGCTTTGATAGTTCCCCTGTGTACCTGCAAAAGAGTTCAACACGAAAGAGATCAAAGAAACCAAAATATGATCTACTAATCTATGCTAGTGACTAAGGAATCTAGCAATATATATCTGAAATCAAACATCAACAATATATATGGGACAGAAAATTAGCTTGCATTAGAAATATGAAGAAGTTTCAACCAATCCTTAGTGTTGACATGCATCTCCATGAAACCAGCTCTTCATCCCCAAAAGCTACTAATCTAGCTCTCTATGCTCTCTCCAAATGGTCTTGGGCCAAGAATCAGTCCAACACCATAACAATACCTATCATGTTCCCTCCTCGACCATGGCTATGAGCTCATATTTATAGGGCTAGATGGATAGAGATGGTTGATAAATGAGTGGGTGAGGTGGCCTCTAAGATCCTAGGATGAGGTATATCGAGCTTAACTAACCCACAATAGTAGGGATAAGGGATATCTCGAGGCTTATCATCTAGAAGCCTCGAGAAGCTTCTCTTTTTCCCTTTTTACCCAGGGTACCACGCTTCTCCTTCTATGACAGAGTGGTTCTGGTAATAACCGCCTATGGACCAAGGGTGATAGGCAATGGCACCACTTGTGGACAATCGATGAAAAGCAGTGCGAACAAGGGTACAACTCCTGGATAAAGGGGCATGAGCGGTGCTGGGAATTTGTATGACAGACTGATAAGGAACCATTTAGTATTCACTCCAGAGGCTAGGATTCAGGGCAAGTAGGTATGTCAAAGGTCTTATCACATGATGGTGACAGGAATTTGGTATAACAGTTCTCCTCTAGCTCCCCTGTCATATCATCTCCCTGTGGAACAAAATGTGCTCTGGCTTTCCTATCTAGTGGGGAGGATCCCCCAGGTCGTGGTGCTTTGACATCTACATGAAAACATTTAAGTCTCGTTACTACACATAAAAAACATAAAACATTAAAACATTAAAACATAAAAACACAATTGCCATTTTAGGGTTTTTTCTTCTTACCAATACTGCCCCACTGTGCACTAGGTGGAAGCGGTAGATCAAGGTCACCGCTGAATTTAGTGTCCGTGTATCCATAGTCCTCAACCATGAGGAGCTGATCTCTCAGCCATCGGAAAAATGGGTCTCCGAACTTCACCTTACCTCTACCTCCCCCTATGCGAGCCATGATCTGGACCCACATCAACATGCGAGGGTCTCTCACCCTCAACTCTGTAAATACTACTTGGGGTCTCATTTGGGGAACCCACTCGAAAAAGAAACATGCTAGAATGGATCCAAAACCAAACTGCTTCAGCTCCCCCTGCCGACACTTGGTCAGCTGATCTTTGAAAATCAAAGGTTGAGCCTCCACCTAGTTGAAGACTGTGGGCACCATAGCCTCTATAGCATAGACCATATGTGCTCTAGATTCCTAATGTACCCCTTGGCTCCTCGCCACTCTCTACATGGTAAATAAAACTGTCCAAAGAGGGCCATCCACGACTGCTTTTATGGGGATTTTCTTCCCCAATGTTCTGGTCCCAGGAATACAATGGAGATTTATTAGTTCCTGGCTGGTTATGTCCCCTCCATGGGAACCAGTCAAAGAGATTGGAGCACCCCGTCTCAATAGGCCTGTCCGGAAGTAGATATCTTCTACTTCAATTATCAATACATGAGCACCCACCTCAAAATATTGTTGCTCCGAATTCCACATACGAATAATATGCTCTAGTAAGCACTCATGTGACACCATGTTGGGTGTGTGGAAAAACTTTAGAAGACCATAGTCTCTCAACGTAGCTATACAACCCACGTTTCGTTCGATAAATGCATCATCATTGTCATGTTTCCTCTCTTTCCAAATAACCATTTTTTATCAATAGAAACCTGCCCAAAACCATCACAAGGCAAATTACAAACATCATCAACCATTGAAATCATAAAAAATCATCTATTTTTCCTTGTACATGTGTTTTTATTTACCCACAGCCGGCACTTCCTGAGTCCCATTGAGGACAGGAAGTGGCACCTCCTGTGTGAAATGTTCTAGGTGCGGTTCCTGCGGGGTACTACTTTTCCCACAAAGGATAAGAGCAATGCCCGCATTCATGGTTTTAGGGCTCACTCAAATATCCCAAAACACCCACAAAAATAAAAAATGAAAACATAAAATGAAAGAGCAAGGTTCAAGCTTTTACCTGGAACTAACGATGCGTAAATCCGACGATAGATGCTCCCGAAATCACCAACTGAAAATCTGACCAAGAAACTTCTCCAAAGGCTCTTCACTATTGGTAAAGGGTAAAATGTTTTGTTTTTTACTATTTCCATAACTTTTATAAGCATTCTAGGTTTTGGCATGTCATAGCTTTTGAGAATCTATCAGTCATTATCTTTTAATGTCGTTTATTGGAGAGCTTAACAGTTGTTTTTAAGTCGTTGCAGGATAAAGAGCGGTAGCAGTAAAAGTTTTGGGAGTTTGTTTTTGACTTTTTCGTACTACCATAAAATGGAAAAATTCTTTAATCATTTATTGCGACACTTTGGTCATGCTCTCCAAACTTAGCATCAAAGGTCCGAGTCCTTTTCCGATTATTTTTAGACTCGTAAAATCCCTCATCATGAAAAGAGACCTAGTTGAGTCTTCTTTAAATTCTTTTCGGGCTCCTTAAATACGAAAAGATTGTCGAGTGATCTTGTCTTCTTCATGCTCGTTAAAGCACTTGAAGATTCGTTCATCTGACGGTAGGTTATCACTTTTTTGGCTCAGATGAACTATTTACAAAGAAGGACCTTGTGGAGTCTTCTTCCATATTCGTTCAGACTCTCTAAAACATGAATGATACCGAGTTAAATTTCATTGGACTCATTAAATTAAAAATTGAGAGACCCTCTTTTGGGAACGAACCCCTCCTCTCTCAGGTTCGTAAAACATATGAATTTGTACTTTTATTTGGATGAGATACAACGAGTGTTTGTTACCCTCTTTGAACTCGTAAAAATGAAAAGAGGCACTCATCAACCATGATGGGGAAATTAAGGGAATGGAATCATTTTGCAAATAAATGGCAGTTTGTCGTTATCTTTGAACATGGCACTTGTCTGCATATCCTTTCAATCAATTGGGTATTCACTTGGTTCCCATGATGATCCACTTTCATGAGTCATGCCACTCCTTTGAGTCTTTCAAAAGAATGCATTTTCCACCGTCGCACTGTGTGTTTGTCTAGTCTAGTCATGCTGCCAAGTCTTTTGTCGTTCCGCCCGATGTTCAAAGGGAAGTTGAAGAATTTTACCTCTGCAGTCAAAATAGTTTATGTGTCAGTACTTTTGAGTCAGTCTTATGGTTACCTCATTCACATCATTTCAGAAATTTGTTCCTAGTTTCGTGTCATCGATGTGGGATTCATCATGGCCCTACTTCGACGAGACTATTCCTGTCGACATCAGCTCATTATCTGGGAAATAGTCTTAGAAAAAAATTTAGTACCTTGAGATCTGTATGCCTCAATGGCACATTCTCTCGCTCTTGACATAGTTTTACATCATTGACCTTTGATCGATAGAATCGACTAGATTGTACTAAGGTACCTTGGGAATCATTGAAATCAATGGTGATCTCCCTCGCACTTGTTAACGGTTCACATCATTGGACGGTAATCAAGTGGTGTCTACCATGTTCAACTTCAAAACATTGTAATCACATGGATCGAATCGTACTTTGTGGAAAACGAGATGAAGACCCTGGGTAATTGTTTAGCACTCATTGCTTTCCCTAGGTTGCGATGAAGTTTTGCATTTCTAGCATAGATCCACATTTGTATGGTCGTGGCTATGCTCAAATTTGCGTATGTATGACATAGATATACGTTGTATTTCTAGTAGCTATGTCCAAGTTTGAGTCCTCTATCACATGGATTCACGATGTATTCTAGTAGCCATGGTTGTTTATTCCTCTCATGGATCTGCCTTGGATTGGTCTGCAACCATGAGTTGGTTACATTTGTCTATGAGTCAAAAATATTGATGTATTGCAGATGCCTGCTCTACGACACTCTCCGATCAAGCTGACTCTTACCTCGAAGTGACAACTTGTTCTCTCAAATCTCTCGCTTATCATATCCCTCTAAGCCTCATGCTTTGGGGGGCATTTTGTTATACCCAAATCCTGTCACCAACATGTGATGAGATCCTTAACACCTATTTTTTCCCTAAATCCCAAACTTGGAGTGGAAACATGCTCTGGATGTCAATTCTACATGAAAAAACCTAACACCGCGCTTTCCCTTTAGCTGATAAGCGGTACCTTATTCAACACCACCTGAGTCCCATTATAGAAAAGCAGTGCCACCGCATATATGTTTTGGTCTTGAAGTGGTTCTTACCCTTCACCGCTCTCTCATAAAGCAACATAAGTATTACCCTTGGTAAAAATGAAAAAAATAGGATTCTCGAGCCTTCTAGAACATGAGCCTCGTGTCCTTTAGATATTCAGCTGCAAAACCCTGTCAAGCAAGTGGAAATAAGCAAACAACATATGTGTATCCAAACATATAATTTATATAAGCTAACAGTTAAGGAAGAAAGCTCTAAACATCATCAACAACAGCAATGTTTATGGAAAGAGATTTGTATTAATGTAATCAAGGAGATACATAGAATTACAAAAGGTAGGAATGTCACAACCAAGCCTTGATGTTGCAACCTTCCATCCAAAAATCCAAGCTAAAGCCTCCAAAGCAAGCTAGTAAGCCTCCCAAAGGATGATAAGGATCACCTAGAAATTCCACCAACATAAGAGTACCATAGTCCTTCCTCCCTTCCAAATGGAGAGAGGGTTTAATTTATAAGGCTAAAGGGATAGAGTAGGTTGAGGATTAGGAGGAGGGGTCTAAGGGATCTTCCCCATAGGTTAGGAACCGAATTCCATCTCACCTAAATGATAGGGATAAACCTCCACCTCATCCACCTTCAAGAAGGGTCTCGAAGCTTCATTTTTTTCCCTCAAAACAACATCAGTGCACTTTCCAAAAAGGGAAAAAGCATCGTCGACACACCTAGCATTGGGAGACAGAGCACCGACACCAGATCACCTAGCATGAAGGAAAAAAGCACCTTCAGCACACCTAGCATGAGGGAAAAGGGCACCGACCTTCCTAGAGAGGGAAAAAAGGCAGAAAAAACCTCAACATCAATCCAGTTTAGCAGAGAGAAATTTGGGATTATGAAAAGGGTTAACATATGGATCAAGAGGACAATATTTCAGTGTAATAGAATGCCCCCCAAAGCATGAAGTTAGAGGAATGTGATAGGTGAATGCTTTGTAAAATGAATAAATCGAAGGCAAGGTTGTTGGTTGGAAGTTGCTGCACTACCACTAACTCAAATCTCAAATGACTCATAACATGGTTGTCGACCAATACAATGCAGATCCATGAAAGTAAAGATCAACTGAACACAATCATGGCTACTAGACACAAGCGTAGATCCATGATGAGATGATAACACAACCACGACCAATACAAAAGTGGATCCATGTAATATGACTCAAAACAAACTCCATCGCAACATGGGTGAAGATATCTGACAACCTAGGGTCTTCAATCCGAACCTGCGACAACATGAATCTAACCATGTGATTACAATGTCTTGATGTCAAACAAGGTATAAAGCACTTGATTGCTAGTCAATTATGTAAACTATTAACAAGAGTGAGGGAAATCACCATTGATGTCAATGATTCCCAAGGTATCTTACTACATACCATCAAATGTGAATAAAGGACTTGGATTCAAACACTTGATGAGATATTTCAATCAAGAGTCAATGATGCAAACTCATGTTGAAAGTGAGGTAACATACCATTAAGGAATGCAGGCCCAAGGTACTTGTCTTTGTTTCTAAGTCTAATTCCTGGATGAGGAGTTGAAGTCGACAGGAATAGAATCGTCAAAGGAGGACCATGATGAATCCCCGATCATCGACATGAAACAAGATCAAAGATATTTTGGATTATCTAGACAACAGAGTGATGTACGAGACTGACTCAGAGGTGACCAACATGATAGAAGGTAAACTGACTGCAGACAGTGAATAGATGACCAAACTTCTCTTGAACATGGGAATGGTATGACTTGGCAGTATTGACATGAGAAGGATACCAATCCCCCAATGCAACTGATGGTGAGAGTATTCTTGGAATACTCAAAGAAGTAAGAAGACTCTAGGAATTATCAGGAGTTGAAGACAAATAGATTACCGAAGTACTGAAATGCATATGTATATGAGTGACATGTTCAAGAGTAACTATGCACTGCCATAAAAAAATACAAACTCTTTCCTTATTTTCCCCATCATGATTAATGAGTGCCTCTTTGCTTTTTAACGAGGTGGAAAAGGGTAACAAACACTCAATATAGCTCGTCTTTCAGATGATTCCAATCTCATATGTTTTATGAACCTGAGAAAGGATGGGTTCATTCCCAGAAAAGGATCCCTCATCGTTTGATTTTATGAGTCCGGTGAAAGTAAATTAATTTGTTGTTTCATGTTTAGAGACTCTGAAATGACTAAGAAGACTCCAAAAATTCCTTTTTCATAAATAGGCCTAGTCGGTGCGAAAAAGAGATAACCTACCACCAACTAGTTGATCGTTCTGATACTTTTACAACCGTGAATGTAACAAGTTCACTTGGCAATCTTTGTATGTTTTTTAGGAGACTAAAAAGAGATTAAATATAACTCCGTAGCGATTTCTTTTTTCATAATCCAATTTTAACGAGTTTGAAAAACAGTAAAACTATACTCGATACCTCTTCGCTGATTTTTTAACGAGCATGCTAAAGGTATGAAAGGCACTCGGAACCCTTTTTCATGTTTAAACCAGAGCACGAAAAAGTGATAAAGTAAGCTCAAACCAGTTTTCATGTTTTAACCATAGCATGAAAAATTAAAAGTAAGCTCAACACCATCTTATTGTTTTTAACGAGCTCGAAGATTAGCTGAAAGAATTCTCAGGGCATATGCTTCATTTTTTAACGAGATTGGAACAAAAAAGAACTATGCTCAAAATGTTGTTTCATGGTTTAATGAGCTTGAAACTAAAAGAAAGTATGCTCAAAATGGATTCCATCGATGGGTGATTTCCCAACATGATGTCCAGTGGTTGGTACTTGGCCCCAGTATAACTTTCAAGTAGCTTTAATGCCAATATAATGTGCAAAGGGTGGATACATGCTCCCTAAGCTTCATTTCTTCAACTTTACAAGAAGATGAAAGGAAGGTTCAAATATTGAGTCTTGACACAATGGAAGAATCTGTTTCATTTTTTAATGAGCTTGACATGAAAAAGGAACTGTGCTCAAGGCCAGTTTTATTTTTTAACAATCTTGAAACCAAGAATAAAAACTGATCAAGGTGACCTATTTCATTTTTACACAAGCTTGAAACAAAAAGTAACTATGCTTAAGGGGACCTGTTTCATTTTTACACAAAATTGAAACAGAAAGTAACTATGCTTAAGGGGACCTGTTTCATTTTTATACAAGCTTGAAACAGAAAAAAAAAAACTATGCTTGAGGACATCCATTTCATTTTTTCACAAGATTGACATAGAATGGGAAATTTTCTCACAACCATCTATTTCATTTTTTAACGAGCTTGACATAGAATAGGAACTTTGCTCACAATGTCTGTTTCATTTTTTAACAAGCTTGACACAGAAAGGGAACTATGCTTGCAGGCATCTCTAAGCCAACATAATGTCCAGAGGTTGGTTGGTTTCCCCTTACATAATAAGCTAATGACTTAACTCCAGTATGATGTCTAGAGGCTAGAGCCATGCCCCCCATTTTACCTATGATGGGAAGAAGTTAACTAGACGAAGAAGGAACCACAAGAACATGTGGGACATTCAAGGAAGTCTGATGACTAGGAGTTATAC
The DNA here is from genome assembly GCA_001517045.1 of Pseudotsuga menziesii. NCBI lineage: Eukaryota > Viridiplantae > Streptophyta > Pinopsida > Pinales > Pinaceae > Pseudotsuga > Pseudotsuga menziesii. Next base: position 180,248 of record LPNX010983658.1, on the reverse strand, counting down.
GATGATATGGTTTAACGAAGGAAAGTTGATCAATGGTTACAATATTCCCATCATGGGGAAAATACATCACTCAAAAGAGTTTGAACACTACATCTTTCATAGCATAAACATAATCACACCCAAGGAGAAGATTAAAATATAAGGGACCTTGGACTACCATAACATCGATACAGACAACTTTTCCTTCCAAAGTAATAGGAAAATGAGGAAGGATCCCTAAAGGCGTTGTAGGTCTTCGATTAAAAGCCAGTATCTAATCGGTGGCAGGCACAAGTGACATAGAACCTATGGCTTTCCAAGCAGTAGAGGATAGAATGCTAATAGAAGCCCCTTCGTAAACAATAGTGTGGAGTGTGCTCTTAGAAGTAACTCACATAGCTATCTGGAAAGGAACACTTCAATGCAGATGATATTCTATTAGGTTACTCCAATCAAAGGAAATAACCTCACTACTTGGAGAGGGTTCTATCAAAAGAGACAAAATTTCCTCTTGCATAGAATAATTAGAACTAACTACGAAAACTTCAGCAAGATGGTTTTCACTCTCGATTATAAGAGAGGGACAAGACAAAGACTGTGTCGAAGGGACTACTTCAGTCTCAACACTCTCGGATGAAAGAGTGGGATCGGGTGGAGATGGAATCGACTCGACCACTTTAACTTCACTCTCCAAAGGAAGAGTGGGATCAACCAAGGATGGACTTGGATTGACCGCTTCAACCTCACTCTTCAAGGGAATAGTGGGATCGACCAAGGTTATAACTGGATCAACCACCTCAACTTCACTCTTCAACGGAAGAGTGGGATCGATCAAGGGTGGACTTGGATCGACCACTTGATCAACCAATGGAAGGTCAAGGGACAACTTACGATAACCAGTTGGAAGCCGTTGCTGAGGAACATGAATATCTTCCAACAACTTAGAAGCTTCATCCAGGAGAGGACAAATTCAAGTATGATGCATATCCCTACATAACAAGCAAGGATACCTGACCTTTCCTTTTCAACTCTTAACCAAAGATTCACTGGTTGATGGGGTATCATCATCATGATGATTAGAGACTGACGACACATGATGTTTGGAACACACTTCTAACACAGGGGAAAGACCAGGACAGTCCTTGAGAAGGTGATCACCCTTGCAAATTCTACAAGGAAACTTAGGTTTATGCAAGCCGAAAACATGTACATGAATACTCCCAGCATGATGATCAGTGGCTGGTGGGTTCTCAATATGATGATCAGAAGTTGGAGCTATAACCTTCTTCTTAGTTTTCTTCTTCTTCACCTTCCTTTTGGTCTTCTTCTTACCCGCCCGTTTACTAACATTAGATTTTTCAACAGGTGAAGAGGAAGAAAGGGAAGTCGATTCACATTCAATGAAGAAGGAGAAGGGTTAACATGAGGTTGATGCTCATGCGGTAAAGGACCAGGATCCGACACAAAGGGTGCATTGGGTATGATAGGATTGGAGAATAACCATACAGGTAATCCTATAGTCAATCCAGGAAGGTTCAAAGTGGCCATGAAGGGAGGACCAATTGCTCCACAAGGGGGAGAAACAAAAGACGTACCCTGGAAATGGTTCTCTTGAGTGGTTATCCCGGGAAATTCTTCCATCTCTGAACTTTCTAAGAATCTATGAAATACCACACAAGATAAAAAACGACTCAATTCTAAAAGCCACAAGCAAACTATGTGAACAGGAGTGGATTAAAAGTCAGGACTCTCACAAGATTATCAAGTATTCATAACTCTACGATGCCAATACGGCCAAAAGGTTAACTCAGTTGGTCACAGGAATCCTAAGAGGGTCTCCCAATATATGCTAGGTATGGGGGAGCTCAACTCCGTAGTGGTGATGTCTAATGCACAATCATTCGAAAGGGTCCCTCCAATATACAATCAAGTACATGAAGTACCTTTCGATATACCTCAAGGGTACATGAAAGGTCATTCAATATACCGACAGTACATGGAGGAACCACACAGTCCTCGGAATGCAGTGCAGGAAATAAATGACAACTACCACGTTTAACGACGCCAAAACACGTCATTAACTTACATACAGTTACTAAATGATTTTAACCCTAAGCTAGCATTAATTTTATCTTGAACGGTTAAGTGGATGCATGAGGTGTAGATAGGAAATGTAAAAGAATGCAAATCCTAGCTACATGACAATGCACATTTCTCTTTCAATGAAAACTACCTAAGGTAGGGAAAGAGTTTTCTGTTAAGGAAGATAGAAATCAGAGATCTAAGAAAACCAAGTTCTAGTCAAATCCAACTATGAAGCTTCAAAGACTAACATCAAAAAACAATTCTTGAAAAGACCTATGGATTCATACACATGCAAAGGGGGGTCTAGGGGGGAGGGGGGGTTCCCCCCCAAGATTTAGGGTTCTTTGGGGGTTCGAAAAACAAATTTTGGCTTGTTTTTTGGTTTTTTTTTCTTTTTTTAATTTGCTTCTCTTTTAAATGAGTTTCTTCTTCAATAAAACATGAATTTGAACAATAAAGAAAAGGATAATTCTCTTTTCATATCTACAAATAGAAAAAGAGAGAGTTTCTACAACACTCCCTTCATTCAGAAATCAAAAGGAATATGACAAGCACCCAAACAACTCCAAAACAATCAAGAATTTCTCCAAAACAACCAAAATGCAACCAAAACTCAATCACTGAGGGGAGGAAGGGTTTGGAGATCAGATCTAACAATCTGAACAGATCTGGTAATGTGATTAGGAATGGCAAGGAAGAGCTAACAAGTGGAGGATTGAATTTCCTACCACAACCAAGTCATTCACTTGACCAGTAAAGCATCCCAAAATCAATAAAAACAACTCTAAACAGAGATAGTGTTGGGTCTAGGGGGTCTATGACTGTCATATACAACCTAAAAACCACAATCCATCAAACCAAAACCCAAAAATGAAGGAAACTCAGGCTAAAAATTGAGTTTCAAAGGGTCGGCACACCTTCCTATACTGCACCAGAGCGCCTATGAGGGGTAGGCGCACCTTCTCCACTACAAAAAAATGCCTATGAGGGAATCAACACACCAATAACACTGCAGAAGAGCACCTATGAGGGGAAGCTACAACTACAACACTATGTAAGAGCGTCGATGGCGCATTTTCTCCTAAGGAAAGGAGCGCCTATACAACCAACACTTTCGATATTAAAAAATGAAACCAACGATGCTCTGTCACAACCTAGGTGTGTCAGTGGAGAAACAAAACAGAATAAAAGATATATATCCTATGGAAGAAGGGAAGAAGGTTTGATGGTGATCCAAGGAACATCAAGATGATGCAAGACACTCTTCAAAGACAAAATTTAAACGAGGGAAGGTCTCTAGAGGCTAGAAAAAGGATTGATAAATAGATATGAAATCAAAAACAAAAATGAAATCAAGTCTATGTACGTCCCTAGTATGGTCGCCAAATTTGTTATCGGATAAATATACTCAATCAGAATCAATCCAAATCTCCCTATTCCAAGTGGATCTAGAACAAATCAAATACAAAATACAATCTACTTTCCTAGATCAAATAGAAATACATGTTCACAGATAGATCACTTACCTGTAATATGCAAATCATCTTCTCTCTTTGTTGATTCCAGCTTTAGAGCCTTCAGATCTTCAGCTGCAAAACCATGTCAAGCAAGTGGAAATAAGCAAACCGCACATGTGTATCCAAACATATAATTGATCTAATCCAACAGTTAAGGAATAAAGCTCTAAACATCATCAACAATGGCAATGTTTATGGAAAGATATTTGTATTAATGTAATCAAGGAGATACATAGAATTACAAAAGGTAGGAATGTCACAACCAAGCCTTAACGCTGCAACCTTCCATCCAACAATCCAAGACAAAGCCTCCAAAGCAATCTAGTAAGCCTCCCAAAGGATGATAGGGATCACCTTGAAATTCAACCAGCATAAGAGTACCATAGTCCTTCCTCCCTTCCAAATGGAGAGGGTTTAATTTATAAGGCTAAAGGGATAGAGTAGGTTGAGGATTAGTAGGAGGGGTCTAAGGGATCTTCCCCATAGGTTAGGAACTGAATTCCACCTCACCTAAATGATAGGGATAATCCTCCACCTCATCCACCTTCGAGAAGGGTATCGAAGCTTTGTTTTTTTTCCCTCGAAACAGTGTTGACGCACTTTCCAAAAAGAGAAAAAGCATCGTCAGCGCACCTAGCAATGGGAGACAAAGCGCCGGCACCGACACACCTAGCATGAGGGACAAGGGCGCCGACCTTCCTAGAGAGGAAAAGAAGGCAGAAAAAACCTTAGCATTAATCCAATTTAGCAAAGAGAAATTTGGGGATTAGACAAAGGGTTAACACATGGATCAAGAGACAAGATTTCAGTGTAGCAGATGATTATTATTTTGATGCATATTACATTGTTTGGAAGAAGCATTATAGGACAAGTGATCTTCATCTATTTCATTGGAGAATATTTGATTGGTCACTTGAAGCTTGTATGCACTTGGAAAATGGTGGTCTACTTACTTAGAGGTATAAGCACTTTCATGATTTTTTGATGAGGCACCTCCTTGATGTACATTTTTATTATTTTTTTATGTACTTTGATGATATATATTACGTACTCATGATGTTTGGAAGAATGCATACAAGAAAATGGGATCCTATAATTCTCTTTTGTAATGGTATGGGTTGGAGAGCACTCTTAATTATTGGAGTGCAATACAAGCATTGAGACCATGGGATAGTTTTTAGTCCCATTGATTTCAATTTTTTTGGGAAACAAGAAGTATGGGAGATGTATTCCCCACTTAATAAAGTGATTTTAATCAGATTAGTGCAGCATCAAGCATGGTGTTTCCTATCTCAAATCTTCATGGAATCTCAAAGACTCAAAGTTGGGAAACTTAGTGGCAACTTCAAAGAATAGTATAGAAAGCAGGTTCCTCAACACCCATGTTTGAAATTGCCTGAGGAAAACCAATTGGGAAGGGATGATTTTTCATGTCCCAAATTTTGCATTGGGGCACAATGGCCTAATCACATTTTCCATATTCCTGAGAGTTGTCAAATTGATGCTAAGGGTCAAATAATTGCCAAGGAGGAAAATTACTAATTTCTTAGGTTGGGGGTGGAAGCTTTGGGATTTGGAATAAGGGGGAAAATTAATTGTTTTTGAAAATTAGAATGGCATAAATATTTAATAAGGGAGCTAAATATATAAATACAAGGAAAAATCAAAATGGCAATTGATCATGAAGACACATGGAGAATGTGGGACCCACACAAGCTAGATTTTATATGCCACATGACATCCTCATCTTGTCATTTCGAATCCAAAAGAAGTCCAAAGGTCTTGGGATAAGTTGTAAGGTCAAAATACTTGGCATGAATCAATTAAGGTCGAATTGGAGTGGAAGAGTACCTCGCATGGAAGAGGAAGATGCATTTTGGAGCTAGTGAGACACTTGGACTATATTCCCCAACTATATGACAACAATGATGAAGATGTTATGACACCTATGACACAAATCAGATCTTAAGGATTAAATATGACATGTCGGGTTGAAATAGATCATACAAGAGATCTCTCATGTGATTTGGGGAAGCTCAATGGGTTCCTACTCAAGTTCGGGGAAGATGGAAGGCTAGGAAAGGGAGGACACATGGAAAATCATGAGCACACACCAAAATTCGAATTGGATTGAGTTTGTGGATGGATTGGGAAACTTAGAAGGATAAGTATGTTTATAAAATATGGGAAGAAACCAAGAGAATGGATTTTTATCATTTGATAAATTTTCATTTGTGAATTGTGAGAGCCAGTGGATGACTAGTTTCTTGCCTTAGCCGATTTCGAGGGTGAAAGATTCCCATCCTAGTTGGTGTTTGGTGAGGCAACTCAGGTATTTCATGGAGATTTAATTGATTCTTATTTGTAGGTGTAATATGAATTTCAACATGTGTATTATTATATTGTAGTACTTTCTCTCCACCATTTCCAGTTTTCTTTGCATATTCATGTTCATGGAGGGATTGCGCCTTGGGTGAGCTCATGTAATATTTGGGAGAGATATTAATAATATATTTATGATTGTAATCAGTTAAATATTCTCTTTTCTTCATTCTCAGAAAGTTTCAAATCGAAATAACCAATAGTTGTATGTCAAAATGACTTTTAATGGGCAAACAATGACCATTTCCACTCTATTTGATATATGCCATGGTAATGCTTATTTTTTCAAAAGAAGGAACATATATATGATAAATGTATGATGAATGGATTGTAATTAATGTGTATTTCAAATCTCATGTTCAGTACCTAAGAATTGGAATCCATTTACTCATTTACTCATTTTTATTACATTGGAAGAAGATTTGGTGCATTTTCCCCAAGGGTCGAAATTGTGATTTGGGAGTTGTTTTGTAAAGAGTCATAATTTCCTGTATAAACTGAACCATGATGCATATGAGAATTTAAAAATGTCCCTTACACATCCCATGCATCTGTTCATAAATTCGAGTGACTTTGGGACCACTGGAGAATCCATTTCCCGCAATTACCCTGGGGGAATTGGAGCCCCAATTTGCTAGTAAAGACTCATATTTTGAACAGAACATTAAACAAGTTTGAAGAAGTAATTGGGGGGTAATAAAACATGCCTTAACATCATATTTAATTTATCATATCATTCATGTACCTTATGATAAAATTTGGGAGCATTTGGGTCAATTTGGAGTTCTAGACATCAAAACTAGTTAAGGTCGAAATTGGGGAAAAAGTGAAAAAATGGTCATTTAATAAAATTCGAAAAAGGGATATTAAATCCCTCTTATGTATTAATTCATTGATAAGTGTAAAATATAAATACATCTACAAAAGAAAAATTCATTAGCCGAAGGAGGCATTTGAAATCCTCTCATTAGGTAGACTTAATTAGCATAGAAACCATCACTAGACTTGAGAACTAGTTGTAACTTTTGAATCAGATCAATTAATTGAATATAATTGATGGTAGTTGGACCAAAAGGAAGAATTAGGAAGTTAACCAAGGATAACTAATGATTTAGGGTTTAATTAGGAGGTTTAGATTATTATTAGTGGTCATCGAAGCTCATTATCATCCCAGAGTGATGAAATCAAGGAATGGTGACCTAGTTAACTAAATATAGCCCAATTAATTGAATGTAACTTATGGTGGATGGATAAAATCATAGATGAAGTCGCATGATGTTCTAAAATCATGGATGAGGGCGCAATAGTGGATAATGAGGCAAAAAATGACAAGACTATGCACTAGGATGTCAACTTAACAAGGTCTAACCAATATGGAGACAAATATTGTTGCATGTAGTACTGCATCACTGCACGACTACATGCATGCATGACTAATGTCAAGATGGAAAATATGCTCCAACATCGTGTATGATACTAGCATACCTGCAAATGGGGACTTGATTTCAAGGAACGTTATCCCACCTCCCTCAATGGCCACAAGGATATCCTCGTTTCAATCAATTACTTCTCTGAGTGGGATAAGGAAATGTCTAGTTTCAACAACACTAGATCCACCACCATTCGATTTTTTTTCAACCACATCTTCACACAATTTGGAATTTCTAAACAGTAAATGGCCTCTAACAATGGAACTTATTTCTAGAATAAGATCTTCCAATGATTGTCTTTATTACTAGGGCTCACCCATGAGTTTTCCACCAATGACTATTCACAAATAAATGGCTAGGTTGAGGCATTCAATAAAGTCCTCAGAACATTGATTTAAAGGATAGTTAGCAAAAATAAGACTTATTTCCAACATATTCTCTTCTTTGCACTTTGGATGCATAGAACGTCAGCCAAAACTACTACAGGAGTCAATCCCTTCCACCTTGTTTATGGTGTTGAGACAATTTTATACATTGAGTGTGAGAGGTCACACCTGCCAAACCTTTGTTGAATTAACCCCTTATATCCTCGCACTTGAGAAACTCCTTCTAACTATTGGGACCACAAATCCCCCCTAGTTTTCTTGGCCTGGGAAGAGAAAAGGAGCCCCCATCGTAATAATTTAAGGTTTTTTATTGTGACTAGGGTTGAGTTGTAAATGATGAATTATTTGAATGGGATCTAATAACTTGAATGTTCTATTAATGACTTTATTGCTGATATTATATGATGTTATTGATGTCCTTGAATGAGTCATTTGAACTCTTTTGGTTTTATTGCTTTCTCCCCCAATGTTGACTTGGTATGACCTAGTTTGACTTTAGAGATTTGATGAATGATTGAATGCATTGAGTATAATTTTTCATGGTCCTTTATGTTGCATTGAGTCTTTCAAGCTTGGTTCCCAATTTCCATGTTCAAACTTTGATTTTTCACCTTGTTTGTGTTTTCCTAGTTTGGCAACCGACATGGGCGGAGAACTTTGTGGAGACTTTCAAGTAGGGATAAGTTTCTAATATTTGGTCCATGTTATGACTTTATTAACCTCTCTTTTGGACCTAATGAATGAGTTCATTTGGTGATTTTTCTTTTTCTTACCAATTATACACAGGGTTATGTTGTTATATCGGTCTTTGAAGCCTTGCCTGATCTAGTCAGTTCACACTACAAGTTCATTGAGCTTCTGTCATGTCGCATGCATCATAAGACTTTTATCTACATTCTGGGATCTGAATGAATCTACCTTGTGTGAAAGGATTGTCTCATCCATGACCAACTCACTCAAGTATTTGTAGGTCACTAGCTAACTCAAAACAAGTTTCAAGAATGGTTTAACCTTTCAATGTTGGGAATAAGGTGCACCAAGGTGTCAATTGGCCTAGTTTAGTAATTAAAATATCTCAAGCACTGGCGTATTATGCCAATTTTAGCTAGCACATGGAAATCCTATATAACACAAATAATTGGAGACTGAACAGAATTGAAATTGAGCAAAACAGTCACAAGAATGGAGTCTCAAGTTCCATTAAAAAATGCTGGACCAATGAAAATGCATTTTTCACCAACTAACCACACACTGATATTTATCTCGTTACAAAGTCAATGCAACTGATAGAATTCAAATCCAAACTTCGAAAGTACAAAATGCACACTAATGATTTCCTATCAATTCAAGTTGTCGATCCACATCACTTAGAAAGCTAAGCTACCCCGATCTCCAATACAAAACCTAAGGTGACAAATAGAGAAAGGAGATATGATCTAATAGTTAAATAATCGATTAGCAAACCTAAATTGTTCACATAATACTTATGATTAGCGCTCCCTTTACCTTCACATTTCAGATGGTTAAAAAACTGCGTAGTGCTCTTGTTACTAATAAAATTATTAGTGTGCTCACCTTGACTTAGTCTATCGCTAGCGGTAGCGCTCCCTTGACAGTGGTTAAAAATATAAGTAGCGCTCCCTTTCCGCTAAGATAAAACTGAAGTCACCGCTTACATTATTTGTTTTCATATGTGCCACGATCAAACTTTTAGGGTAACATGTGGCGCATAGTTAAAACATTGTATGGTGCTCACTTTGGTTTTATCTTAGGCCTTGGGTTGAAACTTAATATAACGCATGGCTAAAACTTATAGGAATGCTTGCCCAAGGTCCAAAGGGCATATGCAATTCAACAGGAATGATTAATGAAAGGGGCATGTTATGTTATAATCACGTGGGGACCAAAGTTTCTTCACGAAGCCAAAACCTCATTCACATATGTGGGTACATTCTCTTAAAGTTTTAAATAACATGATACCCACAGATTCACCTTTTCATTTTTAAAGAGGGAACACATTAATAAATCTAGGTGAAGGTTCACGTCATATTATAAATGTGGGGACCTTTTATAAGCATACTCACTTTTTTTTTATAAAGTTTGGAGTATATTTATTATTTATTAATAAAATGTATGAATATATTTAAGTTTCCATATCTTTAAAGGTGGGTTCAAGAGATGCAACCAAACAAAGTAGAGGGGTATGGATCCATGAAGATAGGGCATATAATTCCAAAGGATTTAAAGAAATGCAGAATTATGACAATAGAAATTAGAAAGATGCATTTATAGGTCAAAGAAAGGGCACCATGGCTTTCATTGTCAAAGATTGATTTTAGATTGTAGAAAAAGAAAAACATTAAAGGAAACAGTGAGTTTGAAGATTTTGATGGTTGAATCAGCTAATGTCTACACAAATCATATCATCCAAAGACTGGGAATAAGAAGAATTGGCCAACCAAACTATAACATCGTAATTTAACTAAAAATAATTAGATTAAAATAAGCATATTAACTAGTTTAACTTATAATAATTAATTAATTAAATAAATTGGGAAAACAAAAATGCAAAGAGGTTGCATTAAGATTGATTATAGGAATTACATCTTAAGTAACATTAAGTGCATGGTCACCACTTGTCACCCATACAAAAGTCAACAAATTCAAAGTTTAAAAAAAAAATTGGTATAAAAGGGGGTTTATTTCGGTTTTGTTGGTCTTGAAAATCATGTGTTTGTTTGTTTATTTGTGGGGGGCTGATATATTGTCTATTTTGTTTGCTACATGAAGAAGGGATATTGAGATGTTATTTTGATTTTTTTTGTATTGATGGTTGGTTGTGTGAGTTATTGTAGTTTTCATTGACGATATGACTGTGTATTGGGAGAAAAGGAATGATTTGGAGGCTTGGGGAGCTGTGTGAGTTTGAGAAAGTCACATTCTGGTATAAAATTAATTGTTGGGGGCTCAAGGGCCTCAACAATTTGTTGAGGTGTTAGGTTGGGAGGAGAGTTGTCTCCCCAAACACTATTATAATTGTGTGTTGTTGGTTCTATAAACATGTTGGCTTCTATGGTTCAACTATAAGTGTAAAGTCAAAGGTTCATGTATGTCTTCCTCTTTGATCTATGTTTTAAAGATGTTTGTTGACTACTCTAATTGCGAAAATTAGTTATGTTTTGAATATTTCCCTATTTTTTATTACTATTGTAAATTAGTATTACTATAAATTTAAGTTCAAGAAAATGTGTATTATTCAATAGAGAAAATTATACCCTTTAATGAATTCAGGGGCTTACATTTCATATCAGAGATATTATTTCAACCCTAGGACCTATCGATCCTCTTCTTCTTTTTGAAAAATAAAAATTTCTAATGAAATAAAAAGAAATTCAATCTTACTTGTAAAGCATTTTGTTAGGTTGTGGTTAGGTATCAAGTCTACTCTTCTAGAAGTTGATATTTGACTGCACATCCTTCTTTGTTCAGCTAGACAAACCATCGAACCTAATGTGGACATAAAAATATCTCGAGATTAGAGAAAATTTGAAAGAGATGGGTCCATGGAAACCCATGGAATAATATAACCACCCAATTATTTTTTAGGTTAACTCTTACTTGTAAACCATATAGAGCCTGAATTTGGAGAAAGAATGTTCTATGATAGCTCTCTATGATTTTTGTTTTTCTGGTTTTTGTTAATGGGCCATCTACCACTTTGTGGAGTTTAGATTATGATGTCTAAAGAGTGTTTCTAGGAAAATCCCCTTACGACCATGGGTTGAAGTCAACACAGAGAGATGACTCGTAAAGAAACTTTAACAATTCCCCAAATAAGCAATCAAAAACATATGTACAACTATTTATAAATTGAAACAAAGAGATAAGGTTCTTTCCTGTAATCCCACGTTCGTATTAGATCCCTGCTTCAAATCTTTGATCCAATAATGATATTGAGAACCTGCAATCACAAAGGAATGGAGAACACTAAGAAGAATAATTGCAAATATAAAATATTTAACTACATATAAATGTATTAAATTATCAAAATGTAATAACTAAGAATTTAACACATTGATGGGATAGGAAAAAAATCTCTTTATATTAAAATATTAGCAATAAAAGTGAATGATTTGACCTGCGATTGGTTGCAACACTTTTCTGGAACTAAGGTCTGAGCTTCTATGCCCAGGCTTCACACATGCACAACTTCTCCATGCTCCACATAAAACAAGCCCAAGAAAACAAGAAGATAGTTTTCTGACCAAATAGGAAGTGGAGACTACTTCAAATGCATCTTTCTAGAAATGGGGGAAGGTTTGCAGGATTCGGACTAGGGTTATGGATCCATAAGACAAAATTTTAGTATAAGGATGCTTCGCTCTTCCCTCTCAACTTCTCGTTAACCTCCTTTATACTTTTGGGGAGGAAAATAATGAACTTATGCTAGTTATTCATGGGGAAAATGAGCTTAGAACCCAAGAAACTAATTTCATTTTTCCCCATTTTTTTTAACCTCGAACAAGGTCATACATAGGCTATACATTGCTAGAGGACGTATACATGGGAAATACATTGCAAAGGCATGTATGTGGAAGTATGCAAAAGGGATGAAGATCATAAAAAGGCCAAAGTAAGCATGTTTTCAAATGATCAAGAAAAATATCCTATAACAGATACCCTCTAATCTATGAGGCTAGAAGGACAAACGATGGCCAAAATACATTTTTATTCTTGAAAATTAAGTGCAAGGTGGACCCAGAGGAATTTGTTAAACACTAGCCATAGGTAGTAACCTACAACAAAACAAGTCAGAACTTTCTCTTCCTGAGGCAGGCATACCCATGCTTATGAGTAACAATAAGCATGGCCACCAAATATACTACAGTGTAGATCCATGTGATATATATAAGCAGGGATCATGGCCATGAAAAATGAATACACTATGAATCTATGTCAAAAGAGATCATATCCACGAAGAAATACACAATCAATCTATGTCTTAGAATCAAATGAAGATATCTGTAAAAAAGTACTAGACAAATAGATTGTCATAAGTATGAGTGTCCGGAATGAGTAAATGACAATTCATCACAACTTGAGTCATAGATAAAAGATGTGATGTTATAATGGACTTGAGGTCTTTAACCAAAAAAAGACTAGTACAAGTCTAAACCATGTCGATAGATGTATTGAAGTTGAACATAGTAAGACATCATTTGATTACCAATCATTGATGTATACTATTAACAAACACAATCCAACTCATCCATAATGATAATGAACAACAAGGTACCTAGTACAATCTAATCAAGTTCGAATATATGATTCAATGTCGAACACTTGTAGACTCTAATGACAAGGGGACAATGACGTATTCCCATTGTTAGTAGTGAGGAAAACCTACCACTATACCACTAATGACTACAAAGTTCCAAGGTACTAAAAATACTCTAGATTGCTAACCTAAAATAGATGAATTAAAGTCAATGGGAAGTGATTTATTGGAAGGAGAGATTGAAGGAATTCCCCATCATCCAACATGAGGTAGTAGTAGAAGGACAAACTAATTGATTCTAAAACGTACTGGAGATACATGATGGGCAACGTACAAAATTCAAGAGTTACGAGGAGTGGCCAACATAGGTTAAAACTTCCCTTGAACATAAGCATGACACAATAAGTGACTGAGGAAACATAGACTCAAGAATGAAAAGGACATAAGTTTGAGACTTATGAGACATCAATAAACTTCTCCATAGTAAATGGAAGAATGATTATCAATGGATACAATGCATAAATGAGTTCAGTTTCCCAAGGCCATACTAAAAACCAAAATTGTTGAGATAATGACTCGAAAACAAAGTCATTTGTTCAAGGACAACATTATTGCTGCCAAATATAAATAATAATTGACCCTTTCCCATCTGTCTTTTTGGATTTTTTTTTGTTTGGATTTTTCATATTATAAAAGCCTAAAAAATAATAAAATAACGCTAAAATACATAGGAGGAAACAAGTGCCACGGACAATCAAACTAGTTCCAAGTGCAAGGAACAAACCTATGCATAATGCAAGGAGCATGAGCAAGAAAATAACACTCGGGGTGTGTTTCCTCCTGGTAAATGGGTGTCGAGTCGCAAAAGACAAAATGACGCAAAAATTAACGATGATGAGAATCCAAATAAAGCTTAGTAGAAAAAATAATCTNCGGAGAAACCACAGTACCGAAATGACCAAGTCGACGTTTCGGATCCATATCAGGATCCATCTTCAGGACAATGTCGAGAGTGAAGAGAGTGAGAATCAATGAAATATTGAAGTTGGCATAAAGCTCAAAAGCACAAGAAATAAATATGCAAATACGTTTACAACTTAAACACACACAAAAAATAACAAGAGTCCCCCATAGGAAACTGGCTAGCAAATAAGACAGGGAAGAATAATGAGCCTTCGCCACAAAGACAAAAAACACACTAAAGGAGTCCCAAGCCAAAAAATACATCGACATTGCTACCACAATACAGAAAGGATCTACGCCCCTGATGTGGGTTCCTTATGCATCGATTAGGTGGATATCAACGGGGCATGTCGTTTGGACAGGGCGACGCATGCTACAGGAATCCTTACGTCATCATTGTTAGGTTGGTATTTATGGACGTCACAGTTGGGCGATGGAGATTGCATGAGAGGCGAGTGCACGATATGGAGGGAGTGTGAGTCTTAATTATTTCTCCTTGGGGAAATATGAAGGGAACATGCGACAATCCAGAAGCACAATCCCGAATGCTATGAAATTTATTCGAGATATGGATTTATCATATCATATAGAGGATGGGGTATGGGACAATAAACGAGGAATTTGGTACACTCATCCGTCTAGGGGCGACAGAGTTTAAATATATCATTTAGGCACAACGCTTGGATTTTGTATCATGGAACGAGGAAGCCTGGAGTAGAGAGCAGTGCCTATGGGTTTGTGAGGTTTTGGCGATGACAAAGACGGGGGAAGCCATGGGAATGCCAAGCAGAAAAGGGCGACCCGCGAATAGCTTCAAGCGTCCCATGTAGCTTGAGTGTTCCAAAATTCTATCGTATCCTGTCATCTACCAGCTGGGAAGGGATAGAGGCAGTGGAAAAGGAGTTGTAGGCAGAACTGGACGAGGAGAAACCGATGGAGGAATTTTCCGCCCTGGAACAACTGAACCGTGTACAATGAGGGGAAGGGGGAAGGGGAGGCGCTTGTGAGAAAACAAATATGTGTTTTTCCAAGTTTTTCAATTTTTGATAGATTAAATATTTTTTTTCCAAGTTTTTCAATTTTTGATAGAATTCAAAGTTATTTTTGTGTTTAGAATTTCATTCCAGTAAAAACAAAAACTTGTGAAGAATTATATTAGCTTTCTCATTATTACATTTTTATTTTTTTTAGTGAGATTTGATATGTCAAAATAGAAAATCTCTGATAGTATGTTTTTATAAAATGAAAGGATTGATAAATAGTTATGTTTTAATACTATCATTTATTCATTATTAAATTTGTGTTTTTTTTTCAGAGAAAAAAATACCAGTCTTTGTTATTCATAGGAATCAAAAGACATATTAAACATATACCCTCTTTCTTGTCAGAAAGGAAACAATGAGTAGCTGATCAACATAAAAACAGAAGACAAAGATCAAGTATGAACTAACAGCCAGCCAACATAAAAGTCTGATCATAGCAGACTTTTCTCATCATTCCTGAAATATCAGGTCAGAATATGCTGAAAATCGGAGGTGATCTCAAGCAGATAATCCAGAGCAAATCTGGTTGGCTGAATGAGTCTCAACATGAAAGATAAGGCATAAACATCATATACTGATAACTATCAAATGCTAAACAAAACAGAAAGGTTCAGCAACTAAAAAAGCATAAAATGGCCATGTTTTATGACCATGCCATCCAGTGTTTCATAGAAAGTTCCAAATCCCATATCCAGTTCCAGCGCCTGTTTAGAGAGGCCATCAGCCAGCGTGTTATGCTCTCGGTATATATGCTTGAAGATCACCAAAAGGACTTGAAGAAGCATATTATTTATTTCATCACACCAATGCATCAGAGACGGAATATCAAGGGTGGAGAGTCCGTTGAGCCAAAAAATAATTACCATCGAGTCACCAAAGATCAAATGGAGTGGCAGGCCCATCATCGCACTCACTCTTAAAACAGCCCAGAGCGCCAGAAGTTCCGCTCTAGTATTAGTACTGCTTCCACAGCCCAAAGAGAAGCAGAAAAAATGAGTTTCATTTAACTAGATCACATACCCTGCGCCCCCAATATTCATAGCAGCAGCCCCATCGAAAAAAGCATGGGGAAAGACCTTTTGAGGTTTTTGCCCAAAATTCCTAATTTTTTGAGATTTATTAGGAACTGGAAAAAGCTTAATAAAACTCTCAATCATTGGAAAAAGAGGCCGTAATGAAGGACTTATGTTCTCAAAGATACATTTGTTCCAAAGATTCCATATACACCAGTATGCAAATAAAGGCAAGTATCTATAAACAGCACGACGTGCAATGGTTGAAAACCACTGTTCCAGGAGGGACGGGACAGAGTCAAAACTGGGCATAGAAAATCCATATCGAGCTGCAAAATGTGAGAACAAGCTCACAGTGAAGGGACAATACAGGAAAAGATGTTGAATATCTTCCAAATTCCTATTGCATAATACACAGTGACTTGGGCCAAAAAAACCACGCGACTGAAGTTGCTCCCATGTAAGGATCCGACCATATATCAGAAGCCCATTGAAACAGGCAATTTTAATTGGGATATTCAAAGACCAAAGCGAATCACTAACAGAATTCCGCATTTCGAAACTCCTATTTGAGATGATACTTTCATATCCTTTGGCAGTAGTAATTGGACCGATATATTTTATATAAGACCAAAGAAGAGAGTCACGAGAGTCTTTCAACCGGATTCTACTATATTCCAACCCTCTAATATAGTGATCCCACACAGATTTCCAATCACCACACAGGTTGAGATCTTCAGCTGTAAACCAATATCCTGAAGCAAAACAAGTATCATTTCTAGCTTGTGCCAGGGTCTGAATTCCATAATCTTCCAGATAGGCTCTCAAATCATCTGGGAGAATATAAGAACTTCCCAATCCAATTACAGGATCCACGCCTAAGTGAATATCAGAGCCATTTCCCACTTGCCATAAAACCCCTTTACCCAGCCATGGCAAGGTTAAGAGGAATCCTTTCCAAATTACTGATACATTTCGAAACCTGAAACATTTTTCCCTTAGCCATAAATGCACAGGCCGATTCTTCATATATTTCACAGACAAGATAAGATTCCAAATTCCAGAGCTATTTAGTGCATTCCACAAACTCTTCAATCTCAGAGATAGGCTGAAACTTGGGAGATGTTTAATCCCCCAACCACCTGAAGACATAGGTCGAGCGAGTATGTGCCAATCAACGAGATGAAATTTTTTCCCCTTTGAACAGGATCCCCAGAGAAAGGAAAATATCAATTTTCTGAGTTTATCTAAAATTGAGGAAGGGATAGGAATAAGAGCCAGCCAATATACAGGGATGCTTGAAAGCACAGATCGGATAAGAACTAAATGTCCTCCCATAGAGAAGAGCCTGTTAGTCCAGTGAGAGATACGCTTCTCAAATTTGGCTATAAGCCAATGCCAATCCTTGACCAGATATCCCGAAGGCTTGAGGAAGTATCCAAGATATTTGAAACCCTGATTTAGATGAGCAAATCTGTACGGAAGAAGACCAGTGATTCTACCAAGAAGGGCAGCATCTAGATCATTATGGAGGAAGCAGGATTTTTCCAAGTTTATGCACATGCCAGAGGCCTCACAAAATGTATCAAGTATAACTTTAAAAGCTATCCATTCCTCATAGGTTCCCAGACCAAATAAAATCACATCGTCTACAAATAGCAAATGAGTGAGGAAAAGATGTTTAGAAATTTGTATACCTTTGGTTTTTCCATTGTGCTTGGAATCTTCAATGAGAAGGCTGAGACCCTCTATTACCAGGATAAACAAAAGCGGAGACAAAGGAAAGCCTTGTCTGATTCCACGAGAGGCCGAAAAGAATGAAGAGGGGGAACCATTGACAAGCACAGCAAAATTTGATGAAGATATGCATCCTAGAATCCAATTCACTCCAACAAGTGGAACTCCAATCTGAATAAGAATAAGACGGATATAAGTCCACTTTACCCTGTCGAAAGCCTTTGTCAAGTCTAACTTGAGGATTAGCGCACAACTCTTTTTTGTTTTAACAGAGTGAAGAACTTCCTGCGTGATGGCAACCGGCTCAGTGATTTGTCGGTTCTTCAGGAACCCGAATTGTTGGGGAGAAATAAAGGAGTCAAGGAAAGGTTTGAGTCTCAAGGCTGCTACTTTAGAGATCAACTTATAACAGAGATTGCAAAGAGAAATAGGGCAGAAGTCAACAAAGGAGACCGGCTAATCAACTTTAGGAATAAGAGCTATGAAGGTGGAATTAATAGAAGGGGCCACACTACCCAAGATTCTAGAGGTTTCCACCAATTCAGCAAGGATGGGACCCAGGAAATCTATAAATGTCAGATAGAATTCAACAGGCCAACCATCAGGACCTGGAGCCTTATCCTTTTTGAAAGTTTTGAGGGCATCAATAACTTCCGAGAGAGTAACAGAATCAGTAAAGACCTTTTTTCTATCCTCCCTGATATAAGAACGAAATAGACGAATCACCCTTAGTTGAGCAGAAAGAGTGGTCTTATGATCATCAGCAAAAATATTTTTAAAGTAGCGAATCCCAAGAGATTTGATGCTCTGATCATCCGAGATCCAATTCCCTTCCTCATCCTTTAGATTCCAGATGGCATTATGATTTTTCCAGGCCAATGCCACCACATGAAAATATTTGGTGTTAGCATCCCCATTCGAGGCCCAAGTAACACGACTTTGAAGTCTAGCTGAATATAACTCATGATCTAGAAGCTTTTAGCTCTATCAATCTATGATGCTGATCATCATTTAATAATGCAGAGTGTGAAGAAAGTAAAAGAGAGCTAATTTATTCCTCCATAAATAGTGATTTATCCTTCATTTTTTGTGACTCAACTTTAAACCATGGTTTAACTTTTTCTTTTAGCTAACGAAGTTTGTACAAGAACTCTTTCATAACATCTAGCGAGTCCTCCGAAGAAATGAGTGGCCATTCAGTCCGGATCAAGTGGTTAAAATCCTCATTTCCAAGCCAAGATTGATTGAACTTAAAAGGATAAGCACAAGGATTTTGATGATCCATCCATTCTAACAAAACTAGGAAATGATCTGAAATCCCACTTCTATGAGTCCAAACCCGGTGTCTAGGAAGAGCACTGATAAGTTGATCCAAAAGAAGAAAACGGTCAAGTCTTTTGGAGATCCCATCTTCCCCCATCCTACCATTCCTCCATGTCGGTCCTGCAGATGGGGGAGCCACATCCACTAAATGATGCTCAGAGAAGAGCCTGGAGAAAAAGGGACCCAAGGGATCAATATGGACTTTAGTGCCCCAAATCTTTGAGGCATTTAGCGTTAAATTCAAGTCACCAGCAAGGATAAGATTAGGCAACGAGAGGAGACCTCTAGAGGCCACGGCATTCCAGAACGTGTCATGGTTAAGGTAAGGGCCATAACAATTCAGGATTGACAGGGAGAAGGAAGAGCCATGAAAGGAAGCTTTGAGCAAGATACTTGCAAATGTATGATATGCCTTACATCTGAGGATTTTCGGATTCCAACCTGAAAGTATACCCCGGATAGACCATTTGAATTGAGTGCACAGAATTCCCAACTCGGACAAAGCTTGGAAAATGCAAAGAGGGCTGGATAAGAGCTAGTCATGGTTTCTTGTAGAAGCACTAAATCAGGAGAAAGAGCCCTTAACAGATTACGAAGGATTTTAAGTTTGGTTGAGCCTCCCAACCCACGTACATTCAAGGAGAGGATACACATCATGAGTCAGATTGTAAGGGGGTCAATGCTCTAAGGACCCTTTGAGAAGAGGAGGCAGAATTCCGAGCCACATTCTTTAGTCTAGTTGATAAAGGAGTGTAGGTAGCCGAAGAGAAAGCCATATCTGCTGGAGGAGATTTCTTTTTTTTTCTCCTTATAGTGACATTTTCAAAACGAATTGAGTCGAGGGGGAGGACAGAAGGAGACAAAGGCATCTTGTCAGAGAAAATATTCAAAGATTTTTGTAGAGCCGGATCAGCAAAGGAAGGGGAGGAGACCGGGCTGGGGGTTTGGCAATCCGTTGTCGAACGACCATTGATAGAAAGGGGTGGAAAGTCAGAGTCCTTGAAGAGAGGCTGTGGGGAACCAACTTCCTGGAATGAAGTAGCTGGATGGGGAGCAGCAGAAGGGTTATAAACAGTACCAGGCTCATTAATACATTGTGTTTCGCAGTCCCTTGGGGGAGGGCATGGAAAAGACTCAGGCGAAAGGGAAGTATCATGGAGATCGATAAGGGAAGGATCTAGGGATGCCAGAGAAGGAAGTCGCCTGTTAATGACAGCAGTACTAGGTTGAGGAAAGCCAGTCAAGTCCTTACGCGGGGAAGAAGGAGACAAAGGCTTAGGAACATCTGAAGGAAGAGGAGGGCCACTATCCACAAAGTTACCAGGAGTGACAGAAGGTTCCAAGACTTACAAAGTGGAAATAAGGGAGCCTCTATCATGACCAGCAAAAAACAGAATCTTACGTTCCCTACCCGTGGAATCCAACATAGCAATTTCTAAATCTGATGCATCTTCGAAAAGAGAGCATGCATTTTTTAGATTTTCAATTGGAGAAACCGGAGGAACCAAAGGTAAACTTACCTGGGTAACCCTATGATCTGGAGTATTGGATCACTGCGCTGCATTGGGGAAACGAAGGCTCGAAGAGACAGAGTTATCTCGAAGAGTCGTACATGTCCGTCTCAGATGTCCAGTTTCCCTGCAGAAGCTGCATCTGAAAGGGATGCCCTGATAGTCGAGTCTTTGAGAGATTAGGCGATCTCTACACAGGATTTCTATGTCAGCCGACAGTCCTTTAGATATGTCTAACTCGACTAAGACTCTGGCCAGTATTTTGTCATATGAGTTCATAAAATCTTCCTCTACCGCGACAAAGCGTCCGATGGTATTTCCTATACCTTCCAGGAGTGACCGATTCCACAACAGAAATGGAAGACCAGGAAGAAGAGTCCATAAGTGACGTTTTTTCACCCTTTCTCTGGCTGGATCAAAATGGACATGCCAACGATCTAAAACAAGCGATCCTTTGCCAACTCTCCACAGTCGATTAAGTACATAGGTCGCATGAGCATCCTCTAAAAACACAAAAACTATCCAGCCTCGGACTAACAGACTGATAGCAGGGACGTATGCTTAGTTGCCCAAGTGAACCATTCCTTCTTATCCATGGAAACATATTCCAACCTTCCGATGAGTGCGCGAGAGCACAATGCCTCCACTCTGTCCAGGTAAATGTCTCGTCCCACCACATAACGGAGTTTTCCATCAAGCACCTTGTGTGCTTTGGCCTTTCTTCTTCAATGAAACTGGGTAGCCCCTCCAACTATCGCTTCATCGGGAGACCCCTCATGGGGCATAATTCAACCAGAGACCAATTATACCAAAGAAACCCTAGTTGACTGACAGCAATAATCCAAATCTTATCAGCAAAATCTTAGTCCAACCCAAGTATAGACTAACCCTCGATGACCAGAGGAACCCCCACAATGATTAACAGTCAACAGGGAGCCGACAAACAAGTGCCATAGACAAAAACTAGATCCCCCGAATGTAAGCCCTAGTTAGGTGTAATCAAAAAGAGGTTCGAACCAAAACCCTACTCATAAAAATATAGGTGAAACAAGGACAGCAATCATCAAAAACTTAGTTGAAACCCTAGTTGTCAGACAGCGAATCCAAAACTTATCAGCAAACTCTTAGTCCAACCCAAGTATAAACTAACCCTAGACGACTAGAAGAAATCCCAACAATGATTAACAGTCAACGGAGAACTGACAAACATGTGCCATAATAACTAGAACCCCCGGACATAAACCCTAGTTGGATGTAAAGAAAAGGAGGTCCGAACCATAACCCTACTCAAAAAGAGACAGAAAAAACAAGGACAACCAATCCCTAGAATCACGGCAATGAAGAATCTTCTAGCGTTCGGACAGTAAAAATCCAAATGATGACTTGTAGGAGGGGTGACGAAAAAACCACAGAACCACGAAGCAGAAAAAAAACAGAGAAACAGGCTACGCCAATACCGACTTAGTAATTACAATTCCCACTTGATTATGCTGGTTGGTACTAATCCTCAGCTATGAGGAGGGACTCCAGCCGTCAGCAATGGCTGAAATGACGAACAGTAGCCACAAAACAAGACAGTAGCCAGACAAAAAAGGAAGAAAGACTAAAGGGAACAAGGACTGAAAACCCAGAAACGACGAGCCTGACCTACAACCCAAAGAATAAACAGACCATCAAAAGCAAGAAGGTAAAGAATCAGAGGGTCAAAATGTGACCACTAGCGCGGCTCCATTTGTAATGGTCGAATAATACCGAGGGGGAGACCGCCAAGCTCCATCAACCTGCAAAAAATTTCCTTCCTGCAAACCCTCATCGCCATCGCCATCGCCAGACACCCCATCTTGAGTTAAATGTTATACTTCATAAGGGACCAAATTTTTTGAGATCCTCGCCACGATCTTCTTCATGCTGCAAATTGTAGCTATTGCAAATATTTAAAACCATCGATCTCAATCAATTCATATATTGAAAGTGACCCTTCAATTAAATTTGTGTTTACTAAAACAAAATATACCACAAAAATCTTGACAGAGTGTATTAACATATGACTATAATTTTATATCCAATGTGTGAATATACCAATTATTTAATTTTTTTAAAATTGGAACAATGTAGAAATTTTTGTAGAATATAAACATGTTTATGAAGACAACATCTTCCCAAATTTACACTAAAACTGAAACAATCTTTAAGTTAACACTCCAACGATTTATCCCACAATTTTTCCAATTTTTTTATTATGGTTTTTTGAAATTACTGATTTTTCATTTTACGAAATTTTAAAAGAAATTAAACCAAAACATACACATGTTTTAAAAAAAATTAGTAGATCTCAACCAAATTCGTACATACAAAAAGTAGATTCAATGACCAAAATATTGGTATTAGTTCCAAAATTTTATTTGCAGTATTGAACTTCTCCCGTACCTTTCGAAGTTGGACAAAGTTGAAAAAATGTTGATTTATGAACATTCATGGGCTTTTGAACCAAAAAATAGTTCAGCTGAAAACTTTAAACTTTTTTGGCTAAATTTTTTTTTGTTACTTTGACTGTTAAATTTAATGGAGACCATTTTTTCACCGAAAACTTAACCTTAAAAAATTCCATTGGTCGAAATAATGTGAGACTACTTTTAATAATTATTCTCTTTTGAACCTTATTTATACATTAAGCTAATTCCACAATTTCACATCTTTTATTTTCATGGTGAACTTCACAAAAATATTTGTAAGGGTTTTGTTTTAAGTTGTATTTTTTTTCTAAAAAATTTTTTAGGTGATTTTATTTTTTTAAGAGGATTTTTTTAAGGTAATATTTTTCTCAAAGGCTCAAAGACATTTTTTTAAGGTAAAAGGATCAAAGGAAATTTATTTTAAGGTGTTTTCTCAAATGCTTAAAGACTCAAAAGCAATCTCTTTTAAAGTATTTTCTCAAAGGCTCAAAGTCTCAAAAACAATTTCTTTTAGGTTGTTTTCTCAAAGTCTCTAAGGCTTAAAGTCAATTTATATATTTGTCCATATTCTATATATACATTCTCAAGGAGATTGAGATGGGGGCTGCGTGAGGGTTTGCCTGCAGGTGAGAGCGATGGTGTAGGCGGCCGAGGGAAGGAGTGGCTGGTCCAGGCCTACTTGGACCAGGGGTTGGACATCTTGATAACCCTTGTCGTTCTTGTGCTGTGGCGGTGTGGTGAAGTGGTGTGATAAGGAGAGTCAGATCTGAGCTGGAGGGTGAACGTTGGGGTCTACAAGGCTTAAGGTTGTGGGTTTATGACAGTGACGGTTTCCCTTCTGGCTGAGATGGAGGATCTGGAGATGGTTGATTACTCAAGCGATAGGATGGATAGCACTGACATTTGGGCGGTGCCAGGTGGAGACCTGATAGAGCAGAGGGTGGATTTCCCCAGAGTGGGTCAGGAGGTATGGGGCCCAGCCAGGTCAGAGCCGTTAGGGTTGGACGAGGGTTTTTCCCCATCGTTCTTTTCTGCAAGTTCACCGTTGGCTCCTGTTTCGACTGAGTTACTTGGGGAGGTCTTTATTCAACAGCCAGAAGTTTTACCGGAGCTCTCGCGGTGGCCGGAAGATGGGTCTTCACTACTTCGAAATTTAGGTTTTCTGGCTTTCGATCAAGGAGGAGGATCCGGGGCTGTGGGAGAACATGTCCTGGTGCTCAAAGAAGGGAAGAACGGTCAGGTTTTGCAGGGCAAGGGACATTGTGGAGGTTCCTCGGCGGATGAGCAGAAGGTGTCCCTGGGCGAAGCTGAACAGCGTGGATTTGGGTCACCCTGTAGGGACTACCTTGGTGGTTGTCATGGAGCAGTGGATGATTTAGCTGGAAGACAAGTAGGAGCGAATGGCACACCAAAAAGACGGAGTAAGAACTGGATTAAAACCAAGAAGCTGCGGAATTACGTGGTAGGCGAAGATCTAGCATGGGAGAGTGTTCTGAAAATGGCGAAATGTACCCTAGTTGGGAGGGTTATGGGCAGAAATTTTTCCAAAAAAACTGTTCAGGACTGGGCTACGGCCTCGTGGGGCACACAGTTGGGCTATGCTCCTATGGTAGATATGTTGAATAGAGGATGGTTTGCGGTCAATTTGGAGAAGGAGGGGGACCTTAGCTAGATACAGAGCAAATGCTGGAATATTGACCACTCTACTGTGCTTTTGAAACCATGGAGCCCCCTATTTGATGCAAGCAGAGAGAGGGTCGACATCATTCCTGTTTGGGTTAGACTGCCAGCTCTTCCATTGCATTTCTGGGATTTGTATCACTTCAGGAGGATAGGTGATATGCTAGGCACTTTTCTGGAGGCAGAACTCTCTTTTTCAGAGTCAAGGGAGAAGAAGGTGGCTAGAATCCTAGTTAATATCAATCTTAGGGAGGGATTAGCAGAATCTATCAATCTGGTTTGGGGACCGGAGATTATCCCCCAATTACTTGACTACGAAAATGTTCCCTTTCGTTGTAGACGCTGTCATGCCTATGGGCATCCGGTTTCGGCTTGCAAATTGTCGGCATGTCCTCAGAACGGCAGTCGAAGGAAAGCTTCCGAGATTGGGTTCAAAGGTAATCCCGAGAAGGGTGCGGGCTCCTCAGGTTCGGCGCATACTACTGCAGATGAGGTGGGCAGCGATCCATCTGTGGAGGAATTGCTCTTTACTGAACCATTAATGGTTGAAGGTTTAAATGCTATGCTTGCTCAGGATACTGACTCGGCTCTTGGTACAGTTTCAAGGGATCCTTTTGGTCCGGAAACTCCCTCTTTCCCTATTCTAACAAGTGTTAATTTATTCCTGAATAATGTTTCTTTCCTTGGGTTTGACTGGATCGATGGGCTGAGGAAACTTTCCCTTTCGTGACAGTCTTGCCCCCCCGTGCCGCTCCCTTTACTCCTTAACTCTCAAGACCTTGGCCCGGGTTCGTCTCCTGCTGAATCAACTGACCTGCCTATTGTTCCCCTCCTTGCTTTGATTAATTCCTCTACTGTTGTTATGAATCCAGAACCTATTTTTCCCCTTGAAGAGTCCAGTCCCTCTCCTCCAGATTCTTCGGAATCGGGTTACTTCCTCCGATCTTGCCAAAAACAATCCTATGGACTGGGCAAGTCTTCATCGTCTGTGAGAAGGGGTCGGGGGAGAAAGACCAATCTTTCTAAAGCTCAGTCCAGAGCCAAGGAGGATCTGTTAGGTGGAAAAAAACTTTCAATCGAAAAGGCCCTTAGAGCGGAGTCGACCAAGAAGAAAGGTCGCTGATGAAGATCCTGTCTTTTAACTGTCGAGGGCTGGCTGGGCCTGGTAAGAAATCAGCCTTCATCAGGGTGCTTACTCTTGAACACCCTGATGTGATCTTGCTACAAGAGACCTTAGGAGTAGGTGAAGTGATTCAGGAAAAGTTGGAAAGTTGGATACCTGGGTGGTCCTTTGTTTCTCTAGATGTCAGAGGACGTTCTGGGGGCTTGGCGATGGGTTGGAATAACAGACGTGTTAAGCTGAATAATGCTTGGGGCTCAGAGGGGGTGTTGGGTGTTGAGATTTTTTCGGAAGAGTTGGGGATGTCTCTTTCAGTGGTTAATGTATATGGGCCATATATCAACAAAGTTCCATTTTGGGACTCTCTTCTTCAAAATCCACTGGTGAGTGGTGACTCGGTGGTTTTGGGCGGAGATTTTAACTTCTCATTGGGGCATAACGAGGTTTGGGGACCACATGCCCAGGTGGACTCCTTAGCAGGATATTTTGTACAGAAATTGGTGGAGAAAGGTCTTTTGGACATTGATCCTGTTAAAATTAAGCCGACCTGGAGAAACAACCGCAATGGAGAAGCCAGGGTAGCGAAAAGAATTGATCAGTTTTTAGTAGCAGAATCGTTGGTGGACAGATTTTTTTCAGTTCGTCAATGGGTGGGTAGTGGGGGTCTCTCCGACCATTTTCCAATTTTTTTTTAGATCAAGAAGGGGCCTATTAACCCTCCGAGCCCTTTAAAATTCAACAAACTGTGGCTTCAGGAATAGACTTTCAAAAATCTCTTCCACACTTATTGGAATTCAATCACAGGGGATGATGACAGATCGGCAGCCATACAGTTTGCAGACAATATTAAACTTATTAAAGTAAAAATCAAAGATTGGGCAGTTGAAAAGAAACGGAGAGATGATGCTGACCTGAAGTTTTTAGAAGCAGAAATTCTGAGGATTTACGAAGGGAATGGAGGGGGTTTTGCTACGCAGGAGTCTAAGGAGGCTTTGTCATGGCTGGAGGGGAGACGAATTTCTCTGCTGTTGGAAAAAGAAGAAACTTGGAGACTCAAAAGTAGGGCACTCTGGCTAGAATGTGGGGATGATAACACCAAATTTTTTCATGCATATGCCAAAGGAAGGAGGGTGGAAAATACCATTTGGAGTCTTCAGGATGAGGAGGGTAATACACACGTGACTTTTGAAGATAAGGCCACCTGCGGGGTAAATCACTTTCAACGGTTGTTCAAAGCCCCCCCTCATGCTACAATTGAGGAGGTAATTAGATTGGCTCAGATGTTCCCTCGTTTTGTGGCTGAGGAAGACAATGGGGATCTTATGAAGGAAGTCTCGAAAGATGAACTCAAAGAGATTTTGGGTAGTTTCCAGAAAGATAAAAGCCCAGGGTCCGATGGTTGGTCAATGGAATTTTTTCTGGACCTCTTTGACATCTTGGGGAGGGATCTTTTGCAGGTGATTGAAGATTCAAGGTCATCTGGCTGGATCCCGGCTAGTTTTAACTCTACTTTTATAGCGCTAATTCCAAAGTCTAATAATGCTTCCTCTCTCAACGAGTTCAGGCCAATATCATTGTGCAACTGCGTCTACAAGATTATTTCCAAAGTAATCGCTAAAAGACTGAAAGTTATCCTTTCAGCACAAATCTCAGACGAACAATTTGGGTTTTTGGAAGGGAGACAGATCCACGAGGCTATAGGGGTAGCGCAGGAGGGTCTTCACAGTTTAAAGACTAGGAGACTGAAGGGGGCCATCCTCAAAATCGATCTCTCTAAGGCGTATGACAGAGTAAGCTGGTTATATTTGAGGTTACTTCTAACCCACCTTGGCTTCGGTATCAATTTTATTAGATGGATTATGTCCTGTATAACAACTGTTTCTTTTTCTGTATTGATCAATGGGGCGGCTACCCCCTTTTTTCATGCGTTGAGAGGACTTAGACAAGGCTGTCCCTTGTCTCCAATCCTCTTCCTTCTGGTGGCTGAAGGATTAAGCAGGGCGATTAGAACAGCCAGAGCTGTTGGGCATTTCTCCGGAATTCAACTAGCTCCAAATCTAGTTATTACACATCTACTTTTTGTAGATGACGTACTCATTTTTTGCTCCGGTACTAGAGGTGATACTCGTGCTCTGCAGGGTATTCTGGAACTATTTGCAAAGGCCACTGGAATGGAAATCAACTTTGGCAAATCTTCTCTAACTACTCATTTGCTCAGACCGGAAGAGGAGGCAGAACTATCAAGGATCTTTCGTTTCAACACGGCTGGTTTGGATGATGGGCTAAAATACCTCGGATTCTCTTTGAAGGCTAACTTGTATCAGAAACAGGATTGGTACTGGTTGGTTGGGAAGGTTGAAAAACGATTAATGGTTTGGAGTCACAAGTGGCTCTCTCGAGCTGGAAGATTAGTACTCGTTAAAGCTGTGCTGGAGGCAATTCCGGTGTATTGGATGTCTCTTTCCTGGATTCCGAAAGGGATTCTTGAAAGAATAAGGAGAATATGTTTCAGATTTTTGTGGAGTGGAAAAAGGGAAGATCAGACCACCCCTTGGGTTAACTGGAAAAGAATTGCAGTTCCAAAAGGACTAGGAGGTTGGGGTCTAAAGGACATCTTTTTATTTTCAAAAGCACTAGCTGCTAAGGGAGGTTGGAGGCTTTTGAAGTCCAATAGTTTGTGGTCAAGGGTGATAAAGCAGAAATATTTGCCTAATGTCAGTCTCTTAGAATGGATAAGGAATCCCAGAAAAACTCATCTAGGCGGCTCTGTGATTTGGAAGGCGATTGTAAAGTCATTGCATCTGATTGAGGATAATCTCACTTGGGATGTAGGAAATGGGGAAAGTGTATTGATTGGAAAGGATCCTTGGCTGGGCAGCACCAACCATCATCTTCTCCCTGATGATATCATTGAGGAATTAAGTCACCGAGGGATCTCTACCCTGAACCACCTTGCTGATCCAAGGCCAGATGCACCATGGGCTCAATCTTGGAGAAGGGCGAACTCTCTTGGTTTAGGGGCCAGGGAGATTGATTTTGTTGAGATCTACTTAAGGGAATTGATTCGGGCTCATATTATTCTCACAGATCAAGAAGACACGCTGGTTTGGGAAGCTGCTCCTGGGGGTTCTTATACACCAAGAGCTGGGTATTTACTACTGAGTGCTGGGGTTGATCTAAGAGATGTGGCATGGTGGTGGAGTCCCTTGTGGAGACTGAAATTCCCTGCTAAAACAAAGCTATTTATGTGGTGCGTTTTAAACAACAAAGCTCCAACCTGGGACGTGCTCCAGAAGAGGACTTTTCAAGGGCCTGGCTGGTGCGTATTGTGCAAAAGGGCGTTAGAAACAAACTATCATTTATTTGCTACCTGCAGCTTCACAATCAAAGTCTGGAGGGTGGTTTGCACCTTGATAGGTTTTCCATGCCAATGGGAAGGGGACTCGATTGGTGCAGCGTGGGACTCTTGGTGGCGCAGGTCACCACCAAAAAATTTAAAAATGCTACCACTGCTGGTAATATGGGGGATTTGGATGGCTCGTAATAAAGCCATTTTCAAGGATTCTCCTAGTGCTCTGGCTATCACAGGGGCTCAGTCTGTGGGTTTTTATAACTCTTTCCCGGAGCATATAAGGGCTGCTAGAGAGCGAAGAATTTTAGAAGTGGAGATAGACAGAACTTCTCCTTGGGCTTTTTTTGACGGGGCTTCACAAAACAATCTATGTGGAGGAGGAGCAGTCCTGTTTATATCTGAGTCACACTACTTCTCTTTATCTATGGGCCTCGGGGGGGGGGGGGCACTAATAATTCAGCTGAGTTAATGAGTCTCAAATTACTCTTGATGTTTGCATTAGAAAAAGGATGTACAGATTTAAACGTTCTGGGCGATTCAATGAATGTTATAAATTGGATAAATCACACCCAGGAATGTAGGTAGTTGCGGCTTGTTCATATTCTCTTTTCTATCAGGCAGCTCCTTTTACATTTTATCTCCTATACATGCAGGCATGTATACAGGGAAAACAACATGGAAGCGGACAAAGCTTCCAAGGAAGGGCTCCGGTTGGCAGAAGGAACATGGGTGGTGAAAGAATTCACAAATGGAAGACAACAGGCTTATTACCACAGGCCGTTTATTGAACAACCTTGATGTCTACATTATGGTCGATAGGTTTTAGAACTATATTATGCAGATGGTTAACGGGCACATCACATTTTGTTTTTACATGATAGTAGATGGCGTTGGAATGATCTCGAGAGGATTGCTACGATCACCTCTCAAATACTTTATGTTCACTATTATACATTTCCAGATTATCGCTGCCCTTCGGCACTAATTAAACTGTTATGTATATTTTATACCAGATTTCGTGAACTGTTGGAAAGAGACAGCGAAGTATTACTTATTGGTACAGCATATGTAAATGCACTATTCGTTTAGGCTAAAGTAGACCTTACAGGCCCTTCATATGAACGATTTTTTGGTTGCATGGATTCACGCTTCAGTGAATATTTTGAATGTAATTTTGATCTCGAAAGATGAATAAAATTACGCTTTTTTTTCTTTGGAAAAAAAAATATATATATATACATTCTCAAGGAAACACTACAAAAAACACCCTTTTAGGGGCATTTTTGTCTTGTGGCGGTCTTTCTAATGTAGATTTTTTTTGTGCAAATATGTTGAGATTTGATATTTAATTATTTAAGTGTATAAATATTGAATACTTGAAACAATCAACCATTCATACACAAAAAAATCAACCATAACACAGGATGTGTCGTGGGGAAAACCCTCAAAACTATGAGGATGAAAAACCCCAATAAATATTTAGAGTATAATTATGATAGATAATAAAGAATGTCTTTTACAATAGAAGATTTATTTCGGCACCCCAGGTGTAGATAAGAAAGAATGGACACTCCAAGTGTAGATACGGATCAATAGAGAAGAGAGAACAATCAGATGATATTTACAATGTGTCCAACACATTAATAACTAACAAGAACCACTTCCATGCAAGGTGTAGCGAATCACTGCATAGGGAATTAGCCTCCCATCAAAACTATGGCAAATTTCCTTCATGGAGAATTTCTCTGTACTTCGGTTTCTTCAATCCTGCGAAGAAAATGTACAATGTCTTTCTTCTTTGACATTAAATAATGCTTTACTGACTTCAGAGTGAACTTGCCTCATAACTGGATGTAGGACCACTTTGTCGATATTCTAACTTAAGTGTCATCATGCAATAGCCTTAACTTAAGTGTCAAAACTTATGTGTTTTCTTTTAGTTTAACTAAAGTGTCATATTTTATATTAACTAAAGTATTGTCATGCAAAAACACTTTAGTCAACTAGTTCCTTTTATTAACACTTTAGTTAAATATTCTTAACTGAAATCATGCTAATTGATTTACTAAAGTGACCACTGTGAATTCTCCTTTAATTAACTGATGCATATATGGTTGCTTTAACTGAAGCTTAAAAATATTTAACTAAGGAATTCATTTTTACTTTAACTGATGCTTTAATCGAAACATGCACTGTTACTTAACTTAAGCTTTAACTGTGACATTCATTGTTATTTTAACTGAAGCTTTAACAATTGGAGTTCACTTTAGTCAACTAAAGTCTTATCATAAGAAATTCGATTTATCTTGTTCTCTATGCATTTATATGCATCTCTTATCTTTACTGCATGGTCAATATGAGATAACCTTATTTTATTTATCGTATCATATTATACCAAGAAGATTTGTTAGATGTTGTGATCATATTATATTACTCTCAGACCAAATGATCATATGTTAAACTAATTTACTCTAGAGGTGACAAATCTCTAAAGGAAACGTAATAGCAATTGGTTACCATGGTTATTAATATATCACACAAAATTAAACGATTCAATTTGCAAAGAATTACCTCTATATGGGAGGTCCACCCCATGGGTACCTACTATAACTGGAGGTCCACATGAGAATCTTGACTTGACACCCAAGTTTGGAGCCTTGTTCAACAAGACTTTACAACATCATCACTTTGATCAATCAAAGAATTCACCTCAACACATGAGGAATAACCTTTTACATGGAATTCTTAATCATCCTTGAGTCCAACTCAAGAATGTACTCTAAGTTTATTGATTCCCACTCAGGAACCCTACCTCAACACATGAGGCCCAATCCTGGATGCAGAAAATTGGCTTGGAGAATGACTTGTGATATTGTATCTTTAACACTCCCCCTCAACAAAGGATGCATTCTCTACAACACCAATATTGTCTAGGAAGTACCTATACTTTGTCATAGATGGAGGCTTTATTAACAAATCTGTAATCTCACATGCTATCTTCTCATTAGTAGAAATGTACAGAAGTTTTATTGGACCATGTCTCTGATGACGTGATACTTCATCTCAATCTATTTAAACTTAACATGAAACACATGGTTTTCAAAAAGCTTAAAGTAGCTTTGATTGTCACAGTGAATACACTTTGCTTCTATAGTACTACCCACAATACTACCATCCTAAATGGAGTTTGCATAGTCAAGTATATTTACCTCACTACTAGAGGAAAACTGAGTCTATAATAAATAGTACCTCTAAGGTACCTAAGCACATGCTTAATGTCTATGAATAATCTCAGACATGATCTGAATCAAAGCATAACATATAACACGTATGATATGTATTAAATACATTAAGGAACCTATGAGATACCTATTCAGACTCATGTAGTTTCCCTAAACTAGAAACCATGGATTTGCAATCCATCATCCCAAACCTTCAAAACACATCAAATGTGTAATTTTTTTGCAAAAATAAAATCTCACCTTCCCTTTGTCAGTATTTAGCACTTTCTTTCTTCTTGTTGACTTGTAGAATATTCTACAGTATAGAGAAGTTCTCTGTGATATTTCCATTCTCTTTGATGTTCTCCAAGTCCTGGCCACTTTCATATTGGTTTCATTTTTATTTTCTATCTTACAGTACTCCACTAGCGAACTATATGGCTATCTAACCTCTCCAATAAGTTTGATTGCTTCCAGTAGTCCTATTTATAACTCACTCAAGTATCTGATAGTCCCTGATAGTATCAAATACCTTGAATATTATTTGATAGTCATATGAGGTCTTGACTATAGCTTTTCTCATGTGGGTGTAGTCCACATGATATACGCCAACCCCTGGTTGAGTCATGTACCTTGACTAGCTGACATCTTAGTCAAGTATTCCTGCATTACTAATATGATCTATGTACAACTGAGTGGATTATCTATTGCATGGTTTAACTGATACATTACCACTACATAGATAATCTGATCCATATACCACTGTATGGATAATTAGTTTCTAATCCATGTACCACTACATGACTTATCGATGGGGAGAATTTTTGAGTCATGCCCCCATGTGAATTACTGGTGGTGATTTCATGTATCTATTATTTCCTATGGAGAAACATCAATACTCCTTCTCAACTAGAGGATTTATTTTGTACTACACCAAGCTTGTCCCAGAAGTTCTCAAATTTACTTTGGATAGAGGCTTAGTAAGTATATCAAAAATCTACTCGTCTGTGGATATGTACTAGAGTTTCACTGCTCCTTTCTACATCATGTCCGAGACACACCGAAGTCCACATCCAATCATACCATGTAGGTATTTGAACACATGATTTGTTGTACATGTTTATTTACTAAATGCAAAGCATATATATTTCCTGGTGGTAACCAAGTACATATAGGATCTACTCAACTCACTATGATATCCTCCAAAATTGAAGAATAATTATCTTGATATTCGTCCTTATGTGTGAGCATGGAATTACAGTCCATCAGCCCAAATCTCTTCAAGATATCTACTATGTATTTTCCTTGAATAAGGAAAAATTCATCTGGTTTTTGCCACGCTTCTAAATCCAAGAATCATTCTAATATTATTGAATATTCTAATATGAATCCTTCTATATATGAACACCATGCAAATATCCTTTTAGCAGGAGGTTGATCAAGTGACCTCTCAACCAGTCCCATTGATTCTTTAGGAATTTACCGAATATAAGAACACGCCTGGCTTCTCCCTCTCACCATCTGAATGGGGACAACTAGAATCTAGGTCCTCTTCTCTTTTGGGATCTGTCATCAATACTTGTCATTCTCCACTTGTAGGTCATAGCACATGGTATTTCCCCACATGCCAAATTTAGTCATGTGATTAGAAACCTTGCATAATCATGAAATTCAAATATATGAATATATCAATGCAATGACAAATATCTCACACAGTGATGCAAACATTTTAACAAATGTTTCAATACAACTTCCATCCATATCTCATGGAATATTATGCTACACTAGAGGCTACTTATTTAATCTTAACATGTACTACATGAGCTTTACTATTCGTCAATAAAAGAAAATTATAACATATTCTCATCATGTTATATATATACTTCCTAATTTTAAGAATACAAATCTGCATATAACTGTAATGAAGCATATTCAAAAACATTCAAATCTTATTTAAAATAGTAACTGATAATCAAAATACAAATACTTTATCTTTTTTTTTTGTGGGCTCTCTCTTGATATTTGCTTCCTTGCATAGATTACTGGAGTCCCTAAGTATCGATCTTCTTTCTTCACTACATCTTCACTTGTAAATTTGATCACATGCAAGAGGTGTAGAATCTCTGCATGGGTGAAGGAGGCCTCATGCAAAATAAAGTGAATCACTCCATGCTTTGTGCCTCAAACTCATCAAATTCTCTTCATCCTTGTTGTAAGAGAAAGGTTTCTTATTTATTGCACATGGTTTTTCTCTATATTTTTCCTTCCTCTTCGAGGTAGTCATGACACAATGTCTTGAAGTTAGGTTTCACCTCTTGGTCGTTCACAATAGCTAATAATTTTTTCCATGAGGATGTGAGACCATCAATAGTGGTTTGGATGAGATTGTCCTTATTGACCACAACTCTAATGCTAGTAAGTTGATATCTTACCTAAGATATCTTCGTGAATAAAGAGGCCATTATATATTCCTTATCCATATTAAGGTTTCATACTATTGTTCCTAAATTCCCTCTTTTGACTTGGGAATTTTTCTTATACAGGTGTGTCAATGTATCAAAACATTACTTTTCATTATTCAAGGGAGTCATCATTGACATCAAATTGTCCTTTTCAGAATCCTAGATGATATGTTTGGATTTATCTTTGTTCTTCTTGAAGGTAATATGCCTTGCATTATATTTAGGCTACTCAACCATAGTGGATACGTAGCCATCAAATTCATATTCCTCTAAGATGTTCAGAACCCTAGCCTTCCAAGCGTTGAAACTCAAAGTTCCTGCAAGGCAATCTTTCGGTCATACTAAGATCAATGACATTGTCTTCAAGCTTTGTATGCAACTCCTCAAGATATATTTAGGCTCAATTTTTATTACCAAATCTTAACTCCTTCACACCTTGAGCTCTGATACCATGTTGATTTTTTTTGTGTGTAAATATGTGGAGCCACTAATCTTTAATTATTTAAGTGCAGAATGATTGAATACATGAAACAGTGAACCATTCACACACATAAGAAATTCAACCATAACATAGAATCTACCTTGAGGAAAACCCTCAAAACTATGAGGATGAAAAACCCCAACAAATATTTAGAGTATAATTGTGATAGACTGCAGAGAATGTATTTTACAATAGCAGATTGCTTTCAACACCCCAAGTGCAAGATAAGAGAGAAAGGACACCCTAGGTGTAAATACAGAAATTTAGAAATAATGCCCCTAAATATATGTTTCAAGGTGGTTTCCTAACTCCCCCCCTAAAATTCAAGAGAATCTTTGTTGGCCGTAGGAAAAGATAGGCAGGATTTGGCTAGAATTATACTTGAGAATATGAAGATTCTGGTTGCAGTACATAGGAAGCCGCGACGGAGGAAGAGAAGTTGTGGAGAGAGAAATCACGATGGAAAAGAAGCTACAAAGAGAGCAATCGTGAAGAAAGGAACCTTGACAGAAGAAGAAGTATAGTGGTTGAAAATGACAACTCGATTGATCATGGCTAAGAAGTCAGTTAGAATAACACATGATTTGGTAATAAAGCATCTTTGTATTTTTGGGCCGATAGTGCCTATTGTCAGTGTAACTAAATGTACGAAAATGGGAATGAAAACCTATTGGCTAACAAAATAGAGTCGTTTGATTACGACATGTAAGAGATTATAAAAGGGAGAACCCAATTTATGTACGAGTTGGTCTCTATTGGTTGTTGCCTTAGAATAGTTGTAGAGTTTTAGAGAAGATAGTCAATCCAGGCTGTGTGCGGATCGAAAGTAGGGTGAAGGAGAGGAAAAAATCAGAGACCTAAGACTAGATAGAATGAGAGGAGAGAAGTTTGTATAGATTGTAGAGAAGATCTAGAACATAGTCCGCAAGTTGAGTGCACAGACGAAAGGTGTTATATCTTTCTCATGCTAGATGGAAAGTGCCTTTGTGGTTTTTCCCACATGGGTTTCCATGTTAAATGTTGTATTTATATCTATGTGATGAATATGTTTATGTTGAATGAATGTATGATGAGAAGAAGTAGATCTTAATAGAGTGAATAAAATTTTCTTATGAAAAAGTTCTTGTATGCATGTGTCGCATTGTCGGTAAACAAAATCTGTGCTAAGAATTTATATTAACTGTTGTAATATTTGTCGACGGATAAGTAGATTGATATCTTGAATTTGCATACTAAGAATAGGAAATATGACCCCCAGCTTTGGTAGAGAGACTTGGTAAGGTGATGTGATGTTGATGTATATGTAACTTCGTAATGTATTCTTCTATGTATATTGTAACCCGATGTTTATTCCGGGATGTATTTGAGTCATGTGGTCATGCCCCGATGTTCCAATCGGGAGGATTAATAATGTAAACAAGTCATATCAAGTCATTAGGTAAGTCCCCACAGTTTCGGGGCACTTGAGTTATTATACACTAATTAAGGTGTAGGCTCGAGTAGTAATTATTAGGGTTGAGCCTACGTGTGAAATGGCAACTTAAGTGAACGCACTAATATAAATAAAGAGTGTGTGTCTCTCTATTTATCACTTGTGACACACATCATTCACTCTCTTAAGTGAGGCGCACTTGTGGAGGAGGAAATATACTAGGACAAGAAGGCCACTACTGTTGGGATATCTCTTACTGTTTTGGTGCTAATTTTATCTCTAAGGAAGTTGCGGGGTTTTCTCCTTTATGGTTTCCCCGAGGAAAACTCTTTGTGTCTCTTGTCTCTTGTGATGTGCTTATGTTTTATTACTGTACTTGTTATTCTCTCAGTAAAAAGATCCTAAGATCATAATGCTAGCTTAATTGTTGAAAAACTAACATGGTATCAGAGCTAACCTGAGAAGAAGACACTGTGCAGCTACGGAGGCTAGGGCTTCCTTGTTTGTGGTTCTTTCTCCATAGATTTTCAGCAAAAGTAAGGTGGAATTACTCTCCTCCCTAGGGCGCATCTTTCTGTCGAAACAGAATTCAATTCTGAGGTTTTTCAGTTTTGGACCTGTCACTAGGGTCGGAAATTAGGGCTTTTTGCAGAAGAGGAATTTTTCAGTGAGCCCAGGCCTGGATTGATCTCCTCCCCAAAATCGAAGTTAGGAACAAATTTGAAGGCATTTGGGTGGACATAACTCCGGGAAAATCAAAACCCTTGTTGCTCCTGAACCAGCTCTGCAGGATTTCAGCTCAAGTTTCAGATTTGACATCTTGAACCTGGTAAGATCTAAAATCCTTTGTATTTCCATTTGAGGTTCTTATTTAAAGATGTCTCATCATACCAAGCTTGATGAAAAGCTTGAGGGGGCTGATAAATTCCGAGCCTGGAAGTATAGGATCTCCCTGGTCTTGGAAGAGAATGAATTAGACTCCTACATTCATGAGGAGGTTCCAGTTCCAGAGGGAGATGAGGCAAAAGCCTTGCATAAGAAGAAGATGGTTATGGCAAAGAGGATCATTGCTGATTCTATTAAGTATCATCTCATTCCACAGGTGTCCTCTCTCAAGACACCTAAAACTATGTTTGATGCCCTAACCAAATTGTTTGAAGGGAAGAACATCAATCGGAAGATGACCTTGAGGAACCAATTGAAGAATGTGAAGATCCAGAATGCAAAAAATATTCAGTCCTAATTCACAAGGGTTTCTCAAATCAAAGAGAAACTAGAAGCTGTTGATGAAGAAGTGGAAAATGCCGAGATTGTGATGACTACTTTGAATGGCCTCCCTAGGTCATGGGATGCTTTCATTCAAGGAATCTATGCTAGGAAGAAGCTAGTCAAATTCAGCAGACTATGGGAAGAGTGCTCTCAAGAAGAAGCTCAGATAGCAGCTCGAGAAGAGAAAATGGGAAGTGAAGATCAAGCCCTCATAGCTCACTCCAAGAAGGAAAGAAGAAAACATCATTACTCCAAAGGTAAGAGCTCTCATCCTAAAAGAGATCTATCTAGATTAAGATGTTATACGTGTGATGAGATAGGACACTTTGCAAAAGACTGTCCTAAGAACAAGAGCCACTCTCATAAGAAGAAGGGGAACAAAAGAAGACATCATGCTCATGCTGCAGAGGATGATGAACCATCCAAGAAGAGATCTAGATATGAAAGTGAAGATTCTTCAAGCGAGGATGAATATGTTTTGATATCAGCTCTCACAGGTAACATTACTCATGGTAGTGATGATTGGCTTATAGACAGTGGAGCTTCCAAACATATGACGGGATTCAAGGAATCTTTTGTGAGACTATCAGAACATGAATCACCTCAAAAGGTGAAACTAGGAGATGACTACCAATATCCAATAAAAGGTAGTGGGGAATCTTCATACAAGCTAGACTCTGGTAAGTCTCTAACAATGAAAGAAGTATTGTTTGTTCCAGGACTTAAGAAGAACCTTCTATCCATTTCAGCCTTGGATGCAAAAGGAATGCGGGTTGCATTTATTGATGGACAAGTCATCATGTGGCCAAAAGGAAATACAATTGATGATGCGGTAGTGATTGGAGAACAAGAAGGAGGCTTGTACAAACTGAAGGGTCATCCAGAACAAGCCTTGATCCATGATTCAGTAGAACCAAATGAACTTTGGCATAGAAGGCTTGCACATGTGCATTACAGAGCACTACCTATTGCAAGCAAAGCTGTTGAAGGTCTTCCAGAATTCCAAGCAAAGCATGATGGAGTTTGCAAAGGATGTGCGAAAGGGAAGAATACAAAGAAGACATTTCCTAGCAGCGAAAGCAAAGCCAAAGGCATTCTAGAAATCATCCACTCTGATGTATGCGGTCCGATGTCATCAAACTCACTAAGCGGGTATGCATACTATGTTTCTTTTATTGATGATTTTTCTATAAAGACATGGATTTATTTTATGAAAAACAAAGATGAAGTATTTAGCAAGTTCAAGGAATTCAAAGCCTTGATCGAGAACCATACTGAAAAGAAGATCAAGACCATCCGTTCAGATAATGGTGGAGAATTCACTTCGAATGAATTCAAGGAGCTATGCAAAGAATCAGGGATTAAGAGGGAGTTGTCCACTCCTTATAATCCACAACAGAATGGGGTTGCAGAACGGAAGAACAGAACTATCATGGAATTTGCAAGAGCTATGCTTCATGATCAAGATCTACCTATGCATATTTGGGCTGAAGCTGCTAGAACAACAGTGTATGCATAGAACCGTACTCCACATAGAGTACTCGAGAACAAGACTCCTGAAGAAGCATTCTCCGGCAAGAAACCAAAAGTCAGCCATCTCAGAATATTCGGCTGTCCTGTGTACATCCACATTCCAAAAGAGAAGAGAACAAAACTTGATCCTTCAGGAAAAAAGGGCATATTTGTGGGATACTCTGAAAGCTCGAAGGCGTACAGAATCTACTTTCCAGGATACAAGAATATTGACATCAGCAGGGATGTGACATTTGATGAAGACACAGCTTACAACAAATACAGAAAGAGACCTATTGAAGAACCTTAAGAAGGAGAAGCAAAAGCACCCAGGATCCGTGATACAATAATGAATGAAGAAGCTCAAGAAGAAGATCGAGAGTTCGAGGAACCACAAAGACCTATAGATCCACCTCTGGAGAAGAATCCTCATAAGAGGAAACCTGCTTGGGTACGTGAACTTATCCAAGGTGCGGAAAGATATGGGGCTCCAGAAGAAAATCATAGAGAAAGAAAGAGGACTAGATCAAATTATGGGTATGTAGCTTTACTATGTGATTTCATTGATAAAGAACCTTCCAGTTATGAAGAAGTGGCAGATCAGAAAGAATGGAAGGATGCGATGATCAAAGAATATCAATCGATCATGAAGAATGATGTTTGGGATGTTGTCCCAAGACCAAAAGGGAAGTCAGTTGTTACTTCCAAATGGATCTACAAGATCAAGCATGCTGCAGATGGTAGCATTGAAAAGTATAAGGCAAGATTTGTAGCTCGAGGATTCTCTCAGAAAGAGGGAATAGACTATGAAGAGAATTTTGCACCTGTAGCCAGATACACTTCCATTAGATCGGTACTTGCTTTGGCTGCAGTGATGAAGTGGAAGATACACCAGATGGATGTCAAGACAGCTTTCTTGAATGGTGTAGTAGAAGAGGAAGTGTATGTAGAACAGCCACTCGGTTTCGAGACACATGACAGAGAGTCTCATGTATGCATATTGAAGAAAGCCCTGTATGGTTTGAAACAGGCACCCAGGACCTGGTACGGAAGAATTGACAGCTTTCTATCCAGTTTGGTCTTTACCAAAAGTAAAGCAGATTCCAACCTTTACTACAAGGTTGAAGATGGCAACCCAGTGATGCTTCTACTATATGTAGATGATCTATTTGTGACAGGTACAGATGGGTTGATTCCTGATATGAAGAGAAAGCTTGCTGCTGAGTTTGAGATGAAGGACTTGGGGATGATGCATTACTTTCTAGGTATGGAGGTGTGGCAGAGTACAGATGAAATCTTCCTTGGACAAGGGAAGTATGCAGTAGAGATCCTGAAGAGGTTTGGGATGATGGACTGCAAGGCTATGGCCATGCCTATGGCATCGAACCTGAAGCTATTGAGTGATGCTTCATCAGAGTCGGTTGATGCTACGATGCATCGTCAGATGATTGGGTCATTGATGTACCTGACGAACACGAGACTAGACATTTGCTTTGCTGTGAACACCTTGAGCCAGTATTTGACAGATCCGAGAAGTGTTCACTTGATTGCTGCAAAGCATATTCTGAGGTACCTAAAGGGTACAATTGATTATGGGCTCAAGTACGATGTGAATCGAAAGATTAACCTGGAGGGTTATGTTGATTTAGATTGGGCAGGAAGTGCCATCGATAGGAAGAGTACTTCAGGATGTTGCTTCAGTATGGGATCAGGTGTGATCTCTTGGTTTAGCAGGAAGCAATCCTGTGTGGCACTGAGTACAGCTGAAGCAGAGTATGTTGCAGGTTTTTCAGCTAGTTGTGAGGCAGTATGGCTACGGAAGCTACTGTCTGATATATTTTATCTCCAGTTGGATGCTACTTGTATACATTGTGACAACCATAGTTGCGTGAAGTTGTCAGAGAATCCAGTGTTCCATGACAAGTCAAAGCATATCGAGATCAAGTATCAGTATATCAGGGATATGGTGCAGAGAGGAGCAGTGAATCTCCTGTATGTTGTGACGGAGGAGCAAATAGCTGATGTATTGACGAATCCATTGGCTAGGATGAAGTTTGAGTACTTCAGAGAGAGACTTGGTGTTCTCCAGATCGAGGCTTCCTCCCAGAGACAGTGATGAGACCCAGAGCCATTCTGACATGGTGAGAGGATTGGTTCCTTCCATGGTCAGATGTAAGGGCTGAGCCATTCCATTATGGTGAGAGGATTGGTTCCTTCCATGACTGATATGAGTGCTGAGATCTGTAGCCATTCTGATGAGTAGGTCAGATATAAGGGCTATGCCATTCTGTCGAGTAGGACAGATGTAAGGGCAATTGCCATTCTAGGAATGGAGGCACCTGGTCAGTTACCAGGATCACTCAGTGCAGGACTGTGTAGCCATTCTGATGTGATAGAGGGATGTGTTCCCACTTGATCAGATGTAAGGGCTGAACCATTCTGTTCATGGCTAAAGGATTTAGTTCCTTCCATGTCAGATGTGAGTGTTGGCCATTCCGACGAGCAGGTCGGATGTAAGGGCAATTGCCATTCTCTAGGAGAGTGGAGGCGCCTGGTCAGTTACCAGGTAGCTCAGTCGAGGACTGGGGGCCATTCTGATATGACTACTGAGATGTGTTCTCGTAGGATCAGATGTGATTGCAAGCCTTTCCATCACTATGATAGGATGTGTTCTTGTCTAGATGGATGTAAGTGCAGAAATATTCCATCACTGTGATAGGATTTTTTCTTGTCTGGATGGGAGTCTTTCATCACTGTGATAGGATGTGTTCTTGTCTGGATGAAAGTGGAGAAATCTTCCATCACTGTGATAGGATGTGTTCTTGTCTGGATGGGAGTCTTTCATCACTCTGATAGGATGTGTTCTTGTCTGGATGAAAGTGGAGAAATCTTCCATCACTGTGATAGGATGTGTTCTTGTCTGGATGGGAGTCTTCCATCACTGTGATAGGATGTGTTCCTGTCTGGATGGATGTGCCTTTCTGACAAGCAGGTCAGATGTAAGTGCTGGATGTGCATTTCTAACGAGCAGGTCAGATATAAGTGCTGGGCGAAGACCTACATGAGGGTAGGCCTACAACCAGCATGAAAAAGGGCTAGCTCTGTAGAACTTCCTATGATGAGATAGTACACACATGATGATGACCAGTGGAGATCCAGATCGAGCTATGATCCAGATCCAGTTATGATGACTTCGAGAGATCCAGATTGAGTGATGATCCAGATCCAACAGTGGAGATCCATATCGAGTGAAGATCCAAATCCAGTCTAGTTATGATGATCCAGATCGAGTGATGATCCAGATCCAGTCTAGTGATGATGATCCAGATCGAGTGATGATCCAGATCCAGTGATGATGACTTGAAGATGAAGATGACTTGAAGATGAAGATGACTTGAAGACGAGATGATCCAGTTGATACAGAGAAGAAGACCAGTGCTGAAAATTGTGTCGAAAGAATATCTTCCTAGTTAAGAGGGAGTGTTGATGTATATGTAACTTCGGAATGTATTCTTCTATGTATATTGTAACCCGATGTTTATTCCGGGATGTATTTGAGTCATGTGGTCATGCCCCGATGTTCCGATTGGGAGGATTAATAATGTAAACGAGTCATATCAAGTCATTAAGTAAGTCCCCACAGTTTCGGGGCACTTGAGTTATTATACACTAATTAAGGTGTAGGCTCGAGTAGTAATTATTAGGTTGAGCCTACGTGTGAAATGGCAACTCAAGTGAACGGATGAATATAAATAGAGAGTGAGAGTCTCTCTATTTATCACTTGTGAATTACATCACTTGCTCTCTCAAGTGTGGCGCACTATTGGAGAAGGAAATACTTTGGCTTGACAAAAGACAGAAGGCTATTGCTGTGTTGGGAGGTCATCTTACTGTTTTGGGTTTCACATCTTGTGGTGATACTATATTAGAGGAAGTTGCGGGGTTTTCTCCTTTATGGTTTCCCCGAGGAAAACTCTTTGTGTCTCTTGTCTCTTGTGATGTGCTTATGATATTGTTGTGCTTGTTATTCTCTCAGTGAAAAGATCTTAACATAATGCTAGCTTAAATGTTGAAAAACTAA
The DNA here is from genome assembly GCA_001517045.1 of Pseudotsuga menziesii. Taxonomy (NCBI): domain Eukaryota; kingdom Viridiplantae; phylum Streptophyta; class Pinopsida; order Pinales; family Pinaceae; genus Pseudotsuga; species Pseudotsuga menziesii. The sequence goes on along the minus strand of LPNX010983658.1, from coordinate 136,538 downwards.
CATGTGAGAGGAGAAACCCCCACACAACTGTAGAAACCTGGTTATGTCAGTTACTCATAAATATATATTGGGTGAGACTGCATCTGCATTGCAGGTGTTGTCGACTGAGCATTGCTTTGTTTTTTTTTTTACTAAAACGGTTATAGGTCATTTGTATTGATCATCTGGCTAATCATGCTAGTAGCTTTACACTCAGAGATTCTATTCTAAACATATGTCTAGAATCCAGTTAATTGGGCGTGCTATCCTCACTGACCCTTTTACAAGAAGTCTGGAATATTTCTGAACAGACATTGAGCTTCAAAAAAGCCTTAACATAGCAAAGCAACTATATTTTCATAGAATACTAAGCAAAGAGGAGAGTCACCAGCGTTGATCTTCATCCAACCTGTGCCAAATTCCCCCTAAGGAATTCACCTAAACTTCATGCTGGACCAAATTTCATCGTAGTTTGCCTCCCTTGACTCTATAAACACGTGGATTATCCCCTACCAGTGTGTAGTTCCAGGCTTCGGCCTTCTTAGATGCTTATTACTCTAATTTAAGCACTGCTGGCTCCTTCAGCGAATGGTAAGGCAGGAGAGATCTTCCTTTTATCAAACTAAGAGTCTAAACCACTCGGACCTCCTAGCTATGAGCATGACAGCGCATGGAGGAATTCCATTGGATGCAGGTCAGGAATAAAAAGAGCCATGAGATGAGCATTTCGAGCTGTCCCTCAAGAGCCTCATACTTCACATGGAAATCTTCAAAGGCAAAGATCTGAAAACACTTATTTCTTTCAATGTCTGAGATTTGAATTCACTTAATTCTTCAATGGCAGAGAGCTGAAATCACTTATTACTTCATTGACAGAGTTGTATACACTGAATTCTTAAAGGACTGAGAGCTGCATGAACTTATTTCTTCTTTTCCAAAGAGCTGCAAACACTGATTTCTTCATTGACTGAAAGCTGAGTGCAATTATGTCTTCATTGCCAGAGAGCTATAAGAACTGATTTCTTTATTGACTGAGAGCTGAAAACACTTATTTATTCAATGACAGAGAGCTGAAAGCGATTAAATCTTCAATGACAGAGAGTTGAAAACACTTAGTTCTTCAATTGCAGAGCTGTAAACACTGATTTCCTCATAGGTAGAGAGCTGTATGCACATATTTCTTCAATGCCAGAGGGCTGAAAACACTGAGTTCTTCAATGACTGTGAGCTATGTGCACTTGTTTCTTCATTGCCAGAGAGCTGTAAACACTGATATCTTCATTAACAGAGAGCTGAATTCACTTATTCAGGTCCAAGAACCTTATCTTCACTGACCCTAGGGGATGGGCATGTTTTCTTCATTTCCATTAACTATGATGATTCCTTTGCTTAAAGAGGCACCAATATTGGCTTCTTTGTCTGCAATTTGGTTGAGGTTTCGGAGGACATGGTAACACTTGACTTCTTCAAAGGCTTTCAGTTGTAAAGTGACTTTCCGGTGATAGTGGGCTAATCCCATGATATTGAGGGATTTCTTCAGGTTGAGAGCCTGCATGATGATTCGGGAATCACCAATGATAGCCAACTTTTTAATGGAGAGACTTCTGGCTTGCATCAGTCCTTGCCAGATGGCTAGAATTTCAGGAATGTTGTTGGAGTTTTGTCCCAATCCCCAGGTGAATTTGAGGATAATATTCCCAGACATGTCTATAATGGCTCCTCCACTTCCCGTAGGTCCGGGGTTACCTTTCAAGGCCCCATACACATGCAGAGTGTGCTTGTTCAGAGAGGATCTCCATTTTATAAATTCTTGCTCCTCAAGACTGATTTCCCATGGAGAGAAATGCTTAACAGTGTTCTTGGTTCTGGTCAGCAGGCCTGGGTCTAGCCCTTGAAACCAACTATACTCCTCTTTGTCAGGGCTGGCTTCATTGGTGAGATTGGAATTTGAGGCTACCAGCTCTCCTATCAACGCCTTTACTTTGATTGTAACTTGGGCTGGGGAAACTAACTTGTCCCTGAAAGTTCTTTTATTTCGTTCCAGCCACAATTTCCAGCAGTAAATTTTAGGAATCCACATCCAGCAGTGCTTTAACAAGTTCAGACCAGAGAAGGAGAAGGGAGCATAATCAGTCCAGGAAGCGAACAAGGCAGAGATGGAAGGAGGGGGGTCCAGGTTCAGCTGAGCAAGCAGGAAATTCCAGAGTTCTAGAGCGTAGGAGCACTGAAGAAATAGATGGGTCGAACTTTCCTCATGACAAGAATAGAGAGGGCATGTTGAGGGCCCCTCCCATCCTCTTTTCAAAGGGTTGTACCAAGTTAGAATGCTGTCATGAAGAAGGGACCAACAGAAGAGATCAATTTTGGGAAGAGAGGGAAAAAGCCAAAGATTTTTCCATCTGGAGGGATCCGGAGCTGCCCAAGAAATGGCTTTTAAGGAAGCATAACCAGCAGCAGCATTGTAGAGGCCTGAGGAGGAGCCCCAGCCTCTTTTGTCCTTCAGCTTAGCAGAAGTGGGGGAGAGTCCTTGTAGAGCCTTTAAGAGGGAGCTAGCTTCAGTTTCGAGAGCATGAGGGACATCCCCCAGGTCCCAATTGTTCCAAGAGTCATCTGATCTCCAGCTGGATAAATCCCAAAGAGTGAATTTGCTATTCAAGTGAAGCCAATTTTTGATATTCTCCATTCCTTCCATATCTTTTAAGGGGGACTACCCTAGAATGGAGTCATCCCAGAACTTAATTTTGGAGCCATTTCCCAGAATCCAAGTGAGATTTGAGGTAATCAAATCAAGATATTTGAGACAGAGAGCAAGGATAGGAGAGCCTTTCCTTGTCTTGGGAGGGCTATCCAGGCACCTCTCTTTGTGCCCTCTAAAGTACTTAGTCCTAAGCACTTTGGAACTCCATGTTGTTTTGCCTCTTACCATTTTCCACAGGATCTTGCCACCCAGACCCAAATTCTGAGTGGCCACATCTCTGATTTGCATCCCTCCTTCACATTTAGGGGCTTTGACCTTATCCCAGCTGACTAGATGCATTTTCCTTCTTGTATTCCTTCCCCCTTCCCAGAGGAATTTTCTTAATAGGTTGTCTATATCTTTCACGATTCCTTTTGGGGCTAACAGGATCGAAGCCTGGTATAGAGGAAGGGAGGTTAGGACAGAATTGATGAGAATAGTTTTTCCTACTTTATTTAACTAGGAATCCCCCCAAGCCATAATTTTGGCCTTAAGTTTGTCCACCAAAGGTAGCCAAAGGCTCCTTCTGGGTGTATCTTTGACTAGCAGAATTCCAAGGTATTTTATGGAATCCCACATGGAGGTTCCATCCATTTCCATCACTCTGGAGATATCAGTCATTTCAATGGGGGGGAAGTTCCAGCCATAAATTTTGCTTTTCCTCAAACTGATTTCACTCCCTAAGATGTCAGTATAAGCGTACAACTCTTTCTTGAATGATCTTGCTGTCGCTAGGTTAGCCTGACCCAATAGAAGGGCATCATCGGCAAATTGAGCATGGTTAATTTTCTTCACTCTAGGGGTAATTGTGAACCCCTTTAGAGAGCATTGTTGAAGACAATTATCCAGCTGGAAGCTAAGGACCAAAGCTTGAATGACAAAGAGCAAGGGGGACAAGGGACAGCCCTGCCTAAGCCCCCTAGAGGCATGGAAGAAATTTGTTGGTCTCCCATTAACCAAGGGGGCGATCCAGGGTCCCGAGATACAGGCTTTGATCCAGCTGATTAAATGGGGATGGAAGCCTAGCTTGAACATAACAGCAAAGAGAAAATTTAGCCGAACTTTATCAAAGGCATTAGCAAGGTCCAGTTTGACTATCATACCTTTCTCCTTTCGCTGGCAGCTTGAGTGAATGGCCTCTTGGACCAGTATTATGTTGTCCTGAATTTATCTGTCCTTGATGAACCCCCCCTGGTTTTCCGGGATGATCCTGGGAAGAACATTTTTTATTCTATTTGCAATGACTTTAGTGATGATTTTGTACCCCGTATTGCAAAGAGAGATAGGCCGAAATTTGGAGAAGCTTTGGGCCCCTTTCTCTTTGGGAATTAACGCCAAGAAGGAAGAGTTAGTGCTCCCTCCTATTTTGCTGCACTTCTGTGATTTCCTCACCATCTTGACCAGATCCTTCTGAATGATGTCCCAGCATGCAATGTAGAATCTGACCGTGAACCCGTCGGGCCCTGGAGCTTTGTCGGAGTTCATACCTTGAAGGGCGTTTCTTATTTACTCAATCGAGATGGGCTGAATCATGAATCTGTTATCTGCATCCTTGATTAGCGTGGGGAGAACATTAAGAGGGTATCGATCTAGCCTGGGAGAAGAGTCTAGATCCTTCGTGAACAAATCGTTGTAGAAAGAGAAGGCCGCATGCTTGATCTCTTCAATTTTGTTGAAGGTTTGGCCTTGGTATTGAATTTCTCTGATGCTGTTGTAATTCTTCCAGGCTTCTGTGTGCTTGTGGAAGTAGGAAGTATTTTTATCACCCTCCTTGAGCCAAGAACAGCGCGAATTTACTTGCCAGTAGTGTTCCTCTCTTCTCAGCGCCTTATGGAGAGCTTTTTGTAAGTCGAGCTCCTCAGCAAGCAACTCTGGGGTGATCATGGCACTCTCCATTAGCATCTGGTGGTTGCCTAGATCCCTTTGAGCTTCTTTCCTTTCCACTATGGGGGTGGGCATGATCTTGGCCCAGATTTTAAGGGCTGCTTTGAGCCTTCTTAACTTTTCTTCCCAAATGAAGAAGGGCGACCCAGTTACAGACTTCTGCTAGGATTCCGAGACCAGATTGAAAAATCCATCCATGGAGACCCAGAGGGGGCTAAATCTGAATGGGATCAGACCCAGATTTTCTCCCGGAGACAAGGAGAGGGATATTGGCTTGTGATCAGAGGTGCAATCCTGGAGGATTTCAGAGGAAGCAAAAAGCCCCAGAGTGAGGAAGGAAGAATGGACAAGGAAACGATCCAACCAGGCAGCAATGTGCCCTGGGCCCATTCTTTTATTCGTCCATGTGAACTTACCCTTGCTGGGTTTAATATCCTCTAGCTCCCGTTCCATAATAATGTCTTCAACCCACTCCCGAGCCGGGTCTCTGACCAGAGAGTCTCCTTTTTTTTCCGAAAGGGCAAATTGGATGATGAGCACATCACCATAGGCTCAAATCCGGTGGCTGAGCTTCTCTTTAACTTTTTCCAGCCTTCAGCTTCTTCCTTCTCTTGAGTTTGGTTCTTCGGACAGTTTCTCTGGAAGTGCCCATGTTCTTGGCAGGATCTACATTTAAATGGGAGATGATCGTAGTCCACTTTCTGGTAATGAGTCCAGGTTCCCACCGTTAGTTTCATAGCTTCCGAGAGCCATGCCTCAAGATCCACTTCAACGCATATTCTTGCATAGTTGTAGTTGGCTTTGTTATCTGCCTTATCAACAAACTTCCCAATTCTGTTTCCTATCACTTGCAGCAATTCATAGTTCCACCAGTGGACCAGCAGGTTGGGGAGCCTGACCCATACCGGCACCTCCTTGGGCAGATCTACCGTATGGTCAAAGTCTGGGGTCCATCGGTTCAGATACAGCCCCTGGGTTCCCATAAAGTATGGGTCATTTCTAAAGATGAGATCCTTATCCTCCTTGTTGATGAATTCGAAGAGGAAGTAACCGCTGCTCAGGGGGTAGCAGGTGACTCCTTGCTTGAGATGCGGCTTCCAGTTCCTTTGGATCCAGTCATTTGTTGTTTTTGCCGAGGGCCAAAGCCCCATGAACTGACCTACCAGACCTCTCTCTGACAGAGCAAGGGAAATCTTGACCGAGGTCGACTCTGGCAAGGCGATTTCAGGTATTTCCTCAAGCTTTTTGATGAATTTCGGCACCGAGAAAGGGGATTTCCTCTTGCCTCCGCTGGCTACCAGCCTCCTGAAAGCATCCAGCTCTGCTGAAGGGGGGGAGGAAGGGGGTCCCTGCCCCCTAGGGCTGCCATTGCTGCAGCCTGAAAACCCTAGACTCTTCTGACTCACGCGCGCCCAGTCTGCCAGAACGCAGATCTGCAAAAAGAATGTCGACTGAGCATTGCTTTGTTGGGTCGGTATCTTGGGATTTTTTGATGGGAAAACAAGGGTCTGAACCTAGGTCAAAGGGAGAAATGCAAAAAAATGGTTATGTTGCTGGGACTGTGAGTAATTTTTATGAGGGATATGTTTCGGCAACTGACAAACCCATAAATTCAAGAGTGAGTGGATTTTAAAGCACTAGAGTTTGCACGAGAAGAAATTGAAGGATCATGGTTGAATCCAACAAAGTGGTTGGAGCGATACCTTTATATGGATATTCGTGAAACTTTATTTTGTGAGTTTCCTATTTTTTGCATGTGTGGTTGTTGAAGCTAGAAATCCAGTAAAAAATTTTCTAAGGAGGAGAACCAACAAAGTGGAGTCCTCAGTTGATTCAATGGCTGAAGAGTATTAGAAACCCTATATCTAGGGCTATTGATTTCGGGGTAGACATTATTTTAGAAGGATACATCACTGAATTTGTTGTTGACACAATAACATCATATATTGAGGGGAAAAGAAAATTCTTTCAAGGACTAAGAGGACGATACCTGATCTCTTTAATAATTTGGATAAAGATGCTTATATGTGAGAAAGGGATTATTCGAATGTATTTTGACGAATAAATATTTATGCATGCAAACATGGGATATGTTGCAAATGAATTGTGAGAAAAATGGAGCAAAGTAATATAAGATGTTCCCTGGTGATAACAAAACTGATCTAGAAGGTGGATGTCTAAGAAGTGGAAGAAGAATTCGGTTGAGAAAAAGAAGAAGGAATATGACTAGAAGAGGAAGTTGTAGTACAACCAGAGGATAATACTACGAGTTGACGTTGAGCTTTGATGGAGGTTCTTGCGATGAGGAAGAGGAATGACAACCTATATCTGAGAGAGGAGAAGAAGAAGAAGAAGAAGAAGCCCTAGATCCAAAGTGTGAATATGGCACACCCACGACCCCACGTACATCTCCAGAGGTAAGATCTAGAAATCCATATCCTAGTGGGTTTTTTCTTCAAAGTAATAGTAGTGGTGAGAATAGAAGACAGGGAATTCCCCCTAGTAGAGAAATGCCTAGAGAAAATATAATGGATGGGAATGATATTAAGTGATCGATCTTTAACGAAAATGGATTCGAATATCCATAACAACATTGGTTTCTATGTGAAGCTGTGTGGATTGTGCGACAGGTCCAAGATGAAGCCATCAAGAATGCTCAAATGATCACAACCCTTAGGGGTCGTGCATTGGACTGGTACATAAAATTCTCTGTGGTTCTGACAAGAGTCATACAGAAAACACTTGACCAAATTTGAGTGGGATTAATAGATGAATTCAGAAAGCCCAAATTTGAATCTTGATGTATAATAGATATTAAAGAGATTAAGAATTTATCTACAGATTCTATTTGGGACTTCGACCAGAGATTCAAGATGACAATGGCTAAATTAAGCTTCTAGATTCCGGATGTACAACACAAATAATGGTTCATTACAATGTTGTTACCGCACAATCGAATTACCCTAATGCAACAAAATATTATGTCACAGATTAAATCTCTGGAGTTGGTCATGAAGTTGGAATCATCGCCTTCAGGAGAGATTCGTGTAGGTATGATGCAAATTCATTCACAATTGGACAACCTTACGCTGAAACTTCAAGATATTAAGAAGGGGAAGGAAGTACAAGATGAATTGTGGTGTACCAGGTGCATAACATAGGGCTACCATAAATATAATTTCTTGGGGCTTGTGATCTATGTCGCTTTGGAAGCACCAAACCCTATAAATACACAAGGGATTCCTTGGTGTAGAATATGCCAAACTAGAGGCCATTGGTCGAAAGAGCACTTGTACTTACATAAGATTGTAAGTGCGATGGCTATTTTATACTCTAAATTTTGCAAATCAGTAGGCCATGATGAGAAGGACTACAGAGCATACTAGTTGTTGCAAGAAAAAACAATGGATACCTATTAATGAAGAGCAGATGGAATCTGAGAGGGAACAGGATCAATACCCACAAGATCAGTATCTTCAGCCCCACTATCCACATAATCAGTACCCATGGAAACAATATCCTTAAACCAGGGGAGGCGGAAATTTTAGAGGCTGAGGACAAGGAGGAGGATTTGGTCGTGGAAGAGGACAAATTATATGTTATAATCATGGGAAATGAGGAAATTTTTCCAGGGACTGTGTGTGTCCTATGAAGACATGTTCATACTTCAAATATTTTGATCATACCATTGAACAGTGTTTGTAGTTGATTGAGAAGTAGTATACTAGAAATGTCATAAATCCAAACCCTCTACAGAATCCCAATTTGAACCCCGATCAGAATATTCTGAAGATCTCTGTTGAGCTAAGAAAACCATACATTGTTATCGTTACAAGATGCGACTGGACCAAACCAAGAAGTACAGCATGGGAAACTACATGTGTGACTGATAGCACAAAATAAAGTTCCATTTGATGTCCAAAAAGAAAAGGAAGTATTCTTGGACGTGTGACCAAAATTCATCGACAAGAATCAAGCATCGAATTCTGCTATTACACTACCTCGAATACCAATAATGGAAATGCCTAAAATATTTGACCAATTGTTCCGAAAGAAATCAATGGGAAAGGTTAGTAAGCTTAAATAATTATTTAAAAGTTTATTATCCCTAATACAATATAAAGATGTTGTTTTAGAATTGACATCTCTAATAGAAGAAACTCAAGAATAGGTGTGACTAAATAAAAGGGTTAACCATGTGGGGAAAATATTAAATACTAGTCGTGAGTTAAGAAGGATTTCCCAAATAAGAGACTATGATATGGACTATATTAATCTAGACTTGGGATATGATGTCAAAATTTTGACAAGAAAAACATGAGAGAGAATGGGGAAACCACGACTTTCATGGTATCATGTCCATATCAGATTAGCAAAGTAGTTGCAAGTCCTACCTATCGGTTGAATGAATCAAATGCCTATTGAGGTAGAAGTCCTGGGAATGTATGTTGACTTTGAAGTAATCAAAATTCTCGATGACACAAATCTGTATCCTGAAATTTTGGGGATCGAATGGGTGATTAAGAAATAGATCATTATAATTTTAAGAAATTAATATTAACATTTGAATATTTATATCTAAGGGTGGTCGCACCAATTGATCCACTAGAAGGTCATAGATGCGTTAAGACATTAAAAAGTGAAGGACAAGGCAACTATCTGGACCATATTTATAACTTCATGTATCCAATGGATGATTATGTGAATCCAATGGCTAACAAAAATATTACTTGGAAAAGTATTATTTTTTGTACATTGGATTCTAGTGAAGCATTGGAAAAATTGCAGAATCAGATGCACAAAGTATCCATGAGAAGGTGCACAATAATTACATGATATGTTCAATAGGTAGGAATAAATGTAAGTGATATACTTACATATGAAGGTTTACCTAACCTTGCATATTTTCTGACAAAATTTGAATAAAAGTCACAGAACCTCAATGCTTGTCCGCCCTAGACTTTGTACTAAAAACTACACCTGCCAAATGGTGGGTCACACATAAAGAATCTATCTTAGAATGACCACAATGTCCACGGTTGATGGAGATACGATTCATAGAAGAGATCAACAATACTGGTTGAAAGTATACCGGATTGACCAATCCTATTGAGCATATCAAGCATTGTCGTGTGACATCGGAGCCATGTCTACGACATGAATGGGTCCATCAGTTCAAACACACATTAGACATGATACCAAAGAACTGGTATACATCAGTTGAAATAAGATGAGGACTATTGAATGGGATGAATTAGATACTAGTTTCACACATACATTTAAGTTTATTGATGATCATCCTTCGATTAAAGCTGCATTGCAAGTAATCAATACAAAGATATTTGAATATATCATTGTCACAATGACAAACTTCAATCAGAGCAATGTGAAAATCCTACACTAGATGGAGTGCTATAATGTGACGACAGAAATTGGTGATGATGACCCACTCAACGTAAACATCTTAGAGTATGAAGGTACGCATGCAGTAGATAGATTTGGTATTTCTAGTGACCATTTTCTAAATCCACGAACAATCAAGAAAGTCAAAATTGGGTCCCCTAAGAATACAAAATTTTCCAATATTGGATATCAATGGGATGAAGAAACTGTCGGGAATATTACGGTCCTATTGCATTATTTTTTAGGATCTGTTCCCTACAAAAGTAAAAGAAATGAAATGGATTGGTGGAGACCTTGGATAAATGAAAATACCATTAAATCTCGACGCAAAATATGTAAAGCAATGAACATACCAAGAGTTGTCTCTAGACATCTGTCAATCGCAAAAATGACAGCTGGACATAATTAATTAAAAAACAAAAGCGATTTTCACAGCATGATTTTTGGGTCATTTATGTCATTATTGCATAATAACTACAACTGATGTGACATCAGATCTAAATGCTACGACCAAAAGTGTGGGCCATGTCACTGTAGATTTCTCTGCATTGTTGTTGTACGAGGTATATGCCATTTAGAATGTCGCAGTCGTAGAAATGAAGGTCAGGAATGGAACATTGGTTAAGAAAGTTAGAGAATCGAACAAGACTATTAATAAGATGAATAAAATAGTCAAAGAAACTGAGCAAAAGGCCAAAACTTGGGAGGAGGACAGGCACCAGTCGACACAGCTGTAACACTATCTTACAACAATTTCATAGATGAAGGAATAACACATGAGATCGTTGCAGAAGAAAAAATATTTTGACTTGGAGAAATAATAGAGGACCTCAGCAAAAAGGTTTTGAAGTTGGAAGCACAAGTGACACCTAGTACACCTCCAGAGGTACTATAAGAAAGAAGGAAGCAGCAACAGAGGATGTGAAGAAAATCGAAGAGGTGGAGGCACTTTCTGCTATGGAAGTCAAGAAAGTTTCTCAGATGTGGGAATATTTGATCGATGATGAAGAGTTAGAGAAATTTACGGAGCAATTGCGCAGTACAGAGATAGAGGTGAACCAAATGAAGAAATAAATGAAGAAGTTTCCCTTAGTAGATAAGATGGATAAGGTTGTTGAGATGAAGAAAGTACATCAACAAGTTGCAATACTACGAACACAACAGCAGAAGCAGACTGATAGGGTCACATAATTATAGGCAGAGGCAAAAAGAGTTATAGGTATTATTCAACCTATACACTAGAAACTACGACAAGTAGTAGAGTCACCAGGACTTACAACTTCAGAACACATCAGTTCCGACCTTGTGGAGAATTTGAGGAAAAAGGAAGAAAAGTACGGGAAAAGACCGTGCAGATAGTGAAAATATTTTAGGATTTTCAAAGTAAGGTTGTCACAATAGAGCTTTCAGAATAGTGTCTATCAGGATGAGAAACAAGTTAGTGTTGGGAGGTTGTTGGCCCTAGGAAAAGATAGGTAAACTTTGGCCATAATTCTTCTTGAGAATATGAATATTATGGTCGCAAGAGAGAGAAAGTTGCGATAGAGGAAGAGAAGTTGCAAAGAGAGCAACCACGATTGTATAAATTCTAAAGCCTTGATGGAATAAGGAGTTTCATAAACATGCTAAGGATCTAGGCACACAATTAACCTCACAGAGATTTGTAGAGAATTAGCATAAGGAGAGAAGAAGAAGAATTAATGAACACACATTAATGAATGATAAATTATCATTTATTGATCATTCATTAATTCTTCTTCTTCTCTACTTATTCTAATTCTCTACAATTCTCTATGAGGTTAATTGTGTGCCTAGATCTAAGAGGGAACATATCCGGCATTTAGAGAAATTTTTCCTGAAATGTAAGAAGTATGGAATATCATTAAACCCCAGGAAATCAAACTTTTTGTTGGAACAAGGAAAATTGTTGGGACACATCATTTCAAAGGATGGCATAAAGATCGATCTATAGAGGATCAAAGCAATCCTGAAGGTTTAAGAACCAAGGAGAAAAAAGGAAGTGCAATCCTTCATCGGGCACGTAAATTTTCTAAGAAGGTTCATCCCCAGTTTTGCTTAAATACTAATGCATATCACCAACATGTTGAAAAAGGACCATGAGATTAAATGGACATTGGATGCAAGGAAATATTTCAGGGATATAAAATAGGCTATCACAGAAGCCCCTATTCTCCTAAGTCCGTATTTTAGAAAATAATTTTTAATCTTTTCTTATGCTTCTGACCACACTGTTGCTGGAATGTTTTTACAGAAAAAATGATCAAAATGTTGAGTAGACTATAGCATTTTTTAGCAAAGTGTTGAGGTACGGGGAGTTGAACTGTGACATAATGGAGAAACAAGCATATGCTCTATTCAAATCTTTGAAAGATTTCAGATTCTATTTTCTTCATTCGCACATCATTTCTTGTGTTCCTAGCAGTGTAGTGAAGGGAATCCTCACACATCCTGATCCAAAAGGAAAAAAGAGAAAAATTAATTGTTGTGTTATTATAGTATGACATTGAGATCAAACCCACCAAGTTGATTAAGGGTTAAGGAATGGAAAAGATGATGACAAATTCCAATTGTGATTCCTTGCAACTAAATTTCTTGACCAGTCATTTGAACCAGCTAAACATAGAGGTACAGATAATGCTTGATTTCTCCATATCTCCATGGTATTATAACATTGTGTATGTGCCGCAAAATTTACAGGCTCCTACAGGGTTAAGCAAAACAATGGCAAGGTCAGTAAAGCTAAAATTTGCCAAGTTTTGTATTCTAAATAAATATCTATATTGGAAATACCCTAGTGATGTTTTATTAAATTTTCTTCTGGATAATGAGGCCCAACATACCATAGATGAGTTTCACAAAATTTTGAAAGTTGGTTTCTACTAGCACTCAGTATTTTCGGATGTTTATAAAGAGATCACCAAGTGCCACCAATGCCATATTTTTAATGGTAAGAGGAAACTTGTTCCACTTCCTCTTAATCCAATGTCTGTAGAAGAGCCTTTTCAGCAATGGGGACTAGACTTCATTAGGGAAATAAATCCAAGCACCTCTAGATAGCATAGATGGATTTTGACAAGCACATACTATTTTACAAAGTGAATTGAGGCAATACCTACCAGGAGGGCTACTGATGCAGTAATTATGCATTTTTTGGAAGAAAACATTTTGGCTAGGTTTGGGTTCCCCAAGAGGATTGTGACAAATAATGCAACAGCTTTCAAGTCTAAGAATATGATTAACGTTTTTCGTAAATATCATATCAGACTCAACCATTCTACTACCTACTATCCACAGGGGAATGGGCTAGCAGAATCTTCAAATAAAATCCCGGTAAGGATTATTGAGAAGTTGTTGGAAGATAACAAGAGAGCCTAGCATACAAAGCTGAAATAGGCTTTGTGGGCTAACAAAATCAGCACAAAAATTAAGGGCAATTGGAATGTCACCATTCCAGTTAGTATATGGAGCTGAAGTAGTTTTTCTAACATCCTTGGGAGTACCAGTTATAAGGCTATTGCAGGAATAGCAGAATGAACCAAATCATATGCAGAGAAGAATCAATCAAATCATAGAATTGAATGAGTTAAGAGACAAAGCCTATAGTAAAGTACAGATACACCAAGAAAAATGAAGAATACTTTTGATAGGAAGGTCAAAGAGGAAAATTCTTGGTTGATGATTTGGTTCTGAAATGGGATTCACCTCACAGAGAAAAGGGGAAACATGGAAAGTTGATCATATGTGGATGTGTCCTTATATCATTGCAGCACACAGAGGAGAGAATGTTTTCATTCTACAGCATCAGGATGGATCTCTGTAGGAAGGAGGTCCAGTGAATGGAAGATTTATCAAGCATTATTTGACCAGAAGGGAATAGGTGAACTTTTGTATCATAGTTGTATATATTTATTTATTTTCAAATAGTACAAATGGTGATGCCAGAGGATTTGAAGCCCGAAGAGAAGGCCATAAGATCCATAGGGTGTCCATGTTCTCTATTCTTTGTTTTTGTTTATAGAAACGGAAAAAATAAATAGTTTTGAAGTATGAAATGTGGGGAGCCGCCCAATGGATTTGGCGCCTCGTCTATTTGGTTCTTTGCTACCTCACGGGGAGGATAGAATCCCTAGCTGGAGCCACTTGTTAGCACTATTTTTGTTCTAAGTAGTTGGATAGGTATAAACCAATGAAATGATGAATGAGGTATATAAATTTTCACATCATATAACCTCCAAGATTGTTGATGAAGGTCTACAAGCGTTTGAAAGGACATTTTTAGATCCATAAGGGACAAATACATAAGAATTTCGGATTTCTAACTTTGAAATGCATATAAACGAAGAGATCTACCCTTAGCTGAATGTCGACAAAAAGTTGATGGTCTAGATGCACCATGGAAATATAAAATTGAGTACATAGATATGTGGACCAACACACAACTCACAAAATAGATCAGACAATTTTACTTAGAATTGAAGAATGAAACAGTGCAAAAAATGGCTTGCAGCTATGAATGCTTTCATTAATCAAAAGTAATTGGATAATAATTACAATGTAATACACTGGTATTAATAACCAGTAAATTCGAATGCATGAGAAAGGAATTCATATTGATTGACTCTACCTAATTGCATGGATGACTGAACTTGTCTAAATCACTATTGGAGTCCAACAAATCAACTCCTAGATGTCCAACAACTCAATCAATTAGTGATCGCTAGTTAGCTCAGTGAAACTAAGTGTGGTAGGTGGGCTAAGGTTCCTACTCCACTTGCAGCCATGAATTATCCATGTATAACTAGCGCTAGCTAACTGATTGTGAACTAACTGAAATTAACTGGGGGCTGACTAAGACTAACTAGTTCTAAATCCAACTAACTGAAGTAGGTTGGTGTCGAGACTCCCAGTGGCTCCTAAAATGTAGGGATTGGTTTAGGAGGCACCCAAAGTAATGCATGCACATGTAGTAAGTGGCAGTTAACTTCTAACAATGTTCCCCACACTCCAATGACTAGTACATGTGGCCCCATTAGGACAAGTGGACCCAATAGTAATAGTGGACCCAATTAATGACTAAATTGACTTTAGGTGACTAACCAAATTGGACAAGTGAGGATTATAATCCTAATACTCCTCCTGAATCTTAACTTGGACAATGTGGGCCTTGGTAACTAAGAACAAAGGTCACCTATTATAGCTAAAATGCAAAAAATTAAATGCTCAATATAACCAAGGAAACAGGGAAAAACCTCATGGGAAAAATACCCCCCCTCAAACTAAGCAGGTAAAATCATGATCAATCTATTCTTCTGTACACATGTATCATGGGTCCTAGGATGTGAAATTATCCATCCAAAATAAATGATTATTTCTAGAGGAATCTTCCTCTTTGGAAGAAGAATAATGTGCTCAACCGTATCAGGAACATAGACAGCCTCTTGATGAAAAGTGGACCCATGTAGAGAACCTGAAATCAACTGATAAGAGAGAAAAAGTGCTTGCGAATTCGAACCATGTGAGGAACACTCAAGTAACTGATATGTTGCAGCCTTGAACAGAAAACCATAAGTGGTAAAATCAGCCCCAAGTATTAGGAGAAAGTGTCCAGATGAATGCAGAATGTCTTCCTCTTTACTAGTTCTGTGGGGAGATGAGTATGTGCCCAAAGGTAGAGAAGCCCTCAGACTGTGGAGAGAAAATGCTTGAGCTGTATAATTTGATATAGTTTCAGAAATAAATAATTATTCACAAAATAAAATATCAGCAACCTCATAAGAGGAAACTAACACCAAATCCCCAGCAACAAATTTGAAGAAGACTTGTGATACTTGATTTTTCACACCGAAATTGGTGAGAGCAGCTACAAGCATGACTGAAAGCTCTTGGAATCTAGAATTTGAACCAAATAATACTATATCAGATCCAAATAAGATCATATCAGATCCAAATAAGTCCATATCAGATCCAAATAATTCCATATCAGATCCAAAAGTGTGGAATGAAATCAAATCCCCAGCAACAATTTTGAAGGAGACTTGCAGTAGTTTTTTCTTCACACCAAAATTGATGAGAACAACTACAAGCAGTACTGAAAGCTTATGAACCTGAAATATTGAACCAAGTAATATAATATCAGATCCAAATAAGATTATATCAGATCCAAATAAGTTCATATCATATCCAAAAGTATGGTCCACCAAGACGGTAGATGCACAGTTTTCTCTTTCTTCAAAATTATATTTATTGGTGCAAGCAATCCTATAGGAATTTGCTAGAAGATCAGATCAAGGAGAGTGAATGGATCACTCCTAAAATCTGATATTTTTTCCAAAATATCCAAGGTATTACTTATATGCACACCAAAAGCAATATTAGAGGGACAGAAAACAAATTCCTCTTCACTTTTGGAAGCAATTACTGGCAAATTTTGCACAGAATTTAAAGGAGAATCTCTGGAGAATGTTTGCATAGAAGTGCAGCAATTTTTTTCTTCAATATCAGAGATTTGAATTTATTCTTTTATATCAGCCATATGAGAATATGAGATATCATATATCTCATAAACTTTCGGAGCATCAGGAGAAGGAGTCACTTCAAGGAGTGTTGTAATGGATAATTCACCTAATAACCTAGGTCTGGGGGTTACCAACATACTCTAACACTTGCAGACAATTTGACTTATGAAAGTACAAAACAGGAAATAGGAAAGTAGCAGGACTTACTTGTATTCAACGAAGGTTGATCCAAGCTATCTTCTTCCTCCTTTGTCCTTCTTCCCAAGTCTCCAGGATAGTTCCTCCTTCACCTGTTAACAAAGATTCTTCCAAATACAGTATGATTCATATATAAATATGCAGGTTAGGCAAATCATATATTATAATGAAATGTAAACATTTACCAATCCACAACACATGAAACACAATATGGAAGAAGTTCTCTGCTTTATTAACAATAATAGAGGGAGTTTAGGTTACAACCCAATGTCTGAACAAGGGACTCCTCTGTCACCAAAGGACTCTGATTTTCTCTGCTCCAAAGATTCTGTAGACAATCCACCAGCATAACTTTGCTCTCCAAGTATCTATATCTAACACCCTCCCCAAGGCCTCTATTTATCTGAAGGAAATGAGGCAGTTCTCGAAGGTTAGGGAGGTTATAGCAGTTAATGGGATTAAGGTAAATGAGTAAACAAATCTCCCATTAACTCATGTTTTTAAATATTAATTTTGAGGAAGGCATACGTGGGTCTGTAGTAAGACAACCCGCGTATGATACGTGACTCTATACAAAGGCAACCCGCGCATACAAGTATGCGTGACCTGCTAAACATGAGACTCGCGCATGATGCGCGACATGTCAATAGGGATAGTCGCGTATGCAACTCAAAATCACAAAATGGTAAAGTAATCAGCTAGGCATATAGGCAATGTATTTCCTGATGAGCCAAGGTATAGTGGAAATGGGCAAACCTCTATCCATAAGTGTCCTTTTGTGTGTCGACATGAGGGATATCAGCACTCGGACGGAGAGGTGCCATTCAGCTGTATAACAAGGAGCCTTTCTTCAATTCGAATTGACAATGTAGAAGATTATGCTTCTTCTTCATCTTGAACAACTTCATCAGAGAGAGTAGAGGACGATACTTTTGGATCAAGAATTATTGTGGTGCTGGGTGTGCTCTCCAAAGTGCTATTATTATCCTCACTATTCTTTCCAAATGTTCTGTCCAATTTTGTCTAGATATCCTTTGGGTATTGAATAAATTTAGTGAAGTAGCGCAAGCTAGGAGAAAGGTCTAGACCTATTGCTCCAAAAGCTGCATCACCATCATTTATCTAGTCATTATAATTCTCATAAGACTCTTTACTAATTCCAATAGAAACCTCATAGAGATCTTGTCTCTTCAGATATGCAATCATCTTCAACTTCCATTGTGAATATCTTGTGAATGGGGTGAGAAGAGGAACTGAAAAATCCATTCGAATTTTTACCTACAAAAACCCAAAGGGGAACCGTAAGGTCGAAAAGCCTGCAATTTTCAAGTTTTCATCACACCCATATTAGTTAATAAAGAAATATTGATCAACAATTCCTTTGCTTAGGATTTCTGTGGTAAACTTGTCGCTTCTAGTGTAGAGTTGGAAGGAGCAATTTTGCTCAAAAAAAAATTTGATCCAGTAGAAGATCTGCAGAAAGGAGAAGTGCCTTGTCTTGCCGAGGCTCTGACACCATCTAAAATTGAGCACATAGATCTATGGACCAACACACAACTCACAAAATAGATCAAACTATTTTACTCAGAATTTAATAATGAAACAGTGCAAAAAATGGCTTGCAGCTGTGAATGATTTCATTAATCAAAAGTAATTGGATAATAATTATAATGTAATATGTTGGTATTAATAACCAATCAATTTGAATGCATGAGAGAGGAATTCAAATTGATTGAATTTAACTAATTGCATGGTTAATTGAACTTGTCTAAATTGTTATCGGAGTCCAACAGATCAACTCCTAGTTGTCCAACAACTCAATTAATCAAGATAACTAGTTAACTCAGTGCAACTGAGTGTGGTAGGTGGGAAGAGGCACCAAATCCTCATGTAGCCATGCATAACTATCGCTAGCTAACTGATTGTGAATTAATGTAAAGTAATTGGGGGCTAATTAAGACTAACGAGTACTAACTCCAACTAACTGAAGTAGGTTGGTGCTGGGACTCCCAGTGGATCCTAAAATGTAGGGATTGGTCTAGGAGGCACCCAAACTGATGCATTCACATGTATTAAGTGGAATTTAACTTCTACAAGTGTTCCCCATACTCCAGTGGCTGGTACATGTGGCCCCATTAGGCCAAGTGGACCCAATAGTACTAGTGGAGCCAATTAATGACTAAATTGACTCTAGGTGACTGACCAAATTGGACAAGGGAGGTTTGTAATCCTAACAAGAAAAGATCAAAGGCATGAAAATCATTTCCACCCACGGAAAATCAGGATCGGAAGTGTGGAAGAAGTATAAATTTGGTTATGAAAAGTGAAATCCCGACTTCCTCCTTCCACGATATGGGATCCGATGGCTCGGAACTCTTCTGCCCAAATCAACGGGCCAGCAAAGGGCAGAGTTACAAATTGAAGAAGGTAGAAAATTTTAATATTGAAAGTCCAAATTTTGAATTTTGCTTTCTGCGATCCATCAGATTCAAAGGCCAAGAAATCTCCCACGTAGATCAACGGTGCAGACAGGTGCAAGGGTCAGAAATAAAAAAGTGGGAGATGATAAGTTTTGGCCATAAAAAAAAGGTCCAAGTCCTGATTCCTATATTCTATGAAGATATGATGGTTCACAGAGACCCCTCTCAAATAAACGGTGTGGAAGGAAAAAGGCAAAAACGGAAATCCGGAGGCAGAAAAGTCAGAATTCGCATCCATGAAAGATTGAAGTTTCATTTTCCACTTTCCATAAAAGTGTGGAGGCGGAAAGGAGGAAATAGAAATCTAGAGATAGAAAGGATAGGGTTTCATTTTATAAAAATTTTGAGTTCTTATTTCCGCTCTCCAAAAAAGTGTGAAGGAAGAAAGGCGGAGGAGAAAATGTGAAAGCGGAAAAGTCAGAATTCATGTTTTACAAAAGTGGAAATTTTGTCTCTCATGTTCCACCAGATCAACGGTCTAGAGGTTTTCTGCAGGCGATCAATGGTGCAGAATGAAATAAAGGGGTGGAAAGGGAGGAAAGGAAAAGTTAGAAGTCATTTTTTCATTTCCCATCAGCTCTAGATCAACAGTTCAGGATGTGTCTTAATGAAATATCGCCAGTCTGAAAAATGTTCACATTGGTAAATATGCGGGCATAAATGAAGATGTTGCAGATTACCCGAAGGAGCTTTGAAATGTAATTATCAGCAAGAAAGACTAAGTCCTTTCTATCAAGGTTCTCCAACTAGTCCATCACACGTGTTCCCACATGCTTGTTTATTTGATTTATGATCATGGAGAATCTATCTGGTCATCATTTTGTTAAGATTTAGCATCATTGTTGTAACTATTTTTGGCTTTGTTTCGAGGTAGGTCTTAGGATCCTAGGATAATATAAGTATACCCTCAACAGAGGAAGAAAGGGTTGAACCCCATGAGGTTTTTTCATTATGAAATTTTGAGATCAGTATTTGATGGAAGCTACAGAGCCAAATGCTGGCCTTTGAATGCAAAGATTCATGTATATTTATTAGCTATAGTATGTTCTTTATTTTATTTATGTGCATGTCCTTCTTGTTAATATTTCCATTATGTCTTCTTTCATATCTGAGATAATAGGTTGATAGTTTTCAGAATTCATACATGGCTATGCACCGGCTATCGTCTCAAATATCCACAAACTTTTTCTACCAAAGTTAATGCAGAATTCATATATTTGGTGCTCTATGTTAATGGACTGTCATCATTTCTTCGTTATCACCAAACCAAAAACATATTGAATATAATCGAAGTATTATCTTTCCTTTGCAGACATTTCCCAGGCAAACTACTTTGCATTTCTTGAAAATTGTGACTGCATAGCCCAATGTACCCTTACTCTGTTTCATCCATGACAATATTTGAATTTCATTCCATATCTACATCTAGCCTTGTTATATACCTGTGAGAGATCCCTTTATGGAAATAGAGAAGCTAACTCCCTTTCCTAAAGTGGCTCTGCTATTACCTTAGGGTTCACCTTTCACAACCTTGGGTGTGATTCTGAGTGCTAACGCAACAGAAGTATTCATCTACTCTACTTGGAACATGAAGGAGCACCCCCCCAACCAATCACAGCTTCAGGTAACACAATAGATCAATCATATTCACAGGAGAGGATACACCAATCACAACAATTTACTTTGAAATTGATAGAAGGAGTTGACAGAAACCGACTTTTTGTCCAAAGCGCAACGAATTCTATAGATAAAATGTCTGACAGAAACAAAAGTTCTATCAAGAACAGCTGTGAAGAAAATAGAGTCACAGGAAGTAACCCACCACCAACACCACCACCCCCTCCACCACTAGGAGAATACATTGACACCAGATATATGGCACACGTGTCTCCAGACATCCCCCCTCTATGAGGGCGATTAAGATCCCAGATAACATTGGTTTTTCTGTGAGTCGACTTGGGAAGAAAATGTTGTTATGAATGAAGATTGAAAGATGGCTTAGTTTGCGGGTGCTCTTGGAAGAGAGAACTTGTATGGTACATAACGTACATCGAAAAGACGTCGAATTCTAATAAGGCACAAATAAAATAGCAATTAATGTCATTCTTCAATATTCCATATGCAAAGAATCTAGCATCAAAGAAACTAAAGACTGCAGTCTAGCAACCAACAGAGACATTTTAGGAGTACGATAAATGATTTAAAGACCTACTTAGCCATTTGGACAATAATATAGATGAACAATTGTTAATCCAATGGTTTGTTGTAGGACTCCTACAAAATATCCGAATGCATATTATATTGAACAACTTTAATACCTGTGAAGATGCATTAACGAAGGTGTTACAAGTAGAAATGGATGAGGTCTATCCGGTAAACCCTGTTGATAGTCATATTGAAGAACAACTGAAGATAATGCTGAAATCAATATGAGACTTAAACCTCAAGGGCCATGAAGTCTGGTGTACAAAATACTCGATGATCGGACACACAAAACATAATTGCCGACAAGAAGATCGTCGACAAGATATGTGGTTCATTCAGTCGAAATGATTTTATGACATTTTCCAGGAGCACGGTCTACATGTGAAAAAAATTTGTCCATCCAATATGAAGAATGAAAAATCTTGCTAGTGCACTATATGCAAAGTCTTAAATAGACAAAAACGATCGATCTAGTGTTATGCAGTCTTAAATGAAGGGAATTGACACGTTGAGTTTCCATACAAGGATCAAACCAACCTTAATTTTTGCACCAGTTGTGGTGATGGTGATCACTCTTTAGAGGATTTTCCCCACCATGTTCGAAAAAATCAATAAAAATAAAATCATTAACCTCTTGTCGAGTGTCCAAAAATGTGATGTTATTCGCACAAAGAATTTGAAAATTGTTACTATACAAGGTACTAAAATTGGCAATGACAATCCCAAAATAAGAAAAATAAGGAATAAAGATGACTATCCTAATCTCGTCATACAAAAGCAATTATATAATGATGCGTTGAACATATTTCAAGAATTAGCTGCACAAGAAATAAATGATGATGATCCACAAAAGATGTCTCAAGAATTAATTAATTTAATACAAAATGATAATTATGTTGAAAAGTTAATCAACTTATTGTACAATCTTAAGAATAAATCTAGTATCAACAAACAAGCTAAAAGAATATGTACTTTGAACCAAAAGGATAAAAGTGATGTTGACCCTTTAGTTGACCTGGAAATTGAAGGCTACCATGTCCAACAAGTTGTTCTCGAATTCATATCAGAGGTAAACATCATGACCAGAGACACATGGGAACAATTAGGTAAACCTCAACTGAACAAATCAGGTATATATTTGAATTTAGCAGATCAAGGTCTAATTGAACCCATTGGTGTTTGGAGAAATGTCGATACAACTATAAAAGGTATCACTAAAAAATTTGACTTCGAAATTATTAACCCTAAGGAAGGATCCAGCTCCTTTCCAGCCTTAGAAGGCCGATCATAGGGTCGAAAGATGAAGGAATCAATTTCATTGTGCAAAGAAATGGTAAAACTTAAAGGGAATGGGAAGAAAGTGATTGTTCCTATTCATCTGTCAAAAGGAGAACCATGGACTGAACCTATAAGTGAAGAAGTCAATGTCCGAAAACTGTACCAGATAAAAAATAATGAATATTATGCCAAATCGAACATATACGAAGAAATCCACTTAGGAAACCAAATTCGGTAGGTTATAACTCAAACACAGAACTATATGATTGGTAAATTGAAAACTATGAACTAAAAGTAAGGGAATGTTGGACCATCTAATCCATTCCGAAAAAATAAACATGTCAATGCTTCTCTGTGTTTGTAATTCCAAAAATATTTGAAAGAAAAGTTAGGGAATATACATCGCTAGCACCAATGAAAAGAAAAGCATACCGTCACTTACGTATAAAGAGCAGGAATCACCAATCCTTCACGTAGAACAAGTATCCAGAAATATAGGTGAACACAACCAACTTCAAAGTCTAGTCAAAACATTTACGAGACAAGCTTCTCGGTGGTGGGATACTCACCAGTTGAGACTACAATCATGGTATACATCTTTAATGTATTTTGTTGAAATATTTGGAGGAAAGAAGCTAACAAATCAAGCACAAGTACCGGTCTTTACACAAGGTCAAGATCCTGAAAAACATATCA
This sequence comes from Pseudotsuga menziesii, assembly GCA_001517045.1. Classification (NCBI taxonomy): domain Eukaryota; kingdom Viridiplantae; phylum Streptophyta; class Pinopsida; order Pinales; family Pinaceae; genus Pseudotsuga; species Pseudotsuga menziesii. The sequence goes on along the minus strand of LPNX010983658.1, from coordinate 113,142 downwards.
GTACATGTGAAAAAGAATGGAAAATACTTGAATATAAAGATGAACAATTATGGCCGCACCTATTCTCATTGACATTAAATGATCTACCAAACAAATGGTATAAAATGGAAGAAGCACAAGGTGAAAATACTTTATGGAATGAACTTAAAAAAAATCATCAAGCACTTCAAATTTATACCTAAATATGACCAACTAGTCGAAGCTACGACGAAAATAATTTTTTTGATAGAACCGACTATTAGTAGTAGTTCGATAGGAACTCACAACCAACCAAACGCATCATGTCATAATATTCGATCAACTAAAGTACCACATTCAACAAGAATTCGACTAGAAACTGAACATAGAAGAGGGAAAAATTTTCAATGGAAATATGACCACCCTGAAACGACAAAACCAATCAAAACAATACTAAAAGTTGAATTGACTGAAAAGAAGAACCTAAAAGGATGACATTAGAATACTTCCTAGCCACATTTTTACAATTTAAAGAAGGAAGTTGACAAATTAATGATAGCAAGGCACCAGAATGGATGGATGCAAAAAATAAAACCAAAGAAGTCGACATCTCTTATGATGACAAACCTAAACTTGCAAAAATCAAAGATTGCCGGAATGAAGAACAGACAACAAAAATCGTCAACTTGATAAAATAATTTTAAGACATCTTCGCTCAGGATTATAAGGAATTTAAAGGATTAGTTCAATAAATGGGAGAAATGAAGGTCGCCATTAAACCCGATGCAATACCTATAAAGAAACGGCCATATAAACTTGCTCATCAGTATAAAGAAATAGTAAATAAATAAATTGACAATATGTTAGCGGCCATAATTATCTACCCTATTGACCAGTCAGAATGGGAAAGTTCGATGGTCATGCAACCAAAAAAGTATGACCCAACACGATTAATAATTTATACTGGGTATTACAGAAAATTTATTCGACACTATTCATACATGACTTACCCTGTAGAAGACTTATTAAAATATAATCAAGAATATGAATGGACTGAAGAATGTGATGCATCATTCGACATGTTAAAGAAAAAACTAGTCAAAGCACCTATTCTACGATTTCCGAATTGGTTGGTAAAATTCCATGTACATATCGACGCATCTGGTATAGCAATCGGTGCAATATTGACACAACCAAGAGATGGCAAAATGGATTATCCAATTGTATACAGTAGCAAGAAACTAAATAAAGTTCAACATAATTACTAGATGACAAAAATGGAAGCACTAGGAATGGTCTTTGCACTTCAAAGCACCTATTCTATGATTTCCGAATTGGTTGGTAAAATTCCATGTACATATTGATGCATCTGGTATAGCAATCGGTGCAATATTGACACAACCAGGAGATGATGAAATGGATTATCCAATTGTATACAGTAGCAAGAAACTAAATAAAGTTCAACATAATTACTTGATGACAAAAATGGAAGCACTAGGAATGGTCTTTGGACTTCAAAAGTATCAGCACTACTTGTTAGCCAACCCTTTAGTTTTTTACACCAATCACCAAGCATTAAAATACTTAGTAAATAAACCTTTACATCATGGTAGAATATGTCGATGGCTACCATTATTTCAAGAATTTGAGTTCGAATTCATAGTTCGACTAGAGAAAGAAAATGTTGGACTCAACCACTTGTTGAGATTCAACACAGGGGAAGAACCGAATGGAGTCAAAGATGACCTACTAGATGCACATCTATTCAGAATAGAAGTTGCACCTTCCAAACTAGCATGAAATAGCCCAATTATTAGAAAACAGCCAAGCACCAGAAGGAATGACCGATAAAAAGAAGAAAAATTTAGCAATGAAAGTTAGATGAGGTACTCCATCGATGCGTTCTACATCATCAAAGAGAAAGTATAATACATGAAGCACATTATGGCCGAGTTGGAGGACATTTTTCAGTCTCACATGACTGGTAAGAAAATCCAACAGTCGGGATTATGGTGGCCGACATAATACCGCAATTCTTGAATATTTGTCAGTAAATGTGATCGTTGCCAACAACTAGGGTGACCTATAGCAAGTACCAAAATTCCTTTAATATCAGTGAACCCAAGTTTAACATTTGAAATTTGGGAGATCGACTTTATAGGACCATTTCCAATACCCGCTTGAATGACAGGAGCATGCTATATTATAACAGCAGTCGAATGCGTCACTAAGTGGGAAAAAGCAGAACCTGTCGAAACATGCTCTAGTGAAGTATCCATAAAATTTATATATGAAAATATTATTACTAGATTCAGTTGTCCACCGACCTTGATCAGCGATTAGGGGTCACACTTTACAAACAAAACAATTGTAGCTTTGACAGACTAGTTTAAAATCGAACATAGAAGGAGCACATCCTACCATCCTCAATCCAATGGTGAAATTGAAGCATTTAACAAAACTTTGACGAGAGGCTTAACCAAAATATGCGATACCAACAAATATGATTGGGAAAAGAAAATTCCTGCCATTCTATGGGCATACAGATCGACGTACAAATGATCGACAATTCAAACATCGTTTCGACTTGTTTACGACCAGGAAGCAGTCGTTCCTCTACACTTCTGACAACAAACACCAATAATTGCCAACATTTTACACATTGATGTCCAAGAGGCTAGGAAAGAACGAATATTACAATTATCTAAACTAGAAGAACACCGACTTATCATAATACAACACCAAGAGATCCAAAAACAACAACAAAAAGCTTTCCATGATTGGAATATTAGGAATAAAAACTTATGTCTAGGATATCTTGCATTGTTGTATAACAGTCGAATAAAAGGAAAACCGAAAAAACTAAACACCCTGGATGGGACCATATATTGTCAAAGAAATCAATGCTAATGGATCAGTCCCACTGAAAATGTTACAAGGTAGTGTATTTTGGAAACTTGTTAATGGTGCCCAACTAAAATGCTACGAAAACTAAAAAAGAAAAAAAAATGGTTATATAACAGATAAACAAAAAAAAACAAAAAAAACTATAAAAACCTAAAATATCAACAAAGAAAACAATATAGGAAAACAAAATGATAGAGCCTTATATGAATTCTTAGGAAGAAAGTAGCATATTATCGTTCGAAGTAAATAACCACCGACATCACAATCATCGACACTATGAATACTGCTCATTCCATCGACATTTCCACAATCATGAGGCACATCGACATAAATAAGACTCAACGGTCCAATCAAGTCATCATGATATTCGACAGAAGGAGCGCCAAACCCAGTGCACATTAAAAGAACACTCAACAAAGTGTCCTTCATAGTCAAATCAGCCATTAATATCTTCATCTACCAGATCCTAGCCCACTCCACCTATAAATACCACACTCGATGAAGACCACACACCATTCCATGAAGATATAGAAAATCATATCTATCAAGAAACTGAGACCAAGATATATGTGTGTGAACCAAATCATTTTACCAACACAATGGTACCTAAGAAGACAAGATCTGCAACGAACAAAATGAAATAGTTAGAAACAACCACAACTCTGCTAGTACAACGACTTGATAACATTCGCAAAGCAAAATTTATAGAAATATCTTGGGAAAAATTATGGAAGGAAGTTAATAAATGGTCATACAAAGATGGAAAAATGACGGAGGAGGCCCAAAAGGTCAGTGCAAGAACAGTACTCTCATACATAAATGCACCTCTCATAGCAAATTTTGTGGGCACAAAGGACATCACCACGTAGTTTATTATTAGCTGATACCATAATGGAAAATTTTACTTCGAAAGACCTGTTGAGATATAAGGCGACATAATTTATAGGCTTACCAGGTTGTCAAACAAAGGTGAACTAGTCCCTGTAAAATCAAATCTAGGTTTAGTTGAGAAGCTAACAGGAACACCGACAGAGAAGAACTCAAGAGGATTAGTAATCATCCAAATTAAATTCACCACACCCAAAATAGTGGCAAAAATTGTCTCTACGGGCCTAACAACCACAGGGTGTGGTTGCAAATTAAAGCTAGACATGTTGGAATCCATCGTAAATGTAGCAAAAAGACATAAATTTTACCACTGGGCACGGTACCTAGAAGAACTTATTAAAAACACCTGCACAAAATTTCAAGAATAGGGAACACCAATTAAGTTTCCTTCCCAATCATATGGATTGCAATGTACTATACCCGACCTGTCGAAGATTCGGACTTCGATGAACCGAACAGAATCAGTTTCTGGAATTTCAAACCTTTTTCAATGGCTAGGAATCATTAGAAATTACACCAATCCAAGGTTTGGTTGGATAATTGGTTCCAATTTTTAAAAAGAAAATAGCCAAATGGAGGGTACCACAGAATATTCAAAGATGTCTGCCGTCTAATGCACCTATTCAATTAGAATTAGATCACACTTTAGTTTGGTACCTACAAGGGGCTGGAGGAAAAGTTGAACCCCTCAACTTTTATCTATCAGTAGAAGACATCTATGCATAATTCACTCGACAGTATAACACCAAGTTAGACATACCACCAATCGCAAAGAAGGTCAATCAACCGATCATCGAACCCTTGAATTACCAAGAAAAAGAAGAGGACTATTAAGTACATCTTCATATCAACACTTTCACCTTGAAGGATACTCCGATAGAAGAATTTAACACTCTACAAGTTTCTCTAATACCATCGACACAACAACAGGAGGAGGAAGCAGTACAAACAGATGAAGAAACCCAATCCGACAACTTACTTCGAAAATATGCAATGAAAAAAAAGAACATCCATCAACAAGCTTTCCAGTTATCTAAATCTCGATGGAAGAAGAAGACTCCAGTTAAAGGAAAGTGGAAGCACAAGTTGTTACTTTCGGAGCAGTCAGATGATGAAGACAAACTACATGCTAGCGTTGCACAAATATTAAAGGATGCTACTAAAAATAAAATGTCAGTCGAGGAACAATTTAAGAAGTTTGTCACAGAATAAGCGAAGAAACCTCAAGTAAAAAAGGTAAAAACTACTACTCCACCTGAGGTTGAGCCATTCAAACTCACTTCCACCCCACCACCCCCATCCCCATCCCCAGTTCAAATAGTCGAAGAAGGCTTACCAACTTCAGCTTATGTTACACCAACAGATCCCCTAAATCCATACTTTCAAGCACTAACCGAAAATATTAGGATAAGAGTTGATAAAGATGTCGAACTACAATATTTCATCAACCAACTCCCAAAAAAATTTCCTATTGTTCAAAAACTAATGATAACAAGACCATTTATCTCTCCGAGCACCCCACAAAAAACTTATCCATTCCCCAAATCCTTGACCAACCACAAAGCTTCGAACCAAGACCAAAAATCATGGGACTCATCAAATCCACATTCCAGAGAACCCCAGATAAAACCTATGAAATTGTGGTAGTAAAAACCTCCTCATTTATCCCACAACCCATTGTAAACCCCCCACTCCCTAAATCAGACAATGAATAAGAGGAAGGAGCCATTTCGGAAGAAATTGTCAACTTTGACCAAGATGAATCATTAGTACTAAACCAATAAATGGTTGAGAATATAGAATTTGTCGAAGCCACCGAAAATGTTGAATCACCAGAAATGGTCAAAAACCCTCTACCAATAGATTCAATCCCAAGCCTTCTACCATCATCTTCCGAGCAACTGCAAGCTCTCCCTTCACCCATGCCACCTTCACCTACACCACCATCTATTGTTCCTCCACTAGAAACCTATTTAATAAATCCTACTGTACTAAGCAACACCATAGAACAAACACAAACTATCCTCCGCCGAAAGAAGAATATAGAGCACAAAAAACAGAACAAGAGCATCGAAGAAGAAAAGACAAAAAAGAGATAAAGAAAAAAGAAAAGGAACACCAAAATTAGGTACAGTAGACACAACAACATATTCCATAAGTTATTCACCTGGCTCAGTTAGGATCGACCACAACAGTCAACACAGAGAAGATCAAAGAAGAAGAGCTAGACCAACTGGTGGATGCCATCAATAAGGAGTCAAGACTATGAAGAGAGAATATAAAAGAACAAATAAAAAAACTAAAGATAAAACAAACTGAATTTCTAACAAGATGTCATAATTTGGCAAGGCAAGTCATCCTAGTACCGGAAGGGGTTGACACCGATAGCCCGTTGGATAATGCATACCAACTATATGGAAGTGTCATGTAATTTTTAGGCATAGTTACTGGAAAAGAAAGAAGAATAGGTAGAAGAGACCTGTATATTACTAAGAAATCAATATACAACATTCTCAACAGCCCATAATTTACTGAAGCAACATATCACATAATCCATTGTCACAGAAGAAGTCTTGCGGAATTGGTTCACCTATTACAGCCAAGTGTTTCAGCAGGTGCAGGAGACTCATGAGCTCATTAGTTCACTGTAGGACCGACAAGTGAGGACAGAAGTAATGGAGAAGACAATTCTAGACAATCTTGTGTTAGAGATGGAAAATCTCTAAAAACTACAGCAACAAGAACACCAGTGGATCAACCAATCCAAACCCATCCTAGTCATCCTTGACAAGATTCATCCTCATATGAAAAAACTAATTGAAACTGTCGAGGAAAAAGAACAACTCCTGGGACCCGACATGAGAAACATTTTTAACTTGAACATACACCAAAAAGTGGCAAACTTGTAGAGTATCACAACTTTGACTATAGACATCCAGAAGGCGCTTCAAACTTGGGAGGAATTCTAGAATCAGTTAGCAGTTACTACAGAAGAAATTGTGTATTTATGCCTACAGAAGCAACCATCAATAAAGTATCACAGCCTGTGACAAAGCATTATAGAAACTACCCAAGATAATAAAAAAATTCTACCTCCCTATTTCTTCGGGACGAATAAAGATTTTGTGCTGGGGGAGATTTTGGAGGAGCTAGTCGGCTTAGCCGACTAGACTCATTAGTTGACTAACTGTAGATTAGGTCGACCTCATTAGTTCGTGTCGGTTGGTTGAATCGACAGGTAGTTACTATAACTATTTTGTAAATGTATATATAGGCTATTGAGCTAGATAGATACTTGGTTCAGTTTATTGTATGAACCCACATGTGTATTGAGTAATATAAACTGTTATTTTGTCCACCATTCCTATCTCTTATATCTGCTATGTTTATATGATTCTTTATGTGTATTACTGGTAACCTTGCAATCTTATTGATTACAACAAACCCCCTCATAGTTACCTATGGAGGAGGTTCAAAACCCCCTTAAAACTCTTAACAAACTTTTGGGGGGGGTTATAAACCCCCCTCGTAGGTACCTATGGGGGCGGCTCAAAACCCCCCTCAAAATTCTTTATTACAAAAGCATACTTCTTCCAAGATGAATGAGGTGTGCATATCATGAAAATTTGCTCAACAACATCCATAAGAAACAAATTCTCATTAGGGGAATCACATCCTGTGTAGGTTCACGTGCTTTTGTCTACAAAGGTAGCACATTTCTAATGCATAGGGGTAACAAAGACAACATAATATTTGACAACCTAGGATTAAAACACTTTGGAAAATTTACACATGATATAGAAATCATGCTTAAATGTTTCATGTTTGAAACAAACCACAATAGTTAATTGTTATCCCCATGGAATGCAATCAATCCTTTACAAATAACTTGTAATGGAGAATCAACCATACAAGTACTTGAGAATTTTAAGATGAAAATGGTCTCCAAATATCATAATAGTTCTGAATTCATTGTGTTTTGTGATCTTGAACAATTAAGTTCCTATTAAGACAATTGACCATTGAATTAGTTGGATGGATCTTATCATAAAGTTCCTTGTCTAGGTAGTCATTGAGTGGCTTCCCACAAGGCCATTTATAGTCTTTATAAATGGGTTCTTGAGTATCCAAACTTATATTTACCCAATAGTCTTCTATAATAATTTGATAGTGTAGTAAAGGTTGGTTAGTCAATTGCATAAACTCTCTGGGAATGACACCAAGAAAGCCATGTGCCCACATTCTTGTCTTGGAAATCATTCCATATATGAAAAGTTTTCATTTCTAGGAATTTTAGTACCACAAAGGAAGAGATTAATCCAATTTTTTATTTAACCATCGAGATTCCCAATCTCATCGATAATCCACCTCTTCCCATTGTTGTTGTGAAGATACCAATTATGTTGTTGGGCCTTATTACTACCCATTTTGTATGGGTGTCCACCAACTCAGGAATGGGTCTATCTTAAGGTATCTAGGAACTTATATGTATTAAGGTATATATACTTATTAGGTTTGAGACAACTATAAAAAGGTTTCATTAGTATGTATAGGGAGTCTTGTGCCTTATTCAAACATTCAAATTAAGTTCTAGGCACTAAACAGGAAGATCTGGGATTTCTTCTCTTAGCATACAATAGCATACAATGTGTCATGTGAGACTTTGTATCCAGAATTTTCTCATTAAAAATTTCAAAACACCTTGTAGTGGGGGATGGCCTCCTAAAATAAAGAAATCATGTCACCATCTAAGGCTTAGTACCTCATTTGATTGGATTGATTTTCTTTTCAGATAGCTTTTTTGTTGTTGGAGAAACTTTTACACCAGTTTGAAGTGACATTTGGAAACTATTGGGTATGTCTTTGTATTATACAAGTTGATTAATTTGCTTGGAATTCCCACTGTGTAAAAAAATCTAGACCTATTCTCAGGCCAAGACGAATATCATTGTACAACAATCAATAAGTATGAAAATATAAGTACGATAAAAAAATCCATACCTATTCTCATCCCAAGATGAATATCATTGTACTTTCCCTTCCTATTCTTAAAATCAAAGGAAGGGAAAGTTTACACACTATTAGGGTGATTCATTGAGGTGTAGTGTGATATGCGTGAATCATATTAAGATCTAATAATAGTAATAATATTGCTAAGTGAAGAATGGTCATTTTGGGTGATTCAACGTTGTGATAGAAATATATTTGTGAAAATTTTGTTGATGTTTTCATTTCCAGACCCCAAGTTCCATGTTGAACTACTAGCATCCTTCATCCATCTAGGCTTCCTCTTGTTGCTACTAAGGAAATATCACCTTTGGAAGTGAAGAAGTGGGTGTAAATTAACATGGTGTATATATTCTCCTGTTCATGCAGTGAAGAAGTGGATGTAAAGGTTATTTGAAATCCTAAGATATCTCACAATCATAACCTAACATATTCAAGTCTCACATCAAAATGGAAAATAGTTTGGCATGTTCATTGGTTCTTCACTGGATCTGGATGGGTCCCCATCCTAATATTTTCCCTCTTTTCAAGTACCTTGGGGTTAACTTGATAATCCTAACATTGACATGTTCCACCATGATTAAAATTTCCAAGGACTCTCAACATGCTGACACCTACGGGTATTTTGCATGGTTTCTTCAAGATACCCACCATTAAACTCCACAGTAAAATATGCTCAACCTAGTATCATACTAAATCAGGCCACCTCCTCAAAAGTAATATGAATTTATGCCACTAGCACAAGACATAATAATACAACTAAAAATGTGCAATGTCTAAATGTAGAAACCATTCATTCAATCTTAAGAATTTACTCAGAAAAGAAAAGAGGAAGTATATAGAATATCAAAATGATGTTAACTTATATGAAACATTTCCTAGACATTTTCCCCCTTTTTTAGTACCATTCCCACAATGGAAAGGTTTCATGTATGGGAACAATGGTAAATTGTTCTCTTTCTTTGCATTGCACATCACACACAGGATAGAAAACTAGGAACCTTAGAATTTTCCAAAAATTAAGATCATAGAATCTTGTAGGGTACACGTCCCCAAAACAAAATTATACCATATACAAGACCTCATGATGTCAAGAAATAGGCATAGTAAAAATAACTCCAAATAACTGTAAAAAATATGATAGGCACAATTAAAATACATAAAAGAAATTTCCTGTCAAATACACAACTTAGCATTACAAAACAACCATACATGTGAACATATGATTCAACCAAAATAAAATATATGATGCTTACAAAATTTTGATACATAATATAAAATAGATACCATGTGGTTGCAAAGGGAGGAAATGGAAAAAAAATCATCTAACTCTACTCCACATAGTTATCTCTACAACTGCACATAACATGATACGAATAAACCTTGCATCTTCTTCTTGTTCTTCATATATCACATCATTATGAATGCATGATAATTTACAAATAGCTTCTAAATATTTTTTTTCTCAAGATTCAACAGGTACCTCTACAAGAGAAGACATAGACTTTGCTCGTTTATGCAATAAAAGGATTACAAATTCCAAAATGACAAAAATCACTTTCATATCCAACTTATTTTAAAAATAAAGAAGCATACAAAAATAAATAGCATTCAAGGGCACAATTTTAGAGGCATCCATTTGAAGACGAGTCTCCGAAAAATAAGTATTTCATTAAAACCTTTGGATGAAGCAAAAAAAATATGTATTGAGTAGGCCTACTCAAGTTGTACAACATTAGTTATACTTGTTTGTCCTACAATAATAATAATTTGAAATATGTTATTTGGATGTCTACTCATAGGAGTTTTAGTTTTAGTTTTTTGCAATTAAAGGGATTGATTTGGTTTTCCCCTATCCAAGAGCTTGGGATTGCCATTCTAAGCCCCTATCTGCAATCTGTGTGTTCAAACTTCACCCATGGAGCAAAATTTTCCACTGCTGGGTCCACCATATGTCAATGGAACAATTCATTATTTTAATTTGGTTTCAATCCATTTTCCTTGGATGTGCAATCATGGCAATTCAATGAATTCAAGGCCAAGGCCCTTGATTCATATAATGAAGGTGGGATCAATTCAATATTAGAGAAAATAAACTAATGATATATAGGACGTTGGTATAAATAGACTTTGTCATATTGTAGATAATGAATCTTAAATAATGGGTATGAATTTATCTTGTAGCTTTCCTTAATAGTCAATGAATAGGATTTCCCTTTAAAACCAATAAGATCCTTCTAGATTGACATGATCTCCATCTATTTATCAATTAAGTATATTCCTCTCGTTAGGATATTGCTTCTCTCTTTCATAGTAAGCTTTGTTCTATTTTATTCTCTATTTTGTGAAAGTTGTGTTTTATTCTCTTTTTTTATTTGTGAAAGCTTTGTTTTGTTTTATTTATTGTTTTATTAAACTAGCATTTATTTATGGCTTGCAACCACTATGTGAAGGTATGATGTACTTGGGAGCTAAAAACATAAATGATAATAATATTTAAGTTTAAATTGGGGTTTAATCTTGAATATCTTGGAATATTGGATCACATGGCACCAAGCTACTCGTGCATATCAAAACAAAAAAAATATTTGAACAATAGGAAACTTGAATAGCCTATTAATTAATTGGAATGAACTTCCTGGGAATAACAAAGGTCTTGAAAGGTCTTATATAAGTTACCATTTCTCAAATTAGGTAAATACAAGCTCAAGTGTGTCATGTTGGGGGCTATTGAAGTTTATACGCCCTTCTTGTCAACATGCAATTCTTGAGAAAAAACTATTTCACACCATATACACCCACTGAATACAACAATGCCTAATGTTTGGAGGTTGAAAAATTTTCATGTCTAGTCTCCAATTTCAGCTTAACTCTTAAGTAACAATGCTCATATATCCATGCTCCCAAACTAGGGGACTTTGGCCTAAAAGTACCAAATTTGTTCTGTTTGGATTTTCATCCACACATTAGTATGCTCAACCCTTCGCAAATTTGTATGGTTAAGTAAATACAAGCTTGTGTGTCATGATGGTGGATTTTGAAGTTTATAAGCACTTCTTATTGACACGCAATTCCCAAGAACACTAGTAGAAAAGTAAGATAAATGACTAAAAAAACTACTAAAAATCGCATATAAGTGACTAAATTTAGTCACATGACTAATAGTCATTTATTGCCAGTCACTTCTAACGCGACTAAATACGTCACTAAAAAATGTTAGTCATTTAGTGGTTGTTCTGATTGATCAGTTTGGTTGTATATTTAGTCATTGATTGTTGTTAAATGGTATTTTTTTAGACATTGATTGTAACTTGTTAATTGGCCATGTATTTAGTCATTGATTGTTGTTAATTGGTCATCTATTTTGTCATTTATTGTTGTTAAGTAATTATCATTAATTTAGTCATTAATTTTGGTTAATTGGTCATATATTTAGTCATTAAATGTGATTAACTGGTCATTTATTTAATCATTGATTGTTTTTAATTGGTCATTTATTTGGCCATGATAGCCATTCATTTAGTCATGATAAGTAACATAGGAATCAAACTACCAACCACCTTCCTGTAAGGCGGGTTCTCTTCCATTGATCTAGCACCCTTAAATAGAATCAAAGTTAACATTGAATCAAAGTTCAAACTAAAAAAATCAATTTAATTAAATATATAAATTGCATCTTTTTTTGACGTTTTTTTCTTCTGTGAGGCACTAATAGTGGCACAACTAAACCTGGAACTAAATCACAACTCATAACAAGACACAAAAAGTAACAACTTGCAACATGTACTTTTACCAAAAACTCTAAAGCATAACTTTTAAGCCTCCATATGTAGCACACAATTTTGAGGATAAAGTTGTTAACCTGTTTTTGTTTCTAAAAAGCTTGAAATGATAGAGTTTGCAAATCCATAAAGAATATGTTATAGCCACATGGTGTAGCATGCAAATATAGAGAATAAACTTACATATTGTTTACTTAGATAAATATGGATGCTTTGGAAGAGTCATTGTGGATGAATACAAGCTCATTCATTTTCTTCTACAATGAAAACATTAGAGCTTCTTGCATCTGTACCACTATAGAAACATATTACATTATCAGGAGTTCAATGGTGCCTCCTAGAAGTTTTACATTAAAAGTATACATATATGTGGCTAAAATAATTCTAAGATTGAATCCAACTACAAGCCTATTCCTTGAATGGCAGCACACCACAACAATGGATTTTTTTCTCGTAACCACTACATCATACACAATGTAGCACAAATTAAGTTGCATCTCAATAGAATCAACCCTAATCTTATCAAATGAATAGAAACCTTCACAAATAAGCAATTTTAACCTCAGAATAATTACCTTCTATAATTACACCTTCCTGGAGATTTTCCCTTGGGGAATACTGACAGTTTTATTTTATTACTAAAAGGGGGGGTGAATCATTAATTGTGTAGATGTGTATATTATTTCACATAAACAGACTTCACCAATTAAAACTTTTCAGCAACGCAATAAAAAATACCACAGTGCACAAATATCTGAGAAAAATTGTATATCTATAAATATATATGGATAACTACATAAAGGGGATATTTCAATTTCCAAATATGAGCACCCACTCATTTTAGGTGTTGAACTTATCCCCAATTACAACATGTGGGTAGTTGGAACCAACCTGTAACAGCTTTAATCTGTGCGAGCATTGACTCACGTACTTCAGGCATCGACCTCAATAGATATCTATCTAACTGCGTAAACTACAACTTGTGGCTTCAAGATATGACTTGTGGACAACTACACTCTCTATTTGTGGAAGCACCAACTTCCAATTATGTTCTCTAGCACCAAATTGAAGGAGGCTCCAACCCCCTAGGTTTTATCTGCTTCAACAAAAAGGATTCTATGTACTACAACACCCCAATTGAATTTTCTAGTTGCAACAAAAAGGAGGCTCCAACCCCCTAGATTTTATCTACACCAACAAAAAGGATGTTACAACACCCTGATTATATTCTCTAGTACCGATTGGAAGGAGGATACAAACCCTTGCTCCTTGACTCATCCGACCTCCTTGGTATGAAATGAGATTGTATTCAATAACAACAAATACAAAAAATACCTTATCCTTGTGAATGTCTTTGCAATCCGCAACTATTGTAACTTCTTCGATCTGCGTTTGAGTATCTGTGTATGAATATCTATGTCTGAACAGACAGTTTCCAAAACTAGGATGTGCAATAATTACTGTGATCTGCGTCTTTTCTATTGACATGTGTTCTACATCTAAATATTTAATAGATTTTCCATCTTAGTCACATCTATTGTTTCGTTGTATGTGTCTTTACTAAGAAAGAACATTGAACATTCAAAATACAAGTATATTTTTCATTTATCACACTTATTCAATGTTCATCGCTGACTGATTTGTGCACTTCGGCTTCGCTACATAAAGATACTTACTACGATCAACAAGTTGTTGATACCCCAAATAATTCGGATACTTTTCCATTCATATTATCTTAGATCTTCATTCTTCACAAGCGTCTTCATAGTATCCATCTCTTAGTCATTTATAGCCTTCTTGGCTCAAGATATGAATCCACTTGGTGAAGTTCCTTTCCTTTGATAACACCCCACTTGTTTGTGTTTTTACAAATTTATATTTGTGTCGATGTGCCACTTATCTCAATTCATCTTTGTGTGGTGTGTGGTGCACATATTCCAACTCCTTGTGGGACTTCTGCACATAGGTTCATAACCCATATTTTTCTTCACAAGTGTTTCTACCACATACCATTTTTTTGTGATATTATTACACATCAATTTTTTTTCTTATTCTTCATCTATAAGTCTCACAAATGATATTTGTGCATATCTTCCGTTTGCAATGTTCTTATTTATGCATTATTATATGCACACTTGCGATCAATGTCATGGTGGGATATTTTCCCTTCATGTGACTTCCATATTATTCTATATGTATTTCTTCAAGTTGGTTGTGTGTGAGGAAGTATTCACCTACTTTAATGTTTTTTCAAAAATCCCCTTAATACTCAATTCAATGCATAAATTAATTTTATCCTCGACATATGATCCTTTAACCTTTGACATTCAATCCTTTAGTATTAGCTCCTTTTATATTTGATCCTTTGACATTCGATCCTTTTACATCAATGACAATACATCTTCAATAATATCCCCCTCTATCATTGTTGTTAACCCCACTTTGAATGATAACACCTGTTACAAACTCCCCTTAAAGGTCAGGTCTGGTTATGTGTGTCTGACAAAGAAATATTCTACGGTCATGCTCTTGTTTCTTTTGCGCAAATCTATCTTCTGGATTTTTCATTTTATTATTGCTCCCCTTGTCATTTGGATATTCTTCTTTCACTTTCTCTCCCCCTCTCACATCAATGGAAAATGGATTCTCTTCTTTGATGACTCCCCCTGGGTTTGTGCTTACTTCTTATGGTGTGCCAGGTTGTAGATAATACATTTATGCATTAGATACATGGAGCTGGCCTATTTTTCCTTAATTTGTGAGTCGGGGATTATTCCTAGTTTCCCCCTTATATACTCAAAGGTTTCTATAGAAAGTGGCTTTGTAAATATATATGCAACTTGTTCCTTTGTATCTACATATTCTAACTTGAATACATTTTCAACAACTTGTTACCTTGAAAATTGATATTTAATAGGGATGTGCTTGGTTTTTTAGTGCATTATCGAATTCCTTGAGATACTGATTGCACTTGTATTCTCGCAAAAAACTAATATGAGATGATCATATTCTACTTGGACATATTTCAGGGTTTTCCTCATCCACAATACTTGTGCACAAAATGTTGTTGCAACGATGTATTATGCTTCAATATTGGTTGATAGGGACACTGAGGATTGTTTCTTACTTATCCAGGAAACTAGGCATTTTCCTAGGAAGAAGGTGGCTCCATTTATGTTTTTTCTATCGTCAATGCTTCCTTGCCAATCCGCATCTGTGTATGCTTCTAGTGCTAGTTCACTACTGCGTGGATACCATAATTGAACCCTTTGTCAATTCCAGAAGGAAAATGGAAAATAATTTCCATGGATTTTGTTGTAGGTTTTCCAATGATTATGAGGTGGCATGATTCCATCATGGTTGTGGTGGATTGTTGGCCACTTTTCCCCACTTGTGTGATCCAGGTTCTGCGTAGCCCATCGATCCAACAACTACCTGAGATACCGGCCCGATAGAGCAAGCCCTATAGGCAACACCTACGACATACGCGCAGTCCCACCCGAGATATCTCATAGATGGGTAACCACCGGAACCATGTTTCCACGATTGTCAAGGAAGTATAGTCCCTTGGCTCACAGCCAAGGAGCTCAATGAAGGAAATAGGGTGACTGGACACAGGAGTCGGTTCTATGCGAATGAGCACAATTGTATGTCATCACGCACGACTTGAATTTCCTTTCCCCCCGGCACCTAGCGCAACTCGTGCGGCATGGCTGACTCACATCACTCGGCTTTATGACTTAAGTTGAGATTCATAACAGAAATTATATAAAAGGATACATAATTATACAGTTTCAATTCAGCAAGATATTATGTTCACCCATCTACAGATTGCAAGAACTAACAGGAACTGAACCACAATTAACATTATACGAAGAGCAACNCATTCATTTGGACACAAGAAATAACATGGAAACCCATATGGGAAAAACCACCAAGGTGCTCTTCATCTGGCATGAGAAAGGATATAGCACCTTGCAGTCTGTGAGATGTAGACTGATCTTAGGATATGTCTTTGAGTTCATACTCAAAGTTCTCATGCTCTCTAGTTCGCTCTCCTATTCTACTCCTACTCCTAGCAGTCTGCTCCCACTGCAGTCAGATCCGCGGCTCAACAGCCCCTCTAATGCTACCATACACGTCCTGAGTCTACTCCTCTTCTGATCGCTATGACATTACAACATAATTGGAATCTGTTTACATGGATTACCACTAAATAACAAGCTACTACTGAAAACTGAACAAAGATCAATGAAAACCTTACAATCCAACCCTCTAACCATTACATCTTTCCTATTTATACTAATTTACATGGCCATGTAGGGCCAACTACATCCCGGCAGTCTATTGGTTGTCACTATCAGCCACCCCTCTCATTAGAGCTGTGGTGATCATGACTTGACACGAGGAACTATCGTCCTAACTTAAAAATATCTTCTTGTACATGCGTAGATGTAGGATTATGCCATCTTATACGGCCATGATCTGGATTTCGTATCTGTCGCATTCCAGTTGTTTTCCCCTTGTACGAGTCTGTGCTCACCTTTCCTTTGTCGTGCACTTCTCCATTCTGCCTTCGCGAGCCCTTTTCATTGTTCACGCTCTTCCTTTGATTCTATCGCACGCACGATGCATTTTACTTTCCTGCGCGTGTGAAGTTCCTTCGTATGCCCCTTTCCCGGGCCAATAGGCCCCCAATACTCACCTGTGGCTCGTCTTGAGCCACTAAGCAAGGGACATATGAGAGGCCCGATCTGCACGGTATCTTTTTGAAAAAATATAGATAGAGATTTTTTTTTAGCTTTGGTTGCATCTTGACTTGCGCAGTCTGCTCCTTTTTTTTTCAAGGAAACTTTGTGACAGATTCTTGTGTTTCTCTCCTCCTACTATCTTTAATCCAACCCCTCTTCACATTTGGAATCGCTTGAAGTGAATCAGCAGAATCAATCATAGAAGGTTTACTGCTACTAGAACTTATATCAGGCCCTTTCCCTTTCACCGACCTTTTACCTTTATCTTCAATCCTGGCATCGTCCTTATCATCTCAACCCCGACATTTCTATCCAAACTCTCTGAATCTGTTTGCAAATCGTTATATTTACTAAAGTGGAGATAAGCACACTGACTTGGCTTTCTTCGCAGCACCATTTTAGAGGATGGGTAATGGAGGATTCGATGGTAGAGTTTCCTTGAGCCAACAAGGTAAGCTTATGCGCTTCTTGTTGAGACCAAGATCCCTGCAAAGAGGACTGCTATCTTTACTCTAGGACTCTCTCATCATCTTGTCATAGTCCTCCTCCAATTTCACCAAGGGTGCTTAGAGTCCCATTCCAACACATCAATCCAGGTGGTCTTGGTCCCTACTCCATTCTCATGTTCCAGAGAGTTGATGCACAATTGCTGCATGTTGTTGCGGCTTGTTCTCTTGCTACGATTCTTTGAGTTTCTCTCTTCTATAGTGCTATCTTCACCACCCTCTTTGCCATAGATATGAACTTTGAAGACTTGTCCATATTGAAAACTGGACAAGTCTTGCTATCTTGGGTGGAGGTGAGTTATTTACCAAACTTTGACAAATTTCACCGGAGCAACATAGATTTAAAGCCGACTTTTTCCCATGGGACCCCTCATATCCTGTTAAGAGCCAGAGATTCTGTTTAGAGGGGTGGACGCCACGGCCGTCTTCCAAGCCTGTAGAATTTTTGAAAAACTGTAGAGACTGTGGATCGGACCCCACAGAGCGTGTCAGAATGGGTCGGGTCGCGAGTCCCTACAGGATCCTACTCTAGTGCCACCGATAGGGCTACTACTCTACTGATCTACTAATAGCCAAGGATGACTTCATCGAAGGCTTTTCAATGGGTTGAAGCCACTAGGTGACTATCACCATCTTTCTTTTTGTTGTCTCTGGATACACCCGACAAACTGAAAGCTGCAGCAATAGCTTTAGCCCTCAAGGATGCTCGGCAAGAGACTCTCCAGTTCATTTGGAACTGCATCTGGTGGGTGAGCAGCATAACACAGTGATGTTTGCTTAGTGCAAGTGAACCCCATTCTTATAGGGAGAGCATCGGGTCTTCTTTTGTGAAGGCTTATCCAGTGGCATTATGAGGACAAGACACTCATCTTGTGTACCAAATTTACTTCTTAGATATGATATGATTACCGGCATCTCCAATTTTGGGTAGTGACAGTCATGAGCACGTGTGGATGGGTTGGACAACCATGGTGACTAAGTTCTCCACACTTGATCCGGCTGCAACACTGTCCCAGTCCAAGCACCAAATCTCCATTCGATCTTGATGCATTTAACGGTCTGTCAGTATGTTCCAGTTGTCTCGAATTTGGTAGTGGTTGCAATGTGTCTCATCATGTATACACAGCCTTAAGCTCTACCTGTCCATCATGTACACGCGGTGCTATGGTTCCCTCCAAAATTCAAATTTCAAAATTCAAAATTATTTATTTTTTATTTTTATTTTTTTAACCGAGTGCCTTGGTCGCATTTGTGTACATTATTTTTAAACTTGTTGGTTCTGGGTCTATTTGCGTAGTAGCACAGACTTTGCCTTGGAATGCCTACACCATTGCTTCTATCTTAGCAACTTCCATCACAGCTTCCTCTACTTACGTGGCCAATTTCTCCACCTTGTTGGACTATACATGCTCCAACAAGTCTTTCTCTATAGACTGCAGTATGTCTTGAATATTTTGTTGCATCGGCTGAATACGGTCTGTGAGATTTTCTGCCTCTGACTGGAATTCCTCAACCTTGGCTTCCCTAGATTTTTCCTACTGGCGAAGTGTCTGGACTTCCTGCTAGAGACTTTTGATCTCTACATGCTTAATGACCTTTTGCTGGAGGGGCAATTTATGCATGTCTACCTTCATGGCAGTGATGCACTCATCTATCTCATGAATGCGCTACCTTATTTTCTCAGTTGCGTCATCCTCAAGAAGTGCTTCCCAAATGGTTGCAACATTGTCTGCAACTTTGCACAAATTGCTTCTTCGCTTTTGATTTTGTTAGCAGCTTCAAACACTCATGTTCTTCTTTCTGCCAGTACCTCTGGGAGTGTGCTTGGTTTCTGATGGGCTTGCAGATCTTCTACTTGGAACTGAAGATCTTGGGTGATCTTTGCAAGCTGGGCCACTTTAGCCAAGGATTATTCATCAGCTTTCCCCACCTCTGGGGGGAATGCTGCGATGGCATTCTTAATGGAATCTGCCAATGTGACACGACTTTGCTCATGGGCTAAGATTTCCTGCTCCTTCTCGGCCAAGATGTTGGTGCGCTCTTGCAGTTCCTGCTCGTTTCCTTGCAAAAGGGTCTTATGTAGTTTGGCCTTCTTTATCTGCTTTGCTTCCTAGTGAGTAATAGTGTTGTGCCTTGGTTGGAGTTCAGCTGCAGCTGCCTGCTGGATGATATAGATCTCATCCAAGAGAAAATTGGATAAGTATATCTCAGCGGTGCTATTATCAACATCTACGGTTGTCTCTTCCTTCATGTCAATTGCTTGCGTCTGAATGAGTACCTTGATTGGTGGCTCCCACGGCAGTGTGAGTAGTGGTATCTTAGGATCAATGCAATATGATTTGGTGTCCACTATGTGCTTGACCTCATTAATAGTTGTTGTTAACTGATTGAGGTGGGTTTGGACTTAGGCAGCGATGCTCTCTTGCTGGGCCCTTGTTCCACCAAGTTTATCTTGTGAAAACTCATTAATAGCATTGGCAAGTTAATGCAACTCATCCTCAGTTAATATAGCGGTGTTTTCTATTTTTTCTACTTTCTGCTTCTTCCGCGATGTTTGAGCTTCCTTGGGCTGCACACGGGTCTGTGTTTGTTCTTCCGCGTGCGGCTGCACTGAAGGATGTTGGCTTGAGTCCTCTGTATCATCATCATCTTCCATGTTTTCTTGTGAGGGATCCCCTTGGTTATCGTCACCTTATTGCTCTTCACCATGAAATTGGTGAATTGGTGGTTCTTCAACATTTTGCTCTTCAGGAAGTGGTTCTGCAAGTGGGTTGCGCCACTCCTCTGGAAAGAGATTGAAAATTGCGTCCACATCATCGTCGGTTACTACAAATCTAGCTTGATGTATTTTTCGAGGTGGACCTTTTACAGGAAACAGATTTATATTATGCACATCAGCGAGTCAAATTTGACGAAAGAAGCATACCTTTGCACAGTTGTGGCGGTAATCCTATGAAGTTGTTGGACCACTTGGCCCAGGGCCTCTGCATGCATGAAGAATACAAGGTTGTTATCTTGTTGGTGTTATTTTTCCTTGTTATCTTCCCACAGGTTCTGGTATCTCGCGTCCAGGCAAGACATTGCGGCATTCACATGTACATAGTCCTAAGGGTCATCCCAAATAGTGAAAGAGATCAAAATTAGCAACCATGAATAGAAAAATTTGTGATCGTCCTTCTGTTGAGCTAGCATCACATCATTGAATAGTGTATTAAGCAAGTACCATGACCAATTGAACTTTTGTCCTTGCACACATAAATATGAAATTTCTACTACTGCTGTTGAACACTTGGTTGGCATCACCTTATTAAATATTTAATAGGATAAAATCTTTGCAGCAACAAGGACACTTTTGTCCTGGATGGGTCCAAGTAAGTAGGCCTATCCTACTTGCTGAAGGTTGTGCTTCTACTTGATGGGTTTAGTGTTGTGCTTAGTCAAGTATGGAAGAGGATCTTTGCCTTTAGTTGGGATTCATGTTGTTCATCCTATTAATTTAGCGTTAACCGGGTATGGCTGATCCAGCCATAAGTATCCTCTATGAAAGAAAACTAGTAACCGCTTTACATATGTATTGACTTGCAAGCTATGGCCAAAGTGAGGCATGAAGAGCATGTTGGTTAAACCTGAAGCGGCCAGTCCCTCAGCCCATTTCTGCGGCCCAAGTACCTTAACATTACATGCAGCGGCTTAGATTGTGTCCATACAATATTTTATTTGTAACCCCTCTTGCTGTCAAGTGTCGTAGCCTTGAAACTTTAGTAAAGCTAACCTGGGGAGGATATCTTGGAGCACAGTCATGTCGACAAGGAGTTGTGGTGCAATCAAAGTGGTCACCGGATTTATTGGAAGGTCTGCATCAGGTGCACCAGGTCTTCTTGGTCGAATGTAACATGGAAAATTTGGGTCAGTGCGTTCTTCCTCTAGTCCTGTCTGTAGTTGTGAGGGTTGATCATTAGTAGCATTGGATTGCTCAGCAGCAAGTGCCTTTCCTTGTTCATCTAGAGCGGCTGTGACCTTTCATTTATTTTTCCTCAGCTGTAGTGGTGTAGATGGCTCGCCTGCAATATCTGGTATTCCATGGACTGGATTTGGCACAGGGCACGAATCAGGGGTTGGAATTGTGTGTGGCTTCCTTTTTCTTGCCATTGTGTCAGTCTCTGGTGATTGCTACAGCTACGAGCCTTTGGCTAACTATGTCTCTACTTCCTCATCAATGGGGTATCCAGAGATGACAGTGGCGTCTAAATCCTCACTCTCACTGGGAATGTTAATTACCATGGGCTTGAACGGGATGGAAGATAGGTGACAGGGTGAAGTCATGTAATGGCTCAACTCCGGTGCTCTCAGTGCATAACAGAAAACTATCTGGATGGAGAAATTAATACTTAGATATTCGGCAATGTCGTTCAATCATTATTTAACAGAGTTTAGGGTCTCATCACACTCTTAGGTTTCCTTTTCCAATGCTTTCTCCATTAATTCCTGTAGCTGACCTTTCGGGCTGTAATTGTCAAACTAGTAATGGAAATTAGTGCTAAGAAGGTTGATGAGAGCTAATAGTACGCCACCTTGCTCCTCGTACTGCATTAATTTAATGCCATGCAAGTGACGCAGTCATACAAATATTTTGGCAAGGATCTATTGGTTACTGTTAGCGAGTGTGTCGTTGCTGCTTTTTACATAGTTTAGCCCCTAGTTGTGTTGCCGCTTGCACACTTTATGTCGCCTGCTTGGGTATATACGATGATGTGACCACTGGGCAGTTTATTGCTCATGCTTTCTATTGGTTCTGTCGTAATCCTGCAATAGAATAGTTTACATCTTTTCTCTAGTCCTTTTTTTTTCACACGTATCGGAGTAAGGTTTCAGGAAACTACCGTTTACCAAACTCACGACGTGGGTACCATCGACTTCTCTAGCATTGTGCTATGCCTATATCCATAGTTTGTGTGATGGTATATGGCCTAAGCCAATTTGCCTTCAGCTTGTGAGGGTGCGTGAATAGCTTGCTATCATAGTGTAGGATAAGTCTTCCTTCTATGGATGGCTTCACTCTGATATATTGATAATGTCGTGCCGTCAATTGTTGTTGAGTTGGCTTAGTCTGCAATCGCAAAGGTATCTTCATCCTTTCTAGGTCTTCCACCATTCCCTTTATTTCTATGCCATTTAGGGGGTAGAGAGTCTGGTATTCCTTCAGGATATCTACGATTTGTATAACTGCTTCATCTTGCAAGTGCTTTTGTATTACTTTGCGATCTTTACTTAGTTCAACTGTTTTTGTCCTGCTGGAGTTAGTCAGGATATCTTCTACTTCTTTGGGTATATTGTCTTACTGAGTAGCTGTGTTGTGTTGGTGAGCACTAGCATCATTGATCTTCTTAACTATACCCCCTTTTTCTTGTTGGATTGTATGATGAATTATAGGGTGGTTGTCAGCATTTAGAATTGTATGCATGACCTGCTAGGTTCCTTGTTGCAACTACTTAGATTTATCGCAGGTCCTTGGTGCCATATCCAAAGTGTATATGAAACTCTCATAGGTGGGTAACTCCCTTGACTCAGTCTCCACCCTTCGCATAGACCTGGTGACTCTTGCACACCTTCTCATGGAGACTTCATGTAACCTATTTTGCCAATTCTCTAAAGCTTCTCCTTAATCAGACATACATGAACTTGTGCACTTCTAGCTTAGGTTCCCATCTGTCATTGGACTGATATGATCTTCATGCATAGCTATAACATTGTATATTTGATCGATATTGTCAACTTGCCCCTCATTATAAACAGGTTCAACATATCTTTTCCCCTCAAATGGATCAATGGGAAAGACTACTCTCATTTCCTCATCCTCAAAAGAGAGGATCCTTTTTCTCAAATTTATAATTGTTTGGTTGTCGATAGCCCATTCTATCCCTAGTAGTGTAGGGTAAGGATTTGTATAATCTACAATTTTGATGACCTCAAAGTCTACATATGTGCGCAATCCTTCAACATCGACAATGACATTGCTTAATCATCCAATGGGTAGTACCTTCGCCTAAATGTGAAGACGTAGCTAGATAGGAGACCAGTCCAAGCGCAGCTTACCCATGCTTTCCCAAGTCTGGTGGGTTAGGATATTGACATCTGATTGTAGGTCTAAAATGATATAGTCCATATCATAATCACCTATCTACGCATTCATTCTCAATTCACGGCCAATTTTACATTTTCGTTGCACTTAGTTAACCTTCTTTTCAATGTGTGGTACTACAGGGATATCGTCCATTATTGCTTGTAACTCTACAATAGCATAATTATCTTGGATTGGTAGCAAACAACTTGATATAAGATGTCTCAACTTACTAACCTCGGTTGAAGCTTTCTTCTGCATTAGGTTTTGGAATCGTTCAGGAATATCCTTGACTTCTGTTGGAGTTGATGCTACATCAGGGCTTATGAAGTCTGATTGCACATCCCAGGATACTTCTTTATGCTTTGGGCCAATCGATGATTCTTTTTTCTGCACCACCGGCCTCACTAGTGGTTGCATTTGTTCTTGTGGGTTCGCTCGTTCTACTCCAATCCCCGTACCTCCTCTTGTTGCGGTAGCAATATTCAGGTCTCGCGATTCAGCCACAATCATCTGAACATTAGAATTTGCATTTGGGTTTGGGTTTGGTGGGGGGTTGGGTGCAGCAATAGTTCTTGCTTTCCACTTTGCAATCAGCTGAGGACATTGTTCAACATTATGGTATTGACCCTTACAATATGAGCATGTCCTGGCAGGATCCAAACAATCTCTAGCAAAGTGACCTACTTGTCCACAGTTGTAGCATGTAACTAGACCTATCCCCATACCAAATCCTCCTTTTCCACCTCATCCTATAAAGTTTCCACCACCCCTTCCCTGAGGGTGTAGTTGTTGTTGTGGGTACTAGTTCTGCTGGTAGTTTTCTGATAGGGGTTTTGCTGCAGATATGGCTGCTAAAGCACATACGGCTATTGGTACTAATTAGTTAGGAACTGTACATGTCAGTAAGAGGCTTGCGCATGTTCAGCCTGAGGGAACCCCTCATTTTTCATTAAGTATGTATCAATTGTTTTCTCTTTCAAGAGCTGGTATGCTCTACAGTCTTTTTCATCATGTCTTATTGATCTACAAAATTTACAAAATAAGTTCGTAGGGGTACTTACAACCTTCTACAAATACACACATTTCTCATCATGGTGCCCTCTGGACTGGCATATATGACACCAAGGTATCCCTTGCCCATTTAATGGGTTAGGTGCACCAGATGCAATGCAATTCATGAAGGTTGGACAGTTGTCAGTGGTGTGTCTGTCTGTTCTACATTTTTTGCACCACAAGTACTCTTGTCCTTATTTTACCTTCTTGATATCATGATGTTGTAGTGTGAGGCTAGCTAGTTGTGGCTGATTCTAGACCATTCCTGCAGCACCATCAGCAATAGGCGAGGCCTCTACTTTCATCGCCAGCTCCAATGCTTCTGTCTGCAACTCAATCTTCTGATGCATCAACGGCCCTCGGATGTGGGGTAGCATAGCAGCAATAAATCATTATTTATGTTGTACATCAGACATTTGGAAGCTTAATTTAGCCATCAGCGTCTTGAATCTTTGGTCAAAATCCCACACAGTTTCTACTAGAGCCTGTTTACTCTCCTTAATCTTAGTAATAAATTGTGACTTTGATTTGGGTTTTCTGAACTATGAGGTCATTGTAGCTCAGATTTCCTCGAGGGTCTTCTATGGTGTTCCAGCTGGGGTGGCACAAAATTTCATGAACCAATCCAGGGAACGACCCCTTAAATTCGTAATCATCTGTCCCTTCTTTATATCAGTGTTATGTACTAAGCGTACCATCCAGACAGCTTCACAAAGAAACGAATGTTGTTATGGGTCTTCCATTCCATTCCCATTAAAGGTGGGTAATCTAACATTTGTCATAGGCATTGGGTTGGCATTCAGGTTCTCTAGGGTAGGGTTCAACTGAGTTGCACCTTCTGGTGCACTAGTTTCAAGACTAGTGCTATCTGAATTAGAGGTCCTTTCAGGGGATGAGACTCTATATTTCATCTCAAGAGATATAGATGGTGTTATATAATTGTTCCCTAACCCTAAGGTCTCGTTAGAGCAATCCGGATCTTCAGGTCCTTCCGAGATTGGGCTATAGTATTCCTCTTCGTCACAAGACCCTTCATCTTCGGATGACCGAATTTCGTGTTCACTTCCTTCAAAGAAACTTGTATTTCATTGTCCCCTTTTGGTTTTCCTTCTCTTTCCTGATCTAAATATTCTCCCACTCCTTAGGACTCCAACCTCAAGTTTAGGTTCTGTTCTTTCGAGGAACATATCCACATACTCCTCCCCATGTTTTACCTGCTTGTTAGCGACATAGCCCCTTCCTAGACACACGGCTCAACTATCTAGATGCAAAAGACCCTTCTCATAAGCAAGTAGATTTATCCATGTACTTATGCTCAATAAGTATCTCCTTCGTGGTCCTTGGAAAAAATCTCATTCAACTTCACTATATGAAGTTATAGTATCTACTGCAAACTCGGTAATATACCTTGCAATATACTATCAACCCAAAAATCAATAGCTCTTGAGACAGCATTACTTACACTGGTTATCTCCTGAACCAGTTCATCGCTCCACTCGCTAATCTCCCTTATCTGGTAGTTGGTCCATCTAGATTCAAATCCTACCAACCAGACATGTAGTAGAACAGGGAACTCAGCAAACAATATCTCGTGAATATCAGAGTATATATAATCATCTAACCATCTTTCTATGCTAAACCATGTTCCTATACTTTCTTATTGCATAAACACCAGTGTTTTAGCATCCATCCAGTATTCTATCTCCTCCTTCGTTGGGTGCCAAACCATCTCCCCGATTTAATCAAGAGGTCTCAGCAATGGAACCATTTGTTGGCCACTTTTCCCCACTTGCATGACCCAAGTTCTACGCAACCCATCGATCCAATAACTACCCGAGACACCGACCTGATAGAGAAATCTCCATCGGCAACACCTGTGACGTAGGCGCAGTCTCACTCGAGATATCTCATAGATGGGTAACCTTCGAAACCATGTTTCCATGATTGTTGGGGAAGTATAGTCCCTTGGCTCATAGCTCAAGAGCTCAACGAAGGCAATAGGGTGACTAGACAGAGGAGTCGGTTCTATGCGAATGAGAAAAATTGTATGTCATCGCGCATGACCTGAATTTCCTTTCCCCCTAGCAGTTGGCGCAACTCATGCGACGCAACTGACTCGCATCACTTGTCTCTATGACTTAAGTCAGGATTCATAACAGGAATTATACATAAGGATACATAATTATACAGTTTCAATTCAACAAGATATTATGTTCACCCATCTACATATTGCAAGAACTAACAGGAACTGAACCACAATTAACATTATACAGAGAGAAACTATTAATCAATCACATAAACATTCACCACATCAATCATTCATTTGGACACAAGAAATAAATTGGAAACCCATATGGGAAAAACCACCAAGGTGCTCTTCATCTGGAAATAGAAAGGATATAGCACCTTGCAGTATGTGAGATGCAGACTAATCTTAGGATATTTCTTTAAGTTCAAACTCATAGTTCTCATGCTCTCTGGTTCACTCTCCTATTCTACTCCTACTCCTAGCGGTCTACTCCCACTGCAGTCAGTTCCGCGGCTCAACAGCCCCTCTAATGCTACCATACTCATCCTGAGCCTACTCCTCTTCTTATCACTATGTCATTACAACATAATCGGCATCCCCTTCCATGGATTATCATTGAATAACAAACTACTATTGAACACTGAAAAAAGGTCAATGAAAACCTTACAGTCCAACCCTCTAACCATTACATCCTTCCTATTTATACTAATTTACATGGCCACGCAAAGCCAACTGCATCCCGGCATTCTGTTATTCGTCACCATCAGCCTCCTCTCTGGTTACAGTTGTGGTGATCATGACTTGACACAAGGCACTATCAGCCTGGCTTACAAATATCTTCTTGTACGTGCGTAGCTGTAGGATTATGCTGTCTTATACGACCATGATCTGGATTTTGTATCTGTCGTTTTTCGACCATTTTCCCCTTGGACGTGTCCACGCCCACCTTTCCTTTGCCGCGCACTTCTCCATTCTTCCTTCACGGGCCATTTTCAATGTTCACGCTCTTCCTTTGCTTCTATCGTGCGTGCGGCGCATTTTCCTTGGCTACATGTCCAAAGTTCCTTCTTATGCCCCTTTCCTGGGCCAACATGGATAAATTGTCAAAATCAACACATTTTTTACCAGTCAAATCTACATATAAAACATATGCCATTGAAAATATTTTTATGAAATAGCTTTTTAGATTGCATGGATTGCAAAAGGCAATCATTTCAGATAGAGTAACAAAATCTACTTCCAATTTCTGGAAAAGTGTTTATGCAAATTTATGTACATAGCTGAAGTTTAGCACTGTCTACCATCCATAAATAGATGGACAAACATAAAGAATAAATCGGGTTCTTGAATACATGCTTCGCATGTATGTGATGGACAAACCATCCAATTGGGAATATTATTTACACTTAACATAATTTGGATATAACAATGAGCAGCATGCTTCATTGGGAATGAGTCCATTTGAGGTTTTGTATGGCCCAAAATGCATAACACCAGTGACATGGGATCATCTAGTAAACATAATTGTACTTGGGACAGAATTGCTTAAGGAAATGGAATAGGAGGTTGCAAAAATTAGGCATAATTTAAAGCCAGCCCAAGATAGAAAAAAAAAATCTATGTTGCTAAGAACATAATGCATAGAGAGTTTATTGTTGGGGATCATGTTTACCTTAGAGTGAGGCTAAGAAAGAGTTCCTTGAATCTTGGAAGTTGTGCCATGTTGTCACCAAGATATTGTGGGCCATTTGAAGTGATTAAAAGAATATGACAAATTGCATAAAGAATTGCATTGCCTGCTAACAATAGAACTCATAATGTTTGTCATGTTTCTTTACTTAAGAAATATGTACATGATCCTAACCATGTGATTGATTAGGATGTGATTTAGGTGGAACTTGAGGGAGAGTTCCAAAATGGTCCACTATGCATCCTAGACAAGAAGGTAATACTGCTTTGGAACTGAGCCATCAGACAGGTAAAGGGGCAAAGGAAGCACTTTGGCCCTGATGAGGCTATGTAGGAGTTGGAGGATTGCCTAAAATGACATACGCATTTTTGTTCTAATTTGAGCAAACATCGATGACAATGTTATCCCAAGGGGGAGGGAATTTTAATACCCCCAATTTTGACTTGGAATGTAATTAATCAAGATTATGTAAATGATGTAAATATGTTGGTATGAATTCCTAGTGCGGAGCTCAAGTCCAAGGTCCAACTAGTGAATGTCTAGGCATGTATGATGTATATAGTTTAGTTGGACCCTATGGTTGGCATATCATGCCAATTCAAAATGTATGTAAATATTATGTTGGAAATTAAAAAAATGGTCCAATATGGATATGGAAAGAGCACTAGAGGGGGTATGATTGCACTAGAGGGGAAGAGGAAGAGGGGCATATGGGGAAACTAAGTCCTATGCTTCCAGGTATCTAATTAGAAATCATCCAAAAAGTTTCCGTATGCTTTAAATTAGCTAATTAATTCCTTTTTTACTATTAAACCAAAACATTAAATTCATGTGGG
The DNA here is from genome assembly GCA_001517045.1 of Pseudotsuga menziesii. NCBI lineage: Eukaryota > Viridiplantae > Streptophyta > Pinopsida > Pinales > Pinaceae > Pseudotsuga > Pseudotsuga menziesii. The sequence continues at coordinate 83,614 of LPNX010983658.1, read as the reverse complement.
AGGTTGGTGGGAAAATTCACTTCATGTAGTTATTGAAGCATGGGGATTGTGATAGTTATGTCATTTGTCATTAGTTTTTTCCTTCTGTGGTCAAAATCTATGTCAGTTGTCTTTTCACCATCATTTATTATATGTTGGAGTCAACAATCAATCTATAATTCTCTCATGCATGTTTCCTACACTATGTAGACTTTTCCATTGTTGTTCATGACCATTACCAGACTGTGTTGAACCTAGAAATTCAAATTTAGAGACAGGTCTAGATATTGGAAGGGAATATTGTTGGTTGTAGGTGAGATTATATTTTGGACAAGACAGGGACCCTTACCCTTTAAGTTCATCTACTTTTGGGTTCCTTGAGAATCCATGAATTAGTTGTAGGAGGTCCTCCAATAGAATACAACAGGTTGGACTCTTACTGGACACACTCGTAATCAATGTAAGAGTTTAATTTCCTGAGGGAACTATGGATCAATGAAGGGAAATTCCTTCCTTGTGTTGTGTAAGGAAGTTGGGAGGAGTATCATGGCTTTGATGGCTTAGTGAGATCCATGTAAAGCTCTGGTTGAACTTGTGGCTGAGCATTGATAGTATAATGGGTTATGGAGTGAGAGAGAATCCTATAGGTGTTTCCTTCTCCTGGGTGTCCTCTTAACACAAAGAGTATATGCTGGATAGATTTCCTACGATTGAGTGGAAAATCGTTCTTACACAGCCATTTTCTTGGATCTTCTTTGTTAAAGATAAATATTATCTTTTGTGTTTGAGTATCCAATGTTTTAATTAATGCCTATAATGATTAAGCTTGCATATTCATTCTAGATGTGTGCAGATATTTATTTCCATTGTGTAATTTTATTTGTGTGTATGCACACACCATTTATATGTTCAGAATTTGTAATTATGGTTATTGGACTAAATTTATAAGCATGTATCACTGCAACATCCCCTTGTATTGGTCGACTAGAGAGATGGGGATGTGACATGTTGGGGCATCACCAAGTAAAAGAAATCCCAACTTGTGGACACAGCTCTTGAACTAGGAAGAGTATAAATAAGCAAGAGATGAAAGTATTGAATTAATGGTGTATCTTGAAAAATGAAGATATGATATTTTGAATGGGAAAGATTCTAATTCTTGGGGTATCAATGACTCATTAATCAAAGAAGAATTTTATACAACATAGTTAGATTGCATGAAAACAATGAAGATGAATAGAAGGAAGTGGATGAATTGGAAAGATACCATGTATCAGGATGTGTGAGGAATGTACACAAAGAATGATGTTGATTGTACAATTGTAGAAGTGGTAGAGTGTTGTAGAATCGTAGATATCTTAATATTTCAAATTGTAGAATATTCCAAAGAAAACACTATCATAGATCACATATTTTTGTGACATGGATAACTGAAGGCTAAGATGTATATTAGAGAAGATACACCAATTGCATATTGAAAAAGTTGCAAATTGGAAAAAGGTAATTGCATATTTCAGTTTTCTTTTGATACACAAATATTCTTATCAAGGAGGAATGAAGGGGAAAGCTCAGGGAGTCGCAACTTCCTTCCAATTGGTGTTGGTAAAACAAATCAGGGAGTCATAGCTTCCTTCTAGTTGGAGCTTGTAAAACAATTCAGGAAGTTGTAGCTTCCTTCTAGTTGGAGTTGGTAAATCAACTTAGGGGTTCATAGCTTACTTCCAGTTCGAGCTAGTAAAACAAATTAGGGATTCATAGCTTCCTTCCAATTGGTGCTGATAAATATAATTGTGATTTGGTCCTTCCATCAATTGTAGTTGAAGAACACAAACACATATTTGATTATTCAATGGGTTGGTGCCTAAATACTGCGAGTTGGAGCTTGCACAAAAGGGATAGATATCCATTTAGGTCGGTGCCTGAGGTCGGTAAGTCAATGATTACATATATAGAATTCCTTACAGGTTGGTTCATGTAATCAATAGGTTGATACTTGCAAATCAGGT